>JAJEJO010004676.1:576367-616427 GCA_020662805.1 Glaucomys volans
AGCGGCGGATGTCAGCAGGCCTGGCGGCGCCGGGACGCCGCCCGCGCCCACCTCCTCCCGCCGCTTCCGGCCGCCGCGCCCGCCCGGCCTGCGGCCCGCGGGACCCCGTGCGGTCGGCCGGCGGCACCGCGCGCGCTCCTGCGCATCCCGGAGCGTGCACTTGCCCGGGACCGCCCGCCGCGCCCGCGGGGCCCGGAGAGCGCCCCGGAGGCCCCCGCGCGGAGCCGCGTCCCTGCCCGGCAGGCTGGTGCCCGCAGCTCCCGGGAGCGCGCCTCGGGTTGCCGGGCTCCTGCCGGACGAGCGGAGGCCCGGGGACGGGCCCTCGTACGCGGAAGGCGCTTCCTCTGCGAACGCGCGGAGTCGTTGGCTCGCGGCCCTGTGGCCCCCAGAACAAGCCTCCAGAAAGCCCGCCGCCCGAGAGGGAGGCCGGGTGGGGATTTTCGTGGGCAACTTGAGAAACAATGACTTTGACACTTATTAAAACAGTAAGGACGTCATTCAGAGAAACGGGATTCGACACGGAGCACAGTGCAGTCGGCTGGGGCTTTGTAGTCTCTGAGCGGAATACGGGGGTGTGGGGGGCCAGTAGATGGAAAATGAAAAAGTGGGGGATTTTTGCTTAACCCACCGAATAGGACTCTTGCCGAAGGCAGGCCAGGTGATCAGGTAGTAAGGGTGAAGGATGAGACACTTGGTCAGAGATGAAGGGTGATCAGTCCCCAAGGCTGGGGATGCTTTCTAAATCGACTTTGCAGGATTCTTCCTAAAACTGGGCTGGGTAGGTAGAAAGTCCGGAAGGGGTCAAGGAGTACATCTTTGTCACTCTTTGTCCTGAGACTTGCCTACCTGCTGGAAATGTCACAGAGCTGAGGCCTTCCAGGAAACTGAGGGAGCGGGAAGACACCCCCCTCCAAAACCCCAGTTCTTAAATGAGAAGAATTCCAAACTGTCAGAGCAGCAGGCTCACGAGTTTATTGAAGGGATAGGAAAAGGAAATGGGCCACTCTGAAGGGACAGAGTGGGTCCTCTCAGGGAGAAGAAGGGACAATGTGCCTCTGCCCTCCAGTTTTATTGGGGATTCCAGAGAGGGTTCCAGAGAGGCCCGCCCAGGTCCACTCTTGACTTTTGACGGACAGCAGGATGACATCAGACTTTCAAGTCCCCATTGCCATGACAACACTGGGTCACGTTGGCTCATGATGACCATGGTTCTAATTGGATTCTTAACCATAAATTCTTCCAGATTTTGTGATTAGGAGGAATCATCCCTATCTCCCTAAGTTTCAGGATCTGTTCTGTGAAAAGGGTCACAAAAGTCTCCCCCTCAGGGTAACTTGGGTTCATCTCATCGACATTATCTGCATTTCTCCTGCAGATAACGGGAAGTTGGCTGAGGAACGTGACATGTCCTGTGGTCCACTTAGGCCAGGCAGGGCTGCAGGTACCTTGCCGCTTGGAAAGGAAGGCACGTGGGGCTCAGCACAGTGAGCACGTCTTATAGGATCATCCTCATCCTCGGGTTCCCACCACTCTCCTCTGTCGCCTATCAGAAAGATCTTTTTCTCTACACTTTCTCGGCCATTCCTACCTATATGTAGATTTTGGAGAGGCCACTGTGGGGCTTGCTCTCAATACATAAAGGACAGAATACATAAACCACAGTACATAGACTGCAGAATGAACTAGACACGTCTTCCAAGGGCCATCAGCCCCAGGCCAGAGAAGGTCTGATCGCTGGCTGGAGACTCTTGAGATATTGGGAGAGGAGGTTAGGATTTGAGTTGGTTTAAATGAATAGTTCCTTTGGTGGGTAGTTCTAATATTTTTAGAGCAGGAGCAATAGCTTAACTCAATGTTTGCATCTTTTCTGAGGAAACAGCAGGTTCACATGGAAAAGAGTGGGAGGCCTCAGGAAAGGGATGTGTTAGGGACATGGTCCATGCCTCAACTTCTTAAAAAGTTCTTGATGTAATCACAGGGCAACACGGTGTTAGGATTTCAGTCTCTGAGAGCCTGAATGTCCTTGCAAAGCATTGATGAGGTGCTGTGGGAGACTCTAACCTGTAGCCTGCTGAAAGGCTTGGCCTTGAGCCGGCAGCCCCCTGGTCTTGGCGACGGTCTAGGGACCCTTCCTCCTAGGTCCCACATGCTAAGCAGACTTGCTCTGGGAGCAAGCGCTGTGTGGGCCCAGCACACTGCAGACCTCATCAAGAGGTTCTGTAAATTTTGTCACTTCTCTGCTTGAATCTCTTCTTCTGCTAAGAGTTGAGTCAGGTATCATCCAAGGTCCCCTCAACCCTTGTTCAGCAAATGCATGCTCCGTAGACTGCATCTCAGTCTACCCCAAATGACAGAAACAAGGCTGTGAGACAGTGCGTGGCTGTGATAATTCATCAGGAAGGGTTTCTGGTAGCAGGTGGTCAATGATGCCAGCACACCTGTATAATTGATGTGACAGTCCTTTAGCTACACTACTGGTCTGACCTCATCCTTTCTCCAGTGAATCGAAGTGCACCCACCATAGGGGTTCCAAAGAGCTTCAGATCCCACACAAGACTCCTTTTAAACTCCTGTGTCCTAAGGCAAACACAGGATCCCAGCTTGCCTGGGCAGAGCTTCAGGGTCTCAGTGAGGTTCCTCCATCCTGGAGGCCTGGGGTACACGTTGCAAATGGTCCAGCCCTTTCTGTCCCTTGGCAGTGTTACCCAGCACATCCTTGCTGAGGCAGCAGGTGCAGGGATCACCTGGCCTTGTGAGGCCCTTTGGCCGCATGAGGCCCTTTGGTCATGCAGTGTGGCGTGAGTCTGAGAAGCCCTAGGAGCCTCGTGTCTCCACTCGCACCTCTCGAGCTTTGACCTCTGCCATGACAGACAGCTTGGAGGGTAGTCATGCCCCCTGTTCCCAGGAGTCAGAATGGGATGCATGTTGAGTTGTCCTGGTCCATGTGGAGGCCAGTGCCCATGAGGAGAGGTCAATGCTGTTTTAAGCTACTGTGGGCTGGCATAGCATTTTGGTGGCCTAAGCTAATTGAAACAGTGACAAAGGGCTTAGACTTAGGTGTTTCAGTATTGACCCTCGTCGGGATGCTCTTGTCATGGCAGATATCCTCAGGTGTGCGGACAGGAGGTGCTGGATGGGGAGGGAAGAAGGGGAAGTAGCATCATTGCCGACAGCACCCTGGTCCATGGAACTCTGGCACTTCAGAGGGGGAGGAAAATGTGACTTTCACCTTAGGAATTAAACTGCAAGGTTATTTGGGAGACCTTATGGTGGCAGAATGGAAAGGGAAGCCCTGCTCTAGATATTTCTGAGAAGGGCTTAGAAGTTTCTGAGGAGGAGGCTTATGGTTAGAGCACCTCAGAAGGTTCAGGAGCCCTCTGATTTCCTTGAAGAGGAAGGAGAATTGTGATGTTGGTGCAGTGCTAGCTGCTATAACAAACAGTCCCTATGCCTCAAGCTCAACCACAAGGGAAATGTATTTTCCACACATTCGCCTGTCCATTGAGTGTCCCTGGACTGCTGGTACCTCTCCTGCATGCTTCACTTTAGGGACCCAGAGTCTTCCTGTCTTAGGGCTCCTTCTCAACCCAGGGTCTTGTAGTTTCCTCGATCTACCAGAGTCAAAGGGAAAAGAGAAACAGGTAACCCTGTTCTGGGGTCTGCAGGGACATGTAGCTCTTTGGCTCATGTTCTGTTGGTTAGGACCCGTTACGTTCGCACCGTAAGGGCTCTGCCTGTTGGAAAGTTGCTGTCCAGTGATGGTTCCAGACACTGGAAAGGGGGGCCTGGGTTCTTCCTGCTTCAAGGATGCTTTTCTCAATAATTTCAACATCTCCACTCTCTTTGCAAGAGATGTCCAATGTGTTTCTCATCCTTGTTCCTCTGTAGGTAAGGTGTTTCTCCCCCTCTTTGGCGTCTTTTGAGATTTTCTCTTTGTCCTGATTTACTGTAGTTTGGATATTGTACCAATTAGAGTTCTCCATGGAAACAGAATGAATAGGGCGCATGCCCCCCCCACACACACACGGTGGCTGGGAAGCTCCCTCTGCTGCCTTTGCTTCTGCCGCCTCCGTTGTCTTCCATGTCTCCTGACTCTTTTTTCAGAGTTTTTCCTCCCCTTTTTATTGGTGCATCATAGTCATACATAATGTTGGGATTTGTTGTTGCATTTTGGTACATGCACCTGATGTAACAATATATTGGGCCAATATAGTCTCTTTCTTAAATTGAGGTGGCAGTTCTTTGAGAGGCGAGCCCCTGTGACTACATAGGAGCCTGACAGGTGGGCTGTTAAGGTTTGGAGAGGGAAGACCTCTGTGGTTCTGTGATTCGGTCCCAGTCCTAGTGGGCTTGTGACCTTGGCTGTGACCTTCACAGGAGCTTCTCAGCCTCCTCCTCTTTCACCTTAAGTGGGCCAGAATGAGGGGCCGGTGGGTATTTCCCTTCTCGGTCTGGCAGAGCCTTAGGCTCTGATGAGATCGGTTCCCTGGAGGGCAGGCTTTAGTTAAGACGACGGCTCTGGGCGTCCTCAATGGCTGCGTGTCCCTTTCTTATTGCCAGAGGCACAAAAGGGAATTTTCTCTGATCTTTACCCTGAGAACCTGGAGGGGTTCCTGGAGGAAAAATCTCAGGAAAGTGGGAGTGCTGTTCCGGTTTGGATCTGACTCTGTCAGCTGGGGCATATTTGGGGTTGACGGAAACTTTGGGGGTGGGGCCAGGTTGGAAGGGGCGGGTCGCTGGGGGCGTGCCCTTGAAGGTGCCTTCGTCCTGGACCCGGGTTCACTTGCTCCCCTTCAGGAGCCTGCTTTGCTCTGCACGCCTCTCCTCCTCAGGGCTCTGACTCACCGCAGGCCCAGGAACAAGAGTCAAGTGACCAGGGACTGAAGCCTCAGAGACCATGAGCCAGAATCATTATTTCCTCCCTGAAGTTGACTTATCTCTGGTAGTTTGTCACAGGGATGAAGAGCTGACCAGCACAGGCCCTAGCGTTCTGCTTCCCAGCTGGTCCGGCTTGGTCTTGGGCAGTCGCCCTTGGGCTCCCCGAGGCTCCAGCTTTGCGTGGCTCCCAGTGGACAGCAGTGACCGCAGTTCTGTGCTGGCCCTCTCTGTGGGTACAGCCAGTCCTTCTGACCTGCAGCCTCGGTTCCTGGTGGGCCCGAGTCCTGCCCATTCTCAGGGTTTGGCCTCTTCCTTTCACGAGGCTGGGGGCAGTGACTTCCCCACTCCTCCCGTGACGGAGTGCAGGGGCTTCCCGGGAAGTTGCGTTGGAAGAGCAGAGGTGGACCCTGGCAAGGGTCCCGCTTCCCTCCTCCCCGGGCCGGCCGGGCTGGAGAGCGCCTTGGGGTTACTGCCACGGCCCCTTCGCCTGGCTCCGCCTGCCCCACGGTTGATGCCCTGAGGAGGAAAGGCAGCGGGTCTTCAGCAGGGGCGTCCTTCCAGCAGCAGGGGCGTCCTTCCAGCAGCAGGGGCGTCTCTGCGGCCTTTTAATGCCTGTGGCTTAGTCTCTTTTACCTGAGGTGGATCTGTCTGCATCCGCTTTGTTTAGGGAACGTCTTTATCTGTCCCATTGCTTTCAGTCAATGTGGATTTTTAAAAATGGAGCTTCTCATCTAATCTGTTCACAACTATATCTTTTAATTTGGAGAATTTAATTCACTTATATTTAAGGTGATTATTGGTAGGTACTATATTACTACCACCACTTCATTATTGTTTTCTAGTATGTTTATAGTTTCTTTCTTTCTTTATCCATCTCCTATAGTGCTCCTTTGTGACTGATTTTCTTTAGTAGTGTGTTTTGGTTCTTTGCTTATTGTTTTTGGTGTATCTATTATAGGTTTTTAATTTGTGGTTACTACCAGGCTTACAAGGAACACCTTTTGATCTTAACAATTTTAAAGTGGCAGCAACATTGATCGTAAAGATGGAAAAAGAAAGAAACTAGTAAAAATCTCTATACTTGCACTCCATTCCTTGTGACATTTTAGATTGTTTTGGTTTGCTTTTTGCCATCCTCCTGCCTCAGCCTCCGGAATTGCTGGGATTACAGGCATGTGCCACTGCGCCTGGCTTTGTCTTCTGAGACAGCACAGGTTACGTTCTCCTCCAAGACCTTTGTCAATGTGACTGTTCTCAAAGAGCCACAGGAGACAGCTCAGAGTGGAGGTTTTCCTCTGAAATCTCAGTCGAAGTGGCAAGACAGGCCTGGACCTTCTTCAGCTCACGGCGTGGTTCGTGATTAAGACAGTAATATGCAGATCTCCTGCAAACAGCCTGGCAAGACAGCTTTGCTTTTGGAAAGTCAACCTGATCATGGAATCTTCTAGTGGTGTGATTCGTTCCAGGGTCCTTCTGACACTTAAGAAGGGAAATGCGAGCGCTTGTTCACTCTTTTATTATGAGTACTTTCATTAACAGCTTTAGTTCTCTTCTCCAGCTGTCCTTAATAGCCAGGTGATTTACTGTACTCAAGGTGAAGTCGAAAGCTTGACACTGTCCACTTTCAACACTGGAGATGGTGACAACCTCCTTATTTTCTGCCAAATGGTGAGGCCACAAGTCTTGAACAACACCTGCCTGATTTGTCACCTGTTCCTCTGGGACTCAAACCAGCCTCGTCAGGGGCAGAAAGTAGCTGGGGTATAAGGCAGTGTGGATCAGGGAGGTAAAGCCCCAGAAAAGGAGCCCAGCAGGCAGGTTCCAGGATGTGGCAGCAGGTGGAGGCTGCCGTGACCCACTGAGGGCCCCACACTTTGGAAACGCTGTGCGGGCTGCCCTGGGAGTGACATTCCACTGCCCCTAAATCTCTTGGTTCTTGTTGGTAAACAATGATGTACGTGCATTGTAGGGTTAGGTGTTTATTCCAGTCTCTGCGATGTGACTCTGTGCCAGTTCTGGAAATGTGCAGTAGGCTATCTTCTTGGAGCCCATGGTCAATGCTGCTTTTCCAGCCCCACATGGCACCTTGGGACCAGATATCCTCGTCTGCCGCTGGTGTAGTAGCACTGGTTCAGCACTAGATGGCACCCCAAGCCCACGTTTGTTGAAAACCTACATTTGGTGCTTTTCAGGCTATCCATTTAGAATTTTATTAAAGAAGAGATTTCCAAGTATAAAAAAAGTGTGACTTTATTTTCAATCCCAAAATCAGAACACCTAATTTGAAAAGTTACAAAAGGAGCATAGCTAAACAATTAGGGAGCTTATTTGAAACCAAGATCTCCGGATAATTGCAAATGATGCTCAGCCTAGGACTATAGACTCTTCTAATTTATTGTTAATATTTTATTTAAGATATTTTTGTGTCAAGGAGTGTGCAATTTACTATCATACCCACAGATTCATGTAAGTGGGGAAACTTATGTGCTGTTAACTAGTTCTGTTAGACCCCACAGGGTGTGGCTCTGGTAGGAGCCTGAGGCTCCACCCTCCAAGGCTTGGATCTGGATCCTCCTCACTGTCAGTGAGTGCCCAACTACCAGAGAGCAAAGAAGCGGGGAGCTAAAAAGCATCTACACCTCATGTAAGCTGTGCTTCACGGTGGAATGCTGTTATTCCCATTCTACTGTAAGGAAAATGAGACTTAAAAATATGAAAGAGCATTTCCCTGCAGTCAGTGTCAGGGTTGTTTGTTCATTTCCAAAGATAGTTATTTTTTCTTTTTCTCTTATTGAAAATAGCTCTCTACTGGTTCCACCGGGGGTGACTCAGCAGAGCAGATGGTCCGTCGATCCTCCTGGCTTGGTTAACACAGTAGGCTCTTGAACCTCTCCTGGCTGGGGAAGCGCAAGCACCTGGGTGTTGACCTCCTTGGCTCCCTGGCGCCCCCTCCAGGCCTGGTCCCCTGGCCAGATGCCGGCAGGTTTGGCCCTTCAGAGCCCTTTAACGTCTTATCTTATTTGAACCTTGCAATAATCCCAGGACATTGGCAGACAGCTACTATTTTTCTGTTTTACAGATGAGAAAACTGAGGTTCAGGTGGACTGAGTGCCTTTCTCAGGATAATACCAAACAAAAGGCAGAGGAGAAACTAAATCCAGGCGTCCAGCCCCACCAAGGCACCCTTGCCTCCTTCTCAGACTCTGCTTTCCCCACCGAGCCCAAGCAACGGTGATGCTTTTCTCTTGAGTGTTTATTCTGTCTTCTCCTTCCCGCCTCAAATTTTCTGAATCTGGGAAACGTGCTTTGAAAGCCAAAGAACGGAAAGCACCTGGACCTAAATCCACAGGTGCGGTGAGGAAGGCTGGAGGCCGAGCGCTCCCCCTGCTGGGCACTTGGGGCAGCGCGGGCGCTCTGCAGGGGCTGTAGGCTGGAGGTAACCTTGGCAGTGCGCTAGGAAGCCAGCCCTGGGGGTTCATCTCCCCATTGCTCTCTGTGGCCCTACTGGAGAAGGCACTGAGGATGCTCATAATTGAGGTGGGATTATTAGAAATAATAGAAATCGAATTTGTAAAAAAGGCATATTATTCGTATTGCAAGAAGAGCCTGGCTTTAGAAGACACACCACGGGTGTACCACCAACTCAGACCTGCTGGATGAGCTCTCCAGCCTCACTTCCCCTCCCTAGAAAACCAAGGAGCCAATACGGCCCGTGTGCTGAGTGGCTCCCACAGTGTCTGGAACGCATGGATGCTCAGTGGAGAAGAAACAAGGAAGACCCAGGAGGGAAAGACACAGTGGGCATCAGAAATGCTCAACTAGGATGCCAGGGGTGGCACACACCCGCAATCCTAGAGACTCAGGAGGCTGAGGCAGGAGGATTGCAAGTTCAAGGCCGGCCTGGGCCACCTACCCAGACTCTGTCCAAAATAAACATAGGAAAGGATGGGGTGTAGCTCAGTTATGAAGAGCCCAGGTTTAATCTCCAGTCCACTCATGACATTTTATTAGGTGTTTTATATACTTAGTTCTGAATTTTTCACTTTTCCATTTTTAGACATTTATTGTTTATGGACATGAGTGAACTTGCCCTTAAAGACGACTGCCTGCTTAACTCCATAAACCCCAAGGGAAGACACCCCTCCCACAGAAGAGGGGCCTCCATGCTGAGTTCATGAGCCTCAGACAAAGCAAAGGGCAGAACCCCCCCTTTCCTGCTCAACACTCTGCCCACAGATGGCTGAGTCCTGAGGGCAGCCTCTTTGAGCAGGGACCTTGGGGCAGACTGGGGTGCACAGTTGAAATAAGTAGAAAGAAGGGGAATGCTCAAGAAATACACCTGAGCCTTCACAGGCTGGGAAAGGGATCAGTGATGAGAGGTCCGAAGGGGAAGTATGTAGGTGAGACTAAAAGGATGTTTCAAAAAGACGTTCGGAGAAAGAGGCCATCAGGTGAGCCACTGCACTTTAACTTACGGAAACTTCAGAACCTCTTTAATCTGATGGAAGCACAAAGACACTGTCGTTAACTGATAAAAAGAGCCTCGTGATGTCACCACAAATCTGTGATCCATCATTGCTCCCATTAGAATGACTGGGTTATCAACAGAGAACAGTGCCGGGTGGAGCGTTCCGCTGGAGCATCCTTGCTGTCAGTGGGGAGAAAACACGCTGGTAGGCACGTCTCATCCGTTGACGTTGGACGAACCCAGCAGATTCTCAGGGGAAAGACAAAGCGGAAATGGCAGAGCAGGAGCTCGTCTCTGGGGAATTCTGAGCCCGTGTGGACAGGGCTTTCCTGGGTGGTGCTGTGCAGTGTCTTCTGTGGCCGACCCCGTGGCTGCAGGCTGCTAGCACACAGCAGCCTGTGGGGGCACTCTGGGCTGGACACTCACCGGTGGTGGCAGGGTTAGGGTTAGGGTTAGGGTGGTGGCAGCAGTGGCGAGGACAGCAGCCCTGGTAGGGCCAGCTGCAGCCCCCTCCCTCCTTCTTGCCTCCTGTACCTCTCCCAACCCTTTCCCAGGACTACCTTCTCCCAGGAGATATCATCACACTCAAGAGCACAGATAATAGGAGTAAAACAATCAGGAAGAGGTGATTTGGGGGGATTTATCACCTCTGTTTCATGCACTTTATTTAAATTTGTTTTTGAGAATGGCTGTGTGCTGGCCAAAATCCCTGGCAACCTAACAGTTGACCCTGTGGACTGGTACTGATGGGGGCCCAACTCAAATCATCAGGAGCTGGATATTTATTTAAAGAATGGGTCTGGAGTTATCTGGTGTGAATATGTTTGCTAGGCAAGGAAATAAGATGACTTATTTAGTAGTTCAAAACTGAAGACAGAAAATAATAGTCTGATTCCACTAAAGCTGTCAGGTGCGTGACAATCTAGAGATATTTCTTCAGATTGTCATTGTCTTCACAGCTCTGTACCGTGACTCACCCAAGCCCTTCTGAACAGGTTTCTAAAAAGAAGAGTGTTGAGATACAATTCACGTACTGTTGGGTTAGTCAGCTTCTTGTAGCTGTGGCAAATGCGTGAGCAAAACACCTCTAGGAGGAAAGACTTGCTTTGGCTCCAGTTTCAAGGTGTACTGGCTCCACAGGTTTTGAGTCTGGGGGGGTAAGGCACAATGGCACAAAGGTGTGATGGAGGTAAGCTGTTCATCTCATGGCAGCAGGAGGGAGAGAGGGAGAGGGAGAGGGAAAAGGAGTGGGAGAGAGAGGGGTAGACAGGGGGTCAGGGACAAGATAAGAGGCCCCAAGGGCACACCCTCAAGGACCTACTCCCTTCAAACAGGTCAGCTGACCATGGACCAAAAATAAGCTTTTCCTCCTCTAATTGCTCTTGTCAGGCCTTTTGGTCACAGCAATGAAAAGTCAACCAACAAAGAAACTGGACCTGAGAAGGGGACGTTGAGGCTGTGACTAACCTGACCATTTGGTTCAGAAGCTCTTGGAGCTGTTTGTGGAAGAAGTTTTTGAGTTTGGAGGTGCAGGCTAGAGAAGGCCCTGGGTGTTGTCAATGGAGCCTGATGGGCTGGCTAACCTCATCTCAGTTTAAAACACTGATGTGGAAGGAAGGACACGGGGCATGTTATCTTCTCGCACAATGTTGATATGGAAAGTTAGCTTACATTTAATCATTAGGTGATGACATAATGGTGTAGTTACACAAATGTGCTCAGATTCTGCATTTGCCAAAAACGTCTGGTCAGTTATTACTAGCAACTGTTTGGCAAAGGAGCTGAGTCCACGAAGAGATCAGGCCAAGTGTTTGCAGTTACCAGCTGCTGTGGGTTTTTTCTTTCTTCTGTAATGTGCATTAGTGCAAGAATCAGTTTGTTCACCAGAACCCAGCTCTCGATTGTGCCATCTTGTGAAGCAGCCGGTGACTAAATGTGAATCCCTGAAGGGTCGCACTCTGGCCATGATGGCCAGGCTCAGGAGCACCGGAGCTGCTCTGGACACCCTCTGACCACAGTGAGCACACAGACTTCCACAGGAGGTGAAGGGCAGCAGAGGGTGTGGAGCCCTCGGTGCTGGTGGACCTGTCCACAGGGTTGGGACAGCGACAGGAGAGAACTGTGATTCCTGAGGCTCTGTCTGGCGTACGTCAGGCAGCTGTGCAGGCCCGAGCAACGTGGGTAGCTTTACAGTCCAAAAGACTCAGGTCGGGTCAAATCCGGGTCTCATCATTCCTTGGCAGCTGCACAGCTTTGGGCAAACTAGTTTCCTTGCTGCACAGTGGGCAATCCCAACTGTACCAAGGGAAGGCACTACATCCAACGTCTCCTGATGATACCGCCTTGCCGCAGGTACCCAGCACTCCGTAGGGCATTCCCAGCCCCTTCATTCCTCCTGTCAATCACTCTGTAAACCGACCAGTCTCGCTAATATGGTTTTCTCATTTATGCCTTCAGATGGTGATGAAATACAAGCAACTAGGGAAATGAGGGCCTTCTCCTCAGTCTTCTTTAATGAAAACCCTGTCCTTCTGAGATTCATCTAAAACACAGCTTTCTCTTTATCATCATGTCTTGGCATTTTATGATCTTATTTTGTTGTCTATTTTAGGTAAAGATGTTTTGATCTTCTAAGGAGAAGATCAATCCTTAGAACCCTGGATTATGCAAGGACTTCATTTGAGTCCCCAGTGAATCCAACATGGTGTGAGGCACGCGGAGACTTAAAACACTTAGGGATTCAAAGTGAGATGGGGTAGGAGCCCAGCTGCAGCCATTTGAAGTTTAGAAGGTTCAGCTTAGTTGTTCTGATGCTGAGCTATTTTTTACCCCAGGGTTTGGCGAGGTTTTCAAGCCCTTCAAGCTTATTAATTGGAATATATCACATTGATAAACAAAGAATAAAGTGTCACTAAAAATATGCATGCAATAATGTAGACCCAGCCAGAAAAATTTTCATTTCTTCTGAAAAATGTTTCATTTAAAGAATTTGGTTGAGTGTAGCGACTGGAGGCAGCAGCTTCTCTGTACCTTTCCTGAGATCCCACCCGACTGAGCTGCCCTCCCGTCCCTCTTCCAACCAGGGTCACCGTGCACCTGTGGGTGTGGAACTCAGAGGTGATGCAAGCCAGTTCCCTTATTTGCAAAGCTAAAGAACAAAGTAGGACTACTAGGGAAATTCCAAGATAAATGCCGACGGGGCTTGGACTATCTGCCGTTCACATCTGTGCCATTGTCCCGTATCCCTCCTTGTCTCCCCAGTTTTTCATGATGGTGAACTGTTCGGACATCTTTTCAAGAGGCTGGAATCAGAGAGAGTGACGTGGCTTCTGGAGGCCCAGCCTTGCCATGTTGCTTCACTCACGTCACCGCCAACTGGCCCCAGGAGGAGCTTATGTCTCCCCTTGGCACTGACCAGTAGGCTCCCTGTTCTTGCCAACAAGTGGACTCTGTTCTTTGGACTGTATCACATTCAAGTAAATGTCATGAACATATTAAGGGGCACATCATCCATTTTATATTTCTGAACTCAAAGAATAGCACCATAGCAATAGTAAGGTCATGATATCATTTTCATCTTAATTTTTTTAATGTTCCTCTCTCAAATTTTTCACCTTCAAGTTTCTAAAACTCCCAGAAATTTTATGTCTGGATACATACTAACAGATTTGCACTGAGCTGATTTTATTATTTTCTGCCCCCAGATTTCAAAACCTTTTCTAATTTTAAAAGTAAAGCATTTCCATTCAAGTAAAATCAGTATGTCTATGTAACTTTTTCAAAATGTAGTTTCTTCAAAATGTCAGCCCCAGTAATGACAGATAGTGGGTGAACAGGCAGCGAGACAGGTTGGATGGATAGATGAAGATCCCTTTCCATCCGACGTCACTGTGTAAACACACGTGATCCGTATCCCTGTGCTAACGTTCACGAAGCACGCTGGCTGCTCCAGCATGTCCCCTCCAAGACTCAGGACTTGCCCTGTGACAGCACCGATGGTGGGGCTTCCCAAGGAGGTGGGGCTTCGGGCTCCTCAGGAGTGCCACCTTGTCCTCTGCCTCTGTGTCTGGGGTTCTAACTGTACACACGCCATATCATTTGCCTGTGTTCCACGTGCTTCTTGTGTTCGGTTCTTTCTTTCCACTCTGCTTCTGTGATCCAGCTCCAGCGTTTTGACTGGCTCACCAGGTTGCACATGCCCATCGCCGCTTCCAGCCTGCTCGCTCCATCCACTGGGTTCTTACCGGACACTGACTCTGTCAGTTATAGAATATCCACTTGATATTTTTAGATGAATTCTAACTCTCTGGAAACGATCTGTCTTTTCATTCCCTCCTTCCATTTCCCCTCTGACTTTTGAGCATGTTTACATTAGCTGCTCAACGTCCTTGTCTCCCAGCTCCATCATCTGGATGTCCCCCTGGTCTTCTTCTCCTGTTTCTGTTCACTGTGGTTTCCAGTCACTCTCTTGCTGTCTTACATCTGGTCACTCTGTGCAGGCGCTGGGCACTGCACACAGAGGAATGGAAGAGACTGAACAGGCGCGTCCTTCCCCAGGGCCTTGCATTTGCTAGGAACGGGAGGGGTTGATTTCAGTCCCTACTGGGACTGAGTCAAGGCTGGGCTGTAGCCTCGCTGGGCCAGTCTACTTCTGGTTTCAGGTGCCCTGACGATGACACTTGTTGCTGCCCCTCCCTCTGGCAGGGTGAGGTCTCCAAGCCACAGGAGGCCAGGAGCTCTCACCCCTGCCCAGGCTCCCATGCCACAGCAGCCTGGGCAGGTGGAACTGGCTCCCTTGGTGAGACATGCCATGCTAGCAGGTGTCTCCAGGGGGAAAAGGTACCCGATGTCTGTTCAGCTAAAGGACCCTCCAGCTCTGGAATTTTATTCTTGGTCCTGCTTTTGACTCTTCAATGTCTTTAACACTGAGACCTCTGTGAGGCGTCTGTCTTCCCAGCTGCTGACGTGGAACTGAGGAACTGCAGCTGCGGGGATGCCTGCGGGAGGCAGAAGTCCTTGTGCTGACTCTGAAGACAGTGACTGAACACTAACCCCTGGGTGACTTACATGGCCCCTGCACACGTACAGAATAGAATAAGTTAGAATATGTTTGTGGGCTTGGGAGGCTGAGGCAGGAGGATCGTGAGTTCAAAGCCACCTCAGTAACTTATTGAGGCCCTAAGAAGTTAGCAAGACCCTGTCTCAAAATAAAATATAAAAAGGGTCTGGGGATGCGCTCAGTGGCTAAGTGCCTCTGGGCACTTAAAACTTCCTAGTTTCCAGACACTCAGGGGAGGAAGGAGGTTGGGGTTCACCTGGCCCACCTGCTGGCGTGTCTGGTGTGCTCTCACCACAGCACCTAAGAACTGGAACCTTATAACCTCTCTGCTCTTCCCTCAGAGCAGCAGCCTCCCCAGCTGACTCCAACCCAACACTGGGTCACACCTCAGTGTCCTGTGCTGTGGGGCTGCGAGGAGCAAGCCAGCCTTTGGCGTCAGCCATCCGGGTGGAGACTTGTGTCTTGCTTAGCCTTCCCAGACGGACTCTCCAAAGGGTAGCATCTTGTCTCTGTGCCCTGGCGGGTGGCTGTGACCCTCTAAGTTTATGTTCCCTGCCACATGGACGTGGTCTGACTTTCAGTTCCTGCTGATGCTGGGGTTCACTTTGTTGACGGGCTGTCTGCTGGGGTGTCCCTGTCCCTTCTCCAGCCTTTCTAAGCCAGCTGCTGAAGTTCAGTGTGCTTCACACTCGAGCCTCAGAAGTCGCCTGAGCAGCGCGTGTCAGAGCAGCATCCTCAAGGTCCAGCCCACAGAGGGCAGGTCTGCGACGCCCTTGAGTCTGAGGGGAGAACTGGCCTGTGACGCAGCCACCTACGTTCGCTGTGCTTGCCCTGTTGATGTTCACACTGAGGGCACAGAAGCAAGACCTGCAGGTGCCTCGGGACAAGCCTAAACGTGACACCCAAGGGTGCTGTGGTCACTGCATTGCTCACCCAGGCAGCTGTGGGCTGACGAATCACTGACTCCCTTTATCATCCACCCGAGTCTGTAGCGTTCTGCCCAAAAGGAAGGGAAGGGCGCCGGCCAGCAGCACTTGTGCTGTGCTCTGGAAGACAGCGGTCACCTCCAGCACAGCGTCTGGCAGTTGTTTCAGTCGTAAGCGGAGGCAGGGCGCTCTTCAGGAGGAGCACTTTGAGAAGACTGCCGTGCACGCTGTGCTTGCTCTGCCCCGGGTGTGGCGGAGGCTTCTGGACAATGGAGGACACAGCCTGTCACTTCAAGGGAAACAGTGGGCAGCATCTGTCCTTAAAGATAGCTTTAGTGCATTCCAGCCAACGTTGGAATACGGGAAGCTTGATTGTGCACCGTAAGCTTGAGAGTTTCCTCATACTTAACAGCCTTTCTGATGAGAAACGTGATTCTCTGATATTGTGTAATGGCTGAAGGTCGACATTGGAGAGTCTGTGCAGCTCAGGAAACCCCTGCTTCCCAACCACCAATGCATGATGTTACAAAACAACTGAGACACATGTACAAAGGGCCAGACAGAGCAGGAGGTTCAATGTAACAGGCCAGAAAAAAATGCATCAATACAGTTTTATTGCAGCTTACCCAGTTTTGTTTTAAAATCAAAGGGGAATATCCACAGTTAGCTGCAAAGACGATTAAAACATGATCTCCGTTCCCATCCACATCTGAGTGAGGTTGATTTTCCTTCATAAATGTCAAAATAAGTAAAAAAACTAAATGCATAAGCAGATGTTATAATCGAGCTGTCTTCTCCTAAGCCAGATATTAGCTTTTCAAAATGCAAAACAATAACTCTTTTCATTAAAACTTCCTTGTTCTGAACAGATAATCATTTTAAAAAAGTATTTTATTTACATTAATATGCATATTATTTTAAAGGAACAAATGCTGTAAATAAACATCTTAATAATGTCTCAATTTCTAATTGCATGAATGCCAATAGACTTAACTCACATAAAGAAGGGTATTTGAGAGTTTTAAGGGTTAAAATGCGATAAGAACCACTGACATTTAGGATAAGTCAAGAAATGTTGCTATTTACCAGTTTTTTAACTTCATTCTAGATAATTTATGTAATTGGTACACCTTATGAAATAAAAAGATAATGGGTAATTTGTTTTGTAAACAATGTTACTCATTAGGGATAACCTCTTAAGAATATGTTTAAATATTAATAGCAAATCAGTACACAACAAAAAAATCCAGGCTAGAAATAATCTCTTAAATTTTAAAGGAAAAAGCTAAATAGAAAAGCTGAACATCCATTATTAAACTCCCAGAAATTTGGGTTTACATGATTATAAAGAGGGAAATTTTGAGATGGGATGTCTTTTATATAAAAGAAATCATTAACAAAAATGCTTTTACCGACGGAGTTGCTGCCGTGGTATGAACCGAGAAGGAATGAAACATCTTCTCATGGGCACGCTCACCCTCCAGGGCACTGCTCTCAGCTGGAATCTGTCCACTCTTCTCACTGAAGTGCAAAACTATATGCAAGCCAGAAATTTACTAGAATGGTGCTTCGGACTGGGGTCAGATTGGAGCTCAAAGAGACCTTTCCCATGGCCCATCTGACCAGCCAGTCTTGCTTTTGCTTCCCATGCTTTTGGAGTCCCATCCAGGGAATTGTTGCCTGTACTAATATTTTGGTGTTTCCCTGTACCAATTCCTTGGTGTTCTATTCTAGTAGTTTCTGAAGATGAAGATATTACAGTAAGGTCTTTGATCATTTCGAGTTGATTTTTGCACAGGTGAGAGAGATAAGGGTATAGTTGATCTTCTACACATGGATACCCAGTTTCCCCCAGCACCATTTGTCAGAGACTGTCCTTTCTCCAATGTATATTTCTGGAACCTCTGTCAAGAATCACTTGGCTGAAGATGTGTGGATTTACTTCCAGGTGCTCTGTTCTGTTCCATTTGTCTGTGTGCCTGCTTATATGGCAATACCATGTCGTTCTTGTTACTGTGGCTCTGTATGTCTTGAAATCAGGTATTGTGATGCCTCTAACTTTGCTCTTTTTGCTTAAGGTTGTTTTGGCAATTTGGGGTCTTTTGTGGTTCTATATGAATGCTATTTTTTTTCTAATTTTGTGAAGAATGTCATTAATATTTTGATGGGTAACGTATTGAATCTGTAGATTGTTTTAGGTAGTATGGCCATTTAGCGATATGAATTCACCTGTGAACTGCATTGACAGTCCCTCAGGACCAAGCATTCACAAGGAGACTCATAACAACAGGAGCAAAACCTTCCTGGGGTAGCAGATGCAGCTCGTTGGGAAGCAATACTCCACTATGAGTCCCAAGCCATGGACTAACTGGACACATGGCCTGTCTTTAATCTTCCACCTTGAATCTCCCCATTTCAGGTCTTGAAATACATCATTTCATGTTCTCTTTTCTTTCAGGGTTTCTGCTGAGAAATCTGATGGGGTTTCCTGTAAGTGTGCCTCGGTGCTTTGTGAACAGATTTTAACATTCTTTCTTTGTCCTGTACTTTTGGCAATTTATCACAAAATACACACCCCAAAAGCACATCCCAGGGACTACCTTCTCCAGTCACACCCTCCCTGCCTATGGTTACCATCCAGTTAATCCATATCCGCAGGATTAACCCATGGATTAGGTCACACCCCTACTGATCTAATCACTTCAATCTGAACATTCTTGCATTATCTCACACTGACACTGCTCCAGGGCTGCCAAGCCAAGCGCCAGCAGTCCTGTCCAGAAGTGGCTGCGGAGGGGTGGAGCGGCGGGAGTGGGCCCTAGTGGGTTGGAGGGCTGCAGCAGGCCTGGCCCTCAGCTCCTTGGAGCCCGCCATGCAGGCGGCAGGCCTGAGACGCTGCCAGCCAAGGTGTGCCAACCTGTCACCCTTAGGTGGCCTGGGCGCTGTAGACGCTGGCCGCTGAATCCCACTCCACGTAGCTCTGGAACCTTGGAGGACAGACCAACGACCTCAGCCTCCCACTTCCTGGCCTGCCAAGAAAAGTTGGAAGTGGGGTAGAGCTAAATGGAAACTGGGACTCCAGAGTGGACCAATAGCGTTAGCGCGCTGGCAACCCTATTAGCATAAGTCTGGACCAATAGCGTTGATACCTTTTTCAAACCCTAATTAGCATAAGTTTGGACCAATAGCAGTGAGTCAAGTACTATATAAACCCTTAGACTGGTTTAGTTCGCTGGTTTATTGGTGAGTGCTGCGTTGGAGGAGCTTTGTTTCAGTTTGGCTATGTCCTGTTAAATTCGCTCATTTAAGAACGTACTTGGTGTGGAATCCGCAATAAAAAAAATGGAGGGTGAGTGTTGGGGTCTGCTGCATGGCTTTCCCTTAGAAACTGTAGCATTTTCAGCTGTGGATTTCTGCAGCTTGGGTAGAGCCCACCTGCCAGCAAAAGTAGTAAATTTTCATCTGAAAACTCTTAGTTTTAATCTGTGAATTTTGGGGGGACAGTTTCTCTCTAAACCGTACCAATTGCCAGCCTCTGGGGTCTATGCGAGTTGGCTTGGTGTGTATAAAGCTCGAACTTCAGAAGAGATTTTTTAGCAGAGTTATAAGTGAAGGTGGTGTCCTCAGGCAGAGCCGAGCCGAGTCGGGTAGGACTTCCTGCGCGCTCGGTGTGGGGCGGAGTGATTCGGTAGTCACTACCGTGCATGTAAAACAAAGGCCATTAGATTTGAGTGGTCAGCTCACAGCGTGATAACAACAGTCGTGGTGAAGGATAGTGCTCCTGTAATTTCTCAGTGGAGTTGTTATACCCAGCGGAGACGAAATCATCCAACCTGTTCATGTAAAGCCAAACGAAGCCAGTATTGCAGCTGGCCAGCGAGGACCGCCTCACGCCTAAAAGCGGTGTGCAGGGATCCCAAGACCCTTAGTGTGTTGCCAGTATTTATAGGGAGGGGAGGAAGGGGGTGGGGCTATCTCGGGCCAGCTTGGCAGCTATTGGGTGGGGGAGGAAAAGGGGGCGGGCCTGTCTCTCCTGGCAGTTATGGCCGTTATGGCCGTTATAGGGAGGGGGAGGAAAAGGGGAGGGAGAGGAAAGGGGGGCGGGGCTGTCTCTCACTCCTGCAGGGAGGGGAAGAGGTTGGGGAGGGGTCGTCCCTCCCTCCTGATGGTATTGGAGGAGGAAAACGTTCTGGGGAGTGTAGTAGAATCTGCTGGCTTCCTGCCCTCAGCTTCTACACAGCGGAGTCCATGTTTGAGATGCTCCTCTAGAGGCTGGGCTCCGCCCTGGAATGCGAGACAGCCGGGCGGAGGGCTGGGAGGAACCTGTGACTGGCTCTGGACTCTGGATTAGCGTCTCCCCTGAAGCAGCATTCAGCTCCACGTGCTTCTCGCGTTCATACACAGAACAAGGCAAACCCAAGTTCATTAGTTTTATATGTTTGAAATTAAGCTCTTAACATTAAGATTTTTGCCTATCAATTTTTAAATTTAACACTCAAGTTGTTTTTTCCCCGAATTTTCTAGATTTGGCTTCTAGAGAATTATTTCAGTTGATATCTAGAGCAGAAACAAATTTATGGGTGTGAAAAGGTGGAATACAAAGTAGAGGAGGAAGGATTGTATTATACACGGCGGGAAAAAAAATCATCCAAGCGTCAGGTAAAGCCAGTAGACGCCTTTATTACAGCTGGCCCGCGAGGACCTCCACAGCCTAGAAGCGGTGTGCCGGGTAATACCACCACCCTTATTTTGTTGCCAGTATTTATAGGGAGGGAGGAAGGGGGCGGGGCTATCTGGCCAGTGTGGCTATTGGCTGGGGCGGAAAAGGGGATGGGGCTGTTTCTCCTGCAGAGAGGGGAAGGGAGGGGTCATCTCTCTCTCTCGATAATTCTTTTGGGGAGTAGATCAGTAGGGAGAGTTGCTGCTACTACAGGGTGCTTGCTTTTTGGCTGGAATGTGTAGGCTGTAGCAGAATCCCAGTGGTTATATGATGAATGAATTTGACAGGAAAAACTACATCAACAGATGGGGGGGGTGGATAAGTTTTAAGTGTCTTTCCACATCTGGTCACCCGGAAGTTTTAAGTGTGGGTGTGGGTGAAGATACTATGGCAGCAGACAGCTAATATTTGCACCTGCTTTGACCTCACCTTGTCCTTTTCCATATCCAGCAGAAACCAGGAAAAAACTGTAGATGATAATATAGGAAAATAACTCGTCTGTGAAGGGGGCAATTGAGAGCTGTTTGAGATACAATAATGGTATGGTTGGATCTGGAATGTTCCTCAAAAGCGCATGGGATGAAGGCATGTTTCTCCATGTAGTAATATTCAGAGTGGGGTTTTTGGAAGTGATTGGGTCATGAGCGCGCTGACCTCATCAGTGGATTCATCTGTCAATGGATTTATAACTTGATTGCATTTTTCAGAGGTGGTGGACACTGTAGGAGGTGAGGCTTAGTCAGTGGAAGTAGGTCACTGAAATGGTATATCTTGTATCCAGCCCCTTTGTTGGGGTTCATTCTGTAGTTCTTTGTGCCCTTCTGGGGGGTAAGGCTGACGAGGTAACCAATGCCCTCAGGAGAGCAAGTTCCAGACCAGGCTCAAATTTATTCAAAGAATTACAGCACTTTTATAGATGAGGGGAGTCTGAAAACAAAGAACCGGTAGTGTAACATGATAGTCTGTAAGGATGGTCCAATGAGGAGTCACACAGTTCACCAAAGGGCGGAGGGAGAGGTGAGGAGAGCAAAGCTCACCTGGGACATAGTCTGCAGGCGGTCAGGCCATTTGGGAGTGTTCACCAGCAAGCATGTAAAATCCTGTGTGTTCAATCAAAGGATTATGCCTTTCCATAGCCTTTTTGAGCACATGCCTCAGTGGCTTCTTTCTGCATCCCCACACGCCTTCATGTGTGGGCATTGACTGAGGGGCTGTGGCTCTGTTTGTATGATTCAAGATAGACTACTTGTTAACTCAACCTAGAACTTTTCATTTATACAGATCATTTAGGACTTTAGAAGGTATCCTTTCTCCTTTACCTCTAGGAACTAGATGGTCAGTTAGCCAATGCCATGAGTCTGCATGAATGACGGCTGCTGTGACCTTACTGTACATGACAGTGACTTTGCCTTTGGAAGCTGAGTGCTGCCATTTGGCCTCTGCTGCAGTCGGATCAGTGACTCATTGCATTTAGGTCTCCCATTTGGTGACTGAGTTCCCCACCTTCATCTGGCTTATGTGGAAGAGTGATCACACAGCTCTTAAAAGATGTTGGAGCTTGCTTCACAAATTTATTTCCCACAGTAATGATGAAAGGCAGCCTTCTGGAACCCCCAGTATGGGTGAGTAGGTTATAATTGACAAATCTACCCTAACTTCCCAGTCTCCCTGAGCCTTTGACTCTGTTTCTCTACTTAAGCCAAAGCAGGTAGGGCAAGATGGACCCCCAAATTGTATTTCTAATGGTAATTATGATGCTTCTAGTGAGTAATCACACTTAGAAGCATAGCTCAAGATTCTAAATGTTTTTCATTGCCTCCCAATTCATAATGGAATTGTATCTCATTCTGCTCTGAGCTTACACACACATGCACAAAGATCTTGCTAATCTGTGTTGAAAGGAGAAAGCCGAAAACATGTGAGAAAGGGTTCTAGAAATGTTAGTCTGTGGTGCACAGTGTTTGGTTGGATTATCACCTTTGGGTGCTCTTGCTTGACACTATGTATTTAACACATTCATTCCTGCACATGGAAAAGGTCCTGGTGTTGAGTTGGTTGACTACTAAAACTTGGATCCACTATCCTACATTCCCTGATATGATGTGGAAGAAGAGATCTAAGGACCTAGGGAAGTAAGATATATTGTGTGCGCACTTGGCTTACCTTGACTATGGTTTCTGAGAGAGCCCAGTGTATGTTCTCCTCACTAAAACATTGATAATGCATTAGTGAGGGGAACATGAGCATCCCTGTGGTACTATATATGGTTGTTCTTTTGAGGGAGGACAACTGGAAAGGGCACCATTGAACTAGTGTCCCTGATTTCAAGATGATGTATCCCAGAACAGTCGAGGTGGGGTGCTAGTAATTAATCATGAGAGAAGATTGGTACAGTCACAGTAAGGGACAGCAAGAGAGGAGTGGCACACATAGTGTGTTGACTAGTTAGGGTCTGTGTCACTAGTTGATGAAGCTATGATTTTAGGAATAAAATTAGTGGGTGACTTATTAAAATGCTGCTAAATTTAAACAAGTAGAAATTCTCCTGATCTGATGAATAGAAATCTGGTGAGCAGATGTATTGTTTCAGGATCCAAAACATATAGCCATGACTCTTGCCCAGTTCTTTTGTCTATGCCAATCCAGAGGTTGAAGTTAAAGTCCTCTGACTGAAAGAGAGACCACATCTTCTTGAGGAAGGAGCTTACAACCCTGCCACAGATATGTAATGTAAACCTTCCTCTAAGTTTTTTTCTAAAGGGACTCATGTCTTTTTACTAGGGTGACTTCTCCTGGGATTATTGAGTTAATTCTAATGCCTTGGGCTTGAAAATGTCGCCAAGGTCCTCTGGTCAACATGGAGGCTTCTGGAGGTTAGGTGGTAAAAAGAATGGATGAATTTTTTTCATCTTGGGTCTCCCACACCTCATTTATGATTTTTTTTTCATCCATCCTGTGAATTCCTGGTTAGAATGGAGTCACGTAGAAATGGGCAGAATCTTCACACTGGATCCTGTTGTGGAGTGAGGACTGTCATGGTGGGAAGGGCGAGTGGAAGCTCCAGGAATGACCACTGCCTCTGGTAACTATAAACCAACACAGTGTTGCCCCCCTCAAAGGTCAGTGCCACTGCCCAGGCTTGACTGATCCCCATTGGATGTGCCTGTTTGGTTAGTGCAAAAGCCAGATGGATTGTGGAGAGTGACTGAATTGCCGTTACCTTTATGAAGCACTTCAGTGGCCGCTGCTTTGTTAGATGTGAATGTAGTCAGAGGCTGAGAGTTTATACCTTGAATAAGAGAGAGCAGCTCCTGGCACCTTTTATACTATTATTAATCCTGCAAACAGCACCCCCCCAGCCCCGGCAATAAGCAAGAGCAATCAGAACTCCTCTGCTTTGCCTTGTAGGAGAGGACGTCTTCATGATTCTACTGTGGGGGCTCTGCTGCTCTCCTGCTCTCCTGCTCTTTGTCCTGATACATTCTGCATGGAATTTTCAGTTTGGACATTCAACATGACACAGTGTTGGCCACCACATTGATTGCACCTGGAGAATGGGAAGTGGTATGTACTCTCAATGCTTTAGCAAGACTCGGTGCCAACTGTGAGAGATGAACCCATGAAACATTGGTGAAGGTTTGGGAACCAGGGCCAGGTCGTGTCAGGACATCCTTTCTGAAGTGAAAGAGAAGTTGCTGCATCTGCTCTTACCTACAGCTGACAGAGAAGCACAGCGCTGTGGGGAAGCACCATTGTTTGATTTTGCAGCAACGTGTGCCACGTGTTGGGATGCCTTTCTGATCTTGTTTTCCAAGTCAGGCTGCACAGTTTGAGTTAAGCCTGGGACATAGGGAGGCTCAGCAGCAGGACAAGAGTGGTGTGTTCCTCCCACTCTTGGGTCAGCAAAGCAAGAGTTGCTCCAAGGGTAGAATGGGGGCTGTTTGTTCTGGGAACCTCATTCCTGGGGTGAGTGCTTCCATGGGGCAACACAGTTGTTAACGTCTTTCTTTCATCCCTGTTTGTGGGTGCTGCTCTTCATGCCAAGACTTGGGGCTGTGTCCCCTGCCCTGGAATCAGAGCTATAGGAGCTGGCCTTGTGACTTGTTTTATCAATGGATGTGTCAAAGTGATGTTCTGGGGCTTCCAAGACAACCGGCAGCTTCAGTTTTCCTCCGTGGAGTCTGACGGTCACAACAGAGAAGTTGGCCTAGACTGCTGAACAGTAGAGAACTCGGGGGAGAGTGGAGGGTGTATAAGGAGCCCCAAGGTGCCACTATCACAGCTAACCACAGGTGAGTGTAGTCCTGTGACCTTAGCTGACGCCACATGAAGAGCCTGCCTGAATTCCCATAGCTTTGTAGGAATGAAGAACCAGTGTTGTTCTCAGCCATTCAGTTTGGGGTGCTTTGTACACAGGAGTAATTAGACACAGCAGTGGTCCCGTGGCATTCTGTGCTGAGCAGTTTGGGTTCCCCAGGCCAAGAAACAACCAGCAGGCAGAGAAGGCAGACTGTTGGCTGGAAGGGCTGCTTCTGGTTGCCATGCGGAAACGGAGTTGCTGCTGCACAGTGAAGACCGGGGTCTGTGTCCAGAACCCAGGAGGTGCCTGGGGAGTATTCCGAATGAAAAATGATGCTTGCTGAATGAAAAGCAAAACTGGTGATGGCTGCAGTTTTTGTTAGAATAACATGTGGTAATCTTTGTTGAATTTGTGTAAGGTTACTACTGAAGTGAGGCTAATTATTCTTAGAGCCTTTGAATAACTTTTTATAGAAATGCAGAATTACTAAACACATGACAGAACTGTATACTCAATACCTTCAGGAAAAGATCCGAAGTGTCTGGATAGCTGAACTATCTTGCTTATTCTATAATGGACTTGTGGGTCATTGTGTTGGTATTGAGAAACTGTATAATGCATTTGTTTTGGGGTTAGATAGAAGCTACATTAAAAGTTATGTATTTAGCAACAGTCATATAACTAGTGGAAGTAAATCAAGAGGAAGAGAAAGTGGGGAGTTGTAGGATGGGAGATTTGATGGGCGTGGGGGTGAAGGCAAGAAACAAGAGCAACAAAGATAAAACAGCATGGCTCTGATTGAGATGAGCGCTGAGGGAGGCCCCCCACCACCCCAGAGGAGAGCCCTGTGGAGCCTTGTAGCTGCTCTCTGCCTGTGTTAGTCCATTCTCTTTTAGCTGAAAGTCGTTTCCCCAAATAGCTCCAATTATGCCATCACCCTGCCCCAAAGCTTTAGCGTGCACTGTTACCCAGATCATAAAGTCCAACCTCCAGCCATTCCCTCTCAGGCTGGCTTCAGTCTCCGGCTCAGCCTCGCCTGGCCTGCCCAGCACCAGGTACTGAACCTCCTGAGCAGGCCTGTGCCTCAAGGGCCTGCTTCAAGGGTCCTCAAAGCACAGTTCTCACTAGGGTTTGGATTAAATGTGAAATCTTGTCACTACTTTAAGAGAAATTGTCATTGTATCATGAGGAGTTCTTAAAATGCTGTAAGGGCAGGAGCTAGTCCTGTCTCATTTTCTTCTACAGTGCCACTGCCTAGCCATGGTAGATGCTCAAAAAGTGTTTATTGAACAATGTCGGAGCATCTTAGGAATATGCTTCTTTGACTTTTAGGGAGTGATGAGAGGGTGAAAAGTGGCTCGTCTGTGGTCAGCTCTTGGAAGTGATCTCTTGTTGCCCTGTCCTGCACCACATGGAACTTGGGAGATGCAGTAACTTAGCTGAATTTAGCCTGATCTTTGTGCTTATGAATTGGATGCAGTGAAATAACCACACAGCTCAGGTGTTGGCTTAACAGGTGTCCTCTCTCCTCTGTCAGTTGCAATTTTAAGATAGTCACAGGCATTTATGTGAATTCTTGTCATTTTCATGAATATTCTTTGCTAGTTTCTGCATTTTGGGCCATCTGGCTGGTTTTGTAAAGTTGGTTGTTACTGTAGCACACTGACTTACTTGGCCATTAAGTGATTCATTGATATTCAAATCAAATCGTGAGAAACGCTTCAGTTAACTCAGCATAGGTGAATAATTAGCTTGTTTTAAGGTTTCTGTGAAATGGAATTTTTCTTTCTGCAATCAGAGTTACCATATGTTCCCATGATTTGGATTTCAGAATACAGATAATCTGATGTGTGAAGAGTCTCTGGCGGTTCCAAACCTGCTTTTTTTTTTTCTTTCTTTTTTTTTTTTTTTTTTGTGTGGTGCTGGGGATCAAACCCAGGGAGGGCCTCATGCCTGCTAGGCAAGCACTCTACCACTGAGCTACTAAACCTGTTCTTGATTTTGATCTTTGAGAAAAATATTTCTGTTGAGGTTAACTCGACCTAAAAGTTTCTCAACTCAATCCAAATCTTTTTAGTTTCTCAACTCAATCCAAATCTTTTTCTGAATAATTTTATTGACTCATTTTTTTTCCCCTGAGGTTAGACTTTCAAATGAATAAATTTTTGCTTCATGTCCTCATTTGTTTCTTTTTTTAACAATCCCAAATTTATTTATTTTTGCTTTTCCCAGCATTTTTAAAAAATTTTTAAAATTTGTTCTAATTTGTTGTACATGACAGCAGAATCATTTGTTTCTTAATGAACATTTTGTTACCCGCTTTGTTTGGCTTATTTTCAATCTCTGGGTGTCAGAAGCAGCACTGAGTTACAGCACCCTTTGTGTGCCTGGTGCTGCTGACTCAGTGAACATGACTTCTGATAATATCAAGTGTCAACAGCCACTCCCTTTTATAAAATTTGCTCTGATTTCTCAATAACAAAAATGTAAAGTGCATAGTGTTAGCACTTGAAGAAATTGACTGTTTCATTCTAGTTATGCAGCTCAGTCCGTGCAGTGCACTTCCTTGCTTGCTCAACACTCTGCTTTCAATGCCTGGCACACCCCCTCTCGACACCCCCCAAAAAATTCTTCCTGGTTTCCCAGGTGGTTTCTCTTCTGTCTGATGTCAGCCATATGTCATTTGCAAAGGGTAATTTATTCAGTTTTGGGAAAGAAAATTCAGAATCTGGAGAAAATTCCATAGGCAAAGAACTAAGTCAAGGGAAGAGAGCTAGAGAGAGAGGACTCGCACACTGGTGCTGTCTGCATCTCCCAGACTCTGGCTCTTCGTGAGAGTTGCAAAGCAAATGTTACCTTTTTCTTACTATAGATTATTTGGAGTCATCCTCAAGTAAAAACAAAACAAAACAAAACAAAAAAACAAAAAACTTACAGCTATTGTGAATGGGATAGTTTTCCTAATTTCAGTAGATTTGTCACTGATGTGGGAATCAATCTAACAAAAGAGGTTAAAGACCGCTACAATGAAAACTACAGAACACTAAAGAAAGAAATTAAAGAAGACTTTAGAAGATGGAAAGACCTCCCATGCTCCTGGATAGGCAGAATTAATATTGTCAAATAGCTATGCTACCAAAAGCATTACACAAATTCAATAAAATTCTTATTAAAATTCCAATGACATTCTTCATAGAACTAGAAAAAGCAATTATGAAATTAATTTGGAAAGTTAAAAAACCCAGAATAGCCAAAGCAATACTTAGCAAGAAAAGTGAAGCAGGAGGCATCACAATACCAGACCTTAAACTATGGTACAGAGCCATAGTAACAAAAACTGCATGGTACTGGCACCAAAATTGACTGGTAGACCAATGGTACAGAATAGAACACACAGAAAACCCACATAAATACAGTTCTCTCATACTAGATAAAAGTGCCAAAAACATTCACTGGAGAAAAGATAGCCTATTCAATAAATGGTGCTGGGAAAACTGGAAATCCATATGCAACAAAATGAAATTAAACCCCTATTTCTCACCCTGCATGAAGCTCAACTCAAAGTGAATCAAAGACTTAGGCACTAGGACAGAGGCCCTGCACCTACTAGAAGAAAAAATAGGCCCAAATCTTCACCATTTCAACTTAGGATCTGACTTCCTTAACAAGACTCCTAATGTGCAAGAAGTAAAATCAAGAATCATTAAAGGGAATACATTCAAACTAAAATGCTTCTTCTCAGCAAATGAAACAATCAATAACGTGAAGAGAGCCTACAGATTGGGAGAAAGTCATTACCACATGCACCTCAGAGCATTAATCTCCAGGATATATAAAGAACTCAAAAAACTTAAAACCAAAAAAACAAATAACCCAATAAATAAATGGATTAAGGAACTGAACAGACACTTCACAGAAGAAGTAATACAATCAATCAATAAATATAAGAAAAAATGTTCACCATCTTTAGCAATTAGAGAAATACAAATCAAAACTAAGTAATTTCATCTCACCCCAGTCAGATCTTGGCATTATCAAGAATACAGACAACAATAAATGTTGACGAGGATGTGGGGAAAAATGTACACTCATACATTGGTGGTGGGAATGCAAACTGGTGCAACCAATATGGAAAGCAGTATGGATATTTCCTCAAAAAACATGGAATAGAACCATCATTTGACCCAGCTATCCTACTTCTCAGTTTATATCCAAAGGACTTAAAATCAACATACTCCAGTGATGCAGCCAAATCAATGTTTATAGCAGCTCAATTCACAGTAGCGAACCTATAGAACCAACCACAATTTCTACAGATAAATGGATAAAAAAATGTGTACAATGGAATATTACTCAACCTTAAAGAAGAATGAAATTATGGCATTTGCCGTATATGGATGGAGCTGGAGAATATCATGCTAAGCGAAATAAGCCAATTCCAAAAAAACCAAAAGTCAATGTTTTCTCTAATATTTGGATATTAATTCACAATGGTGGGGTTTTGAGAAGAATAGAGTTACTTTAGGTAGAGGGGACTGAAGGGAGGGGAGCGGGTATGGGAATAGGAAGGATAGTAGAATGAAACATTATTACCCTATGTACACATATAACTATACGACCTGTGAGATTCTACATCATGTATAACAAGAAGAATGAGAAATTATATTCCATTATATATGTTGTATCAAAGTGCATTCTACTGTCATGTATAACTAATTAAAACAAATTAAAAATTTAAAAACTTGTGCCTTGGGATGCCAAGTAGTTACCTTGATATATTTTGTACATTGGTGTGTATTGTTTTAGACTCTCTAACATTTCAAAAATCCAGAGACCTCTTTGTGCTTACGTATTTTTGTTATGATGCCCGGCTGGCTTCAGAGGATTCGTGTTTTCCAGCTAATCTCCTTGAGTCTTGCGACTACATGTGCAATCCCTCAGTGCCTATTTAAGAAAAAAATGGATGTGAATAGGAAATGTTCTGATCCAAGTGCTTCTGATAAAAAGGAAGAAAATAGTAAAAAAAAAAAAAAAAAAAAAGCAAAAACAAAAATCCCGTAAAAAAAGAAAAAGATATAGCAGTTGGGTTATGGTGGGAAGAAAAACATTGTTGGAAGGGCAACTAAGGAGTCAAATGGCACCAAGGATTTGGGTCTGTGTGGTCTGTCTCACTAGTTATAAGACCTTGGACAAGTTAACTTCTGTCACTTTGTGTTCTCTCTGAAATGAGGACGGTGACATCTGTCTCACAGGTGGCGGGAATTTAAGTAGGTCACGTGTTTGCACTTGGTCCCTGCCACAGTTTCTGGCTGGAGTCAGCCTGAGCAGCTTCTCCTACTGTTCACCCTGAGCACTTGTCTTTTGAGTAAGAGTAATCCCATCTTTAGGAAACTCTCCACTGCCTCCTCCCTCCCAGGCAGAGGGCAGTGGGTTTGCCTCTTGGATTCTTCCCCAGTGCCTGCATACCTCTCTTATTTTCTGTGGCTGCTCCCTTGTCTGCTGTGCTGGATTCAAAGGCCTGAAGCTGTCTTTGTACCAAGGCCTAGGACAGTTCACAGCACCTCCTGGGCACACAGAGCAAGCTAGCTCTTTGCTTTCTGAGCGGGTTCCCTGCAAACGCATAGAATGTGACTTTCCTTCCACAACAGGTATCCTAGAACTTAGGAAACAAGGGGTTAAGAGAGCCCTGGAAAGCCTGATCGGACAAAATTTAAGAGGTAAATATTCATCTTACAAGTAGATTGTTTACTTTTAAAAAAGATGCACTATGTGTTCATTTTCATAGGAAGTTCTCTTAAAAATTGGACTCATTTACAAATATTTAATTATAGGGTATATATAGAGCTGTGAATGCATTGGGCACTTGCATTTCATGCAATTCATGATGGTTTGAAAAATTTTTAGACAATTCTGTTATCTTCAAAGACCAGTGTCTGTCACCAACCTATTTTTGTTAGTCTTTCAACATTGCTCTCACTCTGTATCTTTTCCAGTATCATTTCTAATTCAAGATAAAAAAATCACAGAGAACTCTTGTTTTAAAAATACCTACTTACATTATACCTACCCAAGTGGGTTTATGCTTGAGTAGTCAAGTATGTCTATATCTATAATATTTCATTACATAGAATTGGTAGAATTATATGGGGTTTTTAAAAGAATTGTCCTAGGTCTATGAAACAACCATCAGATCACAATTTCAAGTTGACTCTATGGTCAGATTTTGATTTCAACGGAAGTTTTATTTGAATGTGGGATTGGAAAAGGGGTTGAAGAATGAGAATTTTTCCTTTTGTTTCAAACCAGTCGTGAGGAAAATGAGTAATAGTGATGTTTTTAATTGTTCTGTCAACTTACCTTGTGCCTTCACCACCTAGGGACTTAGCCTGTATCTGTTTACATAGTGCCTTACACTAGTGCAATTCCAAGAAGGATATGATGATAAGCTCAACTAATTAAAAATGATTTAACATAGAAGCTCTATGGAGGGATTGCATTTTCATGAAGGGCTGGTGAAGACTGATGTCTTCAAGACACAAGAAAACTTTGGACTTCAATTGTTGTATTTCAGATACCAAATCTGGACAGACAGGAATATATATTGTATGTGGTTTGTCCAGGTGCCTCTCAGACTGCACTGTGTGGCCACAAGTCCACTCTGCTGGGATGTGGGGTAGGCCAGGACATACCCTTGACTCCGTGCATAGCCCCCAGCCCTGGAGTTCTGATGTAGGAATGGCAGCTCCTGTTGGTTGGAGGTGCCAGCAGAACTGGCACTGGCTTCTCCAGCTGAGGGTGGGGGGAGGCAAATTCAAACAGAGTCTGGTTATCCAGAACTATTGGTCCTTGTACAACATCATCAGAGTCCTCCATGCTGTTCAAAGGTGTGGACGTCTCAGTACCTTCACATTTTGCTCCCAGCAGTTGTATGTTGGGTGGATCATTGCTGACTTGCTTGGGGTGAACATGCCAGGCAGGAATGGAGCAGGAGCAGAAGCTGGGCAGTCGGGAAGGTGGAGCCCAGGCTCCTGACCACCACACTTGAAGCTTGCTTTGCGGTTCTTTCTTTTTTTTTAATATATATTTTTTGTAACTCTATTTTGTTTATTTGTGGTGCTCAGAGTTTAAAGAAGAAGTTCAGGTAAAAATATTACAGGAACAGAGCAAAGTATCAATCTTTAAGGGAAGTTTAAAAAAGGAGAAGAATTTGCTGTCTTTACTTTTGCAATCCTGAGTCCAGAATCATGCATAATGACGTCTTCTGAGCTGCTTCTGCAGTGCTGTCTCACTAAGACAGAGGCTGGCATCGCAGCTGCCCCAGCATGTTCAGGTAGCACACCAGGCAAGAGCGTCCTGCTCTGGCTCCTTTGAAGAGCAAAGCTGGATAAAGCAAGAAGGAGGATGGCTTTGCTGCTGGTGAGGCCTGGCCTCTAGACGGGCAGCGGTGCTGGCTATGGGCTGTTGGGAGTCCTTAAATCTGCTGAGCCAATCATACACCATTGGTGAAGATCTATCAGAAGTTGCTTGATATCACTTCTGTTTGCTTGTTGTTGAATGAAAACATTGGATGATCCAGAAAAAAAGTACATTTTATTTTAAATATGTAGGTTAAATCTCCCAGAGCTCGGGGTCAGGGTATAGATTTTCCTGCATAGCATCTCCCTGTCCAGGCCAAGGCTGAGAGATCTCCCGGCTAGATCTAGACAGGGCAAAGGCAAGGGAGGGTGGAACACTCCTTTATAGGGTTTTTTTTTTTTCAGTGCTGGGAATTGAACCTAGGACTGTGTGCTTGATAGGCAAGCACTCTACCAACTGAGCCATATCCCCAGCCCTTACACATGTAACAGATTTTACTGTGAGAGTCTGCATGCACAGCACCAACAACCGCAGCAGCGAAGCCCATGGTTGCTATTATGATGGGATGCTGAGACCTAGTTCTTAGTTCTGCCCAGGTGCAAGGGGTTTGTAACTTTACAACTGAAGGGTTGTTCTTTAAACAGGAACGTTAGTATAGCCTTTTATATCACCTCTTTGAAATCAATTGCAAAAGGGGGAAAGTTCCCCCTGGCTCACACATGGCACACGTGCTGTCACACATGCCAGAGTCTGGTATGCAGCAGATGCGCAGTAAACATTTGTTCAGAGAGTGGTAGCAGCTGGTTTAGAACCAGGACAGGAACGTGCAGTGGTGGTGCCAGAGCCAAGTGGGTGGACTGCAGGTGGGGCTCCCCAGGTGGGGGACATGGAAGCCATCCAAACCGGTATTTACATGGGCCGCTGTCCCTCCTCCAGACGGCACATGCTCTGCTCATCCCGGGTCCAGTCCCCTGCTCTGGCAGTCTGGGCATTCCTGTGTGCTGTTGCTATACCAGCGTGCACTTTAGTTTCCTGTGTTTTAAATTTCCTTTGCTTTTTTTTTATATTCGTACATGCCTGTATCTTCTGGAGGACAAGATCTTTGCTTGCCATGTCCATGTCATTCTGTGTGTGATAAAGACTGGGGGGACAAGTGAGGATAGAAGGGAAGAAGTTCAAGCAGTAACATCATGGGATCCTTCTGATGTCTGAAAAGAGTGGGCTGATACTTAGAACCTCCCAAAGGGAAAATAGCCAGTAGGCTTTCTACTCAAATCTGCCGCAACACTGTATCTTAGCAAGGACCCCGGGAGTGGTGGTTCTAATTCCCCCTCTGCTTGGTTCTTTTTCTTTGATGGCAATTCCTCCAGTTCACCCAGTGTTCATGTATTTTCTTCTCTCAAACAATTCTGTGCTCACAGAGGGATTTAATAGAACATGTCAATGATTGATTACTTTGATTATCTGTTACTTGGCATTCAGACAGGTCTCACAAAGAAAAAAGCAATATTTTGATCTTCTAAATATGCCCTACAGTATGTTAACTGCTAGGCTTTCTGCTTGGCTCAAAGGCCGTTTATGGCAGCTCTTGGGGATTGGAGGCATTAGGACAGAAGCACAAATAAGGAGCAGCCCTTACCCTCCAGCAAAGACAGACGTACCAGCCATACCATGTCATGGTTAAGTTGGAGCAAAAGCACCTGCAGCACCAGGTGCTGCAGAGTGAGTCATTGGAGACTTACTGACAGAACTGTAGTCTGTGGCAGCAGCAAGACTGGTGGATCCCTGTGATCTGGTTCAAAAGTCAGGGGCTTATAAAGTTGTCAGGACAAAAGTGACTTTATCTAAGTCAAAATGTACCTGGTTTATCTAGGCTAATAACAAAGTCAGGCAGATTTCTGGCATAAGGGTCTTGTTGCAGAACTCCACTCACTACTCTGATGGTGTTGTCTCTTCATAGCATACAGCATGCTGGAAAACTGCAGAGAAAACCAATCAAGGTTAACAGGGTCAGTCATGGTGGTTAAGAGCCAAGATGGCTCTGGTCATGTCAAGCTGAACCCACACATTCCACTCCTCGTAACTGGTTCTTACAGTATCACCCCCCTCCCCATTCTGAGATGGGCCTTGCTCCTGCCAGGGCTCTAGCATGATGTGGGCAGTGTGCCGTGATGCCATTTGCCTGGCTTGTGAACAGAGTCCCCAGCAACAGTAGAGGCAATGCACCATAAGACAGAGCACTTAGCCAGGCGAAAGTAACAATTGGTGTTTTCCACCAGGAGCCCCAGAAATCAAGCCACCAGCTTAGCATCTCCTACAGAAGGGATGGGATCAGACAAGGCATGACTTTGGGTTGGCTAACAGTGCAGCTTCCAGGGAAAGAGCATATTACTGAAGACTGCAGCTATGGATGGAGAAACAGGTTCGGTTAGTACTCTCAAAGGTGTAAACGCGGAACCCAGCAGGAGGACATAGCAGCAGCTGGGCTGGAGTGAGGAGCATGAAGTTCTGGGATGGCATCATCCTAGGTTCATTCATTCATTCAACAAACACATGTAATATTATACAGTAGATGTGATACACATACAACCTAAATTTAAGAGCAGATTGAGGTGCCCAGGAGGTACAGGTACAGAGGTTTCCATATGTCTCCTGCCCTTGCGCATGCACAGCTCCCTCATGGCTAACGTTACTCACCAGAGTGGAACGTTCACTGTGATTCATGAGTCTGCATTGACATGTGATCATCATTCAAAAGTTCAGAGTTACATTAGGGTTCACTCTTGGTTTTGTACTTTCTGTGGGTTTGGACAAATTTGTAATGTTTCTGTATTCACCATCATAGTGCACACAGAAAAGTCCACCACAGATCCTCCGCTCTACATATCCTTCCCCTCTGCCCTTTCCTCCTGGCAACAGTTTCTTTACTGTCTCTGTGATCGGTCCTTTTCCGAAGGTCCTAGAGCTGGAATCATACAGAGTGTAGCCTTTCAAGCTGGTGTCTTCCATTTAGTAATGTGATGTTACTTTTCTTTCATGTCTTTTCTTTGATCAGTACTCATTCTTTTTAGCACTATTCCACTGTCTAGATGTCCCAGTTTGGTGGTGTTGGTGTTCTGGATTTTGACTGTTCTCACAGGCATTCAAGGACATGTCATTATTTTAATTTTCATTTCCCAAATGACCCATGATGTGTTACATCTCTTCATATGCTCATTTGCTATCTTTTTTGGTGAGGTGTCTGTTAAGGTCTCTGACCCATTTAAAGAATTCAGTTGTTTTCATATTGTTGAGTATTAGTTCTTTGTATATTTTAGATAATAGTCTTTTGAAAATATGTCCTCCCAGACTGTGGCTTGTCTTCTCATTATCTTGACTGCATCGTTCTCAGGCCAAATTTCTTAGTTTTCATGAAAAACAGCTTGTGAATTATGCTTTGGAGTCACATCTGTTAAATCACGACCAAACCCAGGCCCTCTAAGTTTTCCTCTGTGTTATCTTCTAGGAGCTTTTATTGTTTTGATCTTATATTTAAATCTGTGATTCAAGTTGAACTAGTTTGGTTCCTGTTGTAAGGTCTATGTCTAGATAATTTGTGTGTGTGTGTGTGTGTGTGTGTGTGTGTGTGTGTCCAGTTGTCCCCCCACCTTTGTTGAAAAGATTGTCTTGTCCCATCATGTTGGGCTTTGCTCCTTTGTCACTGCTCTCTGGTAGGGGTCTTCCTCTGGGCTGCCTCTCTTCTGTGCCCTTGATCTCTTCCTGTACCAGTGCCACACTTACATAGTTGACTACTGCAGCTGACAGGAAGTCTCTGTCGGCAGTGTCTGTCCTCCAGCGTTGTCCTCCTTTACCATCATTTTGGCTACTCAGGATCCTTTGCTTCCCATACGAACTTCAGAATCAGTTTGTTGATGTCCACAAAATGACTTTCGGGCATTTTCATTGGAATTGTGGTGAATTTATAGTGAAGTTAAGAAGAACTGATGTTGACAATACTGAGTCTAACTATCCAAAGAACATGGACTATCTTTCCATTTATTAAGTTTATTTTTTTCATTGGAGCTTTATAGTTTGCCTCATATAAATCTTGCAGATATATTGTTAGATTTATACCTAAGCATTTAATTTGGGGAGTACTAATGTAAATGGTATTATGCTTTTAAAGTCAAGTTCCGTGTGTTCCTTGCTGGTATATAGGAAAGCAAGAGACTTTTGTGTGTTTTTAGCCTTTATCCTGCTATCTGGCAGTAGTCATGTACAAGTTTTGGGGGTGGTTTTTTCTATTCTTTCAGATTTTTAGGTAAATAATCATGACACTTGTGATCAAAGACAGTTTTATTTCTTCCTGTCCAATCAGTATTACTTTTCTTGTCTTATTGCATTAGTTAGGACTTCTGGCATGATGATGAAAAGGAGTGGGGAGAGGGGAAGTCTTTTCCTTGTTTCTTATTTTAGTGGGGAAACTTCTAGTTTCTCATCTCTAAGTATAATATTAGCTATAGGGTTTTTTGGTGGTTTAAATCATTTTACTTGAAAATAAAATTGACACTTGGTAATGCAGTGTCTGTACATGAACTTGTCATGACCCCTTAATGTTAAGAGCTTATATAACCATAAAAAACTTACCGAAACCAAGAAAAATACTTACACAATAATGTTAACTGGTACACTGCACTTTTCTAATTGCATATATCCCAATATCCTTTTTTTATCTGCCTCATAATTCCAACTACAATCCCACATTGCATTGTGGTCCTCTGTCTCCTCACTCTTCTTCAGTCTTATAGTTTCTCAAAAGGGAAAGGTGGTTTGGAGCTATAGGTTTTTTTTTTTTTTTTGTCTGTTGGGGGATAGATATTCTTTATCAACTTGAGAAATTTCCCCTTTATTCCTCGTTTATTAAGAATTTGCAGCAAGCATGCGGTTGGATCCATTAAACACTTCTCTTCATCCATTGATGATAATATAACCATGTGGTTTTTCTTCATCTAGACAGTTGATGTGAAGAATTACATAGTTTTTTTTTCAAATATTGAACCAGCTTTGTATACACCTGGACAACAAGTGTTTTTTGAGTGATGATTTCTATTCCATGTGCTGTATAGGCAATGTGGTAAGCACCAATTTAGCACAATTTCTGTTACCAGTGCTGGAGAGGTTGTAGTTACATAAGGAACTGTTGGGCCACTATTCAGCTTCATAGGTTAAAATTCCAAACACTGATACATGGTGACCTAGTGCTTGCTGAGGTAGTGCTGTGTGCACAGGTGCTCTACCAGTATTGCAAATTGTATTTTCTAAGGAACAATGGTTCTTGATATTTAACTTGTGGTGCATAAGAGAAAATAAAACTGAGGTGGTGGCATCTTCCACCCCACTCATTCTCTGAATGTACACAACAGCAACAGCTCAGCTTCCTCTCAGATCTTCGGGTTCAGACAGGCATTCGAGTAGATTCTCCTCTTGGAATACTCATGTTCTTATATTTCTTCAGGTTGTTTGAGGAGGTTATTTCCTTTATGTAGGGGCTCCATATTGTACATTCTAAATATATTTACATATATATACATATATATATATTTAAATGTTGGCATTTAAGGGTTGAAATTATCATCTGTGCAAGGGCTTAAAGGAATTTAGTAATTGTATAGCTACCTGAGCCCAGAGATTTTTAAGAACAGTTCTTTGATGTGTTTTCCAACTTAATTTTTGGTTATTGGTCTAGTCAGAGCATTCAGTCTTTCTAAATTTGGGGAATTAAGATTTTCTCAGAAAATTATTATCCTTAATAAAGATTTTAGGTATACTAATGCACAACTTTTTGAGCCTTTATCTGTCTTCACATCCTTTTCCTCTCAGTTTTGTGTTTTCTCCTACTTTGTGTAGAGGAACTTCATTCTTAAGACATCCAGTACTTAACTGAACAACTCAGAGTCAACTTCTTAATGTTCCGGCTGTGGGGGGGTTTGTGTTCAGCATCTCTGGCATCTGAGAACTCCCGTGTTCTGTTCTGTGACTCTCCTCTCTGGCTAGTTCACTGTGGAATCTGATGTTCAGGATGGTGCCCATGGCTCCTCTCCTAGGCCCCTGTCTTTGCATGTGCTTTGAGCCTGCAGATTTAAAATGAGTGAAGAGACCAAAATCAGACATAAACCAATTACATCAAGAAAAATTTAAGATGGATGATAAAGCAGAAAGGATGAAATAGCATTGGAACTACTACTAATAGTAATATGTTGGTGAACAACACCCATAGTTTTAAAAAGAAATAATGCATTAGTCACAAAAATAGAAAATGGAACAACTTGGAAATGAAAAGTTATAAAATAGAAAAAATGTAGAATCAATTTATAATGTCATTTTTAACGACAGCTACACATCTCTTACCATCTTCCCTTGTGTGTCCCCTCCTGTGCCGCCCACGCCCACACTACTATGTCAAGTGGGAGATGCTCAGGGCTGTTGGGGGGCTTGCCCCTGGGAAAAGAGGTGCAACGTTCTGCTGCAGGAAGGGACTTCTTCAGATTTTGTGAAGTTTAGGCAAAAAATGGAGCTACACTTGAAATTCTGCCTTTCAAAGGATTTCATGTGGCTACCCAAGGACAGCATTTGAAATTACTTTGTACATTTTGCCTTTAAAGAAGTGCTACTGTGTTCTTAACAGGACGGCTCCTGTGGGGGGGTCACCTCTGCCCGCTCTCCGTTGGTCAGTCCCGGAACAGCTGAGACTGCGCCGATCATTCAGTTAAGATGCATTAAGTAGAGACATTCTTGGGCTCAGCCTCCTGCTCTTCAGCACCGGAATCCCTGCATCTAAAGCCCAAGACAGGCTTCCTTACTCCAAGTTCTGCAAATAGCCATTCTCAGTCCTGGATATTCTATTTAGTGCACCTTCTCTTGAATAATTTTTTGATGAGAATTTCCAGCTGTGTTTGTTGTGCCATCAATGAGAAGCAGCCAAGAGTGATGACCTCAGGTGTTCTGTTCTCTCCATCCATGGAACCGCAGAGCACTTAGCTTTCCTGTATGCATACGTTTGTGTAATAAATATGTCATTATTGATTGATTCTGAAATTAACATTCACTGGTGTCCTTTGATTTCAAGCATGTGGATCTTTTAAAAATTTCCTTATCTGTGCCATAAAAATAGTTGGAAGCCTGTTGAATGTGAACAAGTTGCATCTTCCAATAGATAAAATGTGAAGTGGAGGCATTTTGGGGCAAGAATTTATCCTCTGATGACACACACATGCTACAGTGTTTAATTTAATTTTGCATTTTAGCTTTGCAATCACACAAAACTTCCAGTTATTATTTGTTTGCTCAAACCCTGCCTGTCTTTGCTTTAGAGAGGAGGAATCACCATGAAATTTCATTGCATTTCAACGGAAGCTGCATTCAGACTTCTAAATGTGAATGTCTGAAAGCTGGTGGCTCTGCCTTCAGGTTTTCGTATTCATTGCCCATGCCTGATATATTTGCACATTATAGACTGTGTTTGGTAAATAAGCAGAGGTTCCAAGTCTTGATGAATACCTGAAATGGCCAGGGGCGCTGGTGTTCCTGAAATAGAAATGTGCCATCCTGAAAGTGTTCGAGAATGCTATGAATCATCTTTGGTGAAACTGGTGGAATGCAGTGACTTTCTAATCAGCTGAGGTAGAGCAGTACAGTGCTTGCATAGTAATATAGGTGTGTAATTAATTGTGGCTGACCTCGTTTCTGTTACTACCTGTGTTTTCAAGCAAAATTCATACTTCACAGCAGGAGACTGATATGTAAGTTTCACTCAAAGTCAAAGATGAACCAGGATCCTCAACAGGTTCCCTCCACTTCAAAATATGCTTATTTATGTACTTTATAAACATAAGTGAATTTTATACCTCTAAACCATATGTTCATTCAAATATTATGGGAATATGTAAAAGGTAAAACCAAAATCAAATTCTTCATTATAACCAACTCAGATATGATTTATAGAAGTGGGGTTATAGTGAGCATCATTCCACTTGACAATGCATTGTAATTCTCCTTTTTTAATCCCACCGGCACTACCTTTTGGATTGGCACTGGACCCACATGGTTCAACACTCAGAAAATAAAGAGGGACATAGCTCCAAGAGTAAGCCGCCTGCTTCTCTCTGACAACTGTCACTGTTGCTAGTCTTGGGTAATGATTAATCATGTGCAATTTTAGAAATTATTTTCTTGCCGGGTGTGGTGGTGCATGCCTGTAATCCCAGCAGCGCAGGATGCTGAGGCAGGAGGATTGCGGGTTCAAAGCCAGCTTTAGCATGGGCAAGGCGCTAAGCAACTCAGTGAGACCCTGTCTCTAAACAAAATACAAAATAGG
>JAJEJO010004677.1:6807-33296 GCA_020662805.1 Glaucomys volans
TGGTCCAAAAAAAAAAAAAAAAAAATTGAGAGCTTTCTTTTCTTAAGATTAGAACTTGGCTATATCAAAGTTATATTTGGAGTTTCCATAGAAAAATAATTTTGCATTGTGTATTAGGCATGAAATAATACATTTTATGTATAAACAACTTACTGTTCCAATATTTTGAGACTTTGGAGTGTATAAAACAAGCCATCTTAAGAAATTAACAACAACCTGGACATAAATGTTGTAGATAACTAGGATTCTATTGTGCTAATTTAGTACTTATCAATTTGATTCTTTTACTAATATTTAACTGTGGAGTTAAACATTCAGATTAAAAATATTTTCTGATTGTTCAACAAGAAGTGAGTCTCTGGAGATAAGGATTATATTCACACTAGTTCCTTTTCCGTTTCAGGACATATCTTTCTTTCTCAAGGACATTGGTATTGTATGGAATGATGTGTACTACAGGGCAATGCTGTTGGGGAGATGTATAAACATCTCTTTTACATGAAAAAGTGCCAGTTCATGTCACTTTGTAAAACACACTTATAATATTTTCAATCAATATGTACTTTGTAAAAAGCCTGTATGTGCGTTTTTTTTCCCTGAATGCATGTTCTCTGACCTCAAGAAAATAAGTGAGATGGACAAATGCTAAGTTTTACTTACATCTAAGTTTTCCTTTTGAAACTTTGTTGTTTTTGTTTTAATATAAAGAACTGATTTGGGTTTTATCCCCCAAATGATTGCTAAGACTTACTGATGTTCAAAACACTAGAAAAACTCAGGATAGTAGGAACATAACTCAACAGTGTAAAAGCTATATATGCTGAAACCAAAGTCAACAAAATTCTAAATGGAGAATAATTGAAACAATTCCCTCCCAAAATTGAAACAAAGCAGGGATGCCCTCCTTCACCACTTCTATTCAACAAAGTCCTGGAACCTAGCCCTAGAAATAAGGGAGAAGAAAGAAATGAAAGGGATATGGAAATGAACAACTCAAACAACTCTTATGTGCTAACACTATTTAGAAGTCCCAAAAAGTCCACCAGAAATCTTCTGAAAATCAAACAAATTCAGAGGGATATAAAATTAGCACCCATGAATCAATTCCTTTACTATATACCAATGATGAATCAGTTGAAAGAGAAATCAGGAAAACTATCCCATTAAGAGTAACCTCAACAAAATAAAGTAGTTGTGACTCCACCTAGCAAGAGATGAAAGCCTCTGCAATGAAAACTACAAAACACTAAAGAAAGAAATTGAAGGAGAACTTAGGAGATGGAAAGATCTCCCATGCTCTTGGATAGTCAGAATTGATAGCAAAAATGGACACACTACCAACAGTGGAGTTCAGATTGAATGCAATTCCCATTGAAATTCCAATGACAATGTTGAGAGGAGAAAATATACAGAGTTTCATTGAAATGCCCCAGTGATTCTTTCTGGAAATACGCAATTCAGTTTCACCTATTCTACCACAGTGAATTAAAACCTGCTCAAGGAGCAGAAACAAAGTTTGCTGAAAACAGGACCCTTGGAGATAGATTCACCAAACTTTGTGAGAATGTTGGGAGTGATGAGAAGAGCAAACCCACAGAGTTTCATCGAACTGCATCAAACTTTCTGGAAATAAGCAGTTCAATATGACCATTTCTGCCTTACTGAAGTAAGGCCTGTTCAAGCAAAAGAAACAAAGTGTGCTAGAAACAACACCCTTGGAGATAGACTCACTAAACAATGTGAGAATGTTGGGAGTGATGAGAAGAGCAAACACACAGAGTTTGCACCAAACTTTCTGGAAATAAGCAGTTCATTCTGAACTATTCTGCCTTAGTGAAGTAAGGCCTGTTCAAGCAACACAAACAAATTGTGGTAGAAAGAGCACCCTTGGAGATAGATTCACCAAACTTTGTGAGAATGTTGGGAGTGCTGAGAAGATCAAGCAGAGTGTCATTGAACTCCACCAAACTTTTTGGGAATGATAAGAGCAATCCCACAAAGCTTCAAAGCTTCATTGAAATATCCCAGTGAATCGGTCTGGAAATATGCAATTCCATTTCCCCTATTCTTCCACATTGAGAAAGGCCTGCTCAAGCAGCAGAAACAAAGTGTGCTAGAAACAGAACCTTTGTAGATAGATTCACCAAACTTTGTGAGCATGTTGGGAGTAATGAGAAGAGCAAACACACAGAGTTTCATAGAAATACACCCATCTTTCTGGACATAGGCAGTTCAAGGTCATCTCTTCTCCCATAGTGATTTAAGGCCTGTTAAAGCAGCCAAAACATATTGTGCTAGAATGGCCACCATTGGAGATATATTCACCAAACTTTGGGAATATGTTGGGAATGAAGAGAAGAGCAATTGCACAGAGTTTCATTCAAATGTCCCAGTAATTCTTTCTTGAAATATGCAATTCAATTTCGCCTATTCTGCCACATTGAAAAAGGCCTGTTCAAGCAGCAGAAACAAAATGTGCTAAAAACAGCACCCTTAGAGGTAGATTCACCAAACTTTCTGAGAATGTTGGGAATTATGAGAAGAGCAATCCCACAGAGTTTCATTGAAATGCACCCATCTATCTGGGGATAGGCATTTCAAGGTCATCTCTTCTCCCATAGTGATTTAAGGCTTCTTCAAGCAGCAGAAACAAGTTGTGCTTTAATGGCCAACATTGGAGATAGAGTCACCAAGTTTTGTAAGTATGTTGGGAATGATGAGAAGAGCAATTGCACAGAGTTTCATTCAAATGTCCCAGTAAGTCTTTCTTGAAATACAGAATTCAATTTTGCCTATTCTGCTATGTTGAAAAAGGCCTGTTCAAGCAGCAGAAACAAAGTGTGCTAGAAACAGCACCCATAGAGGTAGATTCACCAATCTTTGTGAGAATGTTGCAAATCATGAGAAGAGCAATCCCACAGAGTTTCATTGAAATGCATCCATCTTTCTGAGGATAAGCATTTCAAGGTTTTCTCTTCTCCTATATTGATTTAAGTCCTTTTTGTGCAACAGAAACAAAGGGTTGTAGAGTGCACACCATTGGAGTGTTTCTGTGCATTCTTATCCTTGCCTGCACTTGGAACAGTTTCATCATTGCCAGTTCAAAGAGCAGAAACTTCTACTCCTTTGTGGTTTTAATTTGCATTTCCCTCCTTACTGATGAAGCTTAATATCTTTTAATAAGCTACTTTTCATCATGTTTCCTCTTTTGTGAAATATTATTCCATGTCATTTGCCCATTTGCCTAATTGGAAGTGCTTCCTTCCTCCCCCCTTGGTCTGTGGTATTTCTTTATGTGTTATTAATATTGAATTCTTCATCTCTGGGAGAGCCACCCAGGTCCTGTAGGAAAACCAAGCTTGGTTGAACTATTAGGGTAATCTGGCTTCAGGAACTCACAATTATGGAAAATCATTAGAGATCACCTGAAGCATGTGGTTACCCTGCGTTGGTACACCTCCAAAGTTTGAATGCAAGCCATGGTTGTGGGAGTGATCTACTGGAGCCATATGGCTTGCTTAATTCCACCCCATCCTGTTTTTTATGGAAGAAGATCCTCCTGGCTCCCTTTTGATCTGTACCTCTATAAATAAACTAAGAACTGGCTCTTTCCTTTATTAGAGCAAGACCCTTCTGGACAGCTCTACTGGTCTTCCCCCTATTCTAAAGATAATTCTGTCTCCAGTGTTATTTCTGATAGATAAATGTCTAGCTATTATTTCACAGCCAGCCCATCTGAATGACAGGAACCCTTTACCTCACCCACATGGGACGTGAGTGTGACATCTCAATATTGGCATAAAACTTCTTCAGGCTGAGACTTGTTTCTTTACTTCTTTTATGGCTTTGGAATGAAAGAAAAATCTTAGCTTTTTGAAGTTGAATTTATCTTTTTGTTTGTTTTATTCATGGTTAGAAGAACCTTACTTTCTTTAAGGGCATTTCTCCTTCATTTTCAACTAAAGGTTTTGTTTGTTCAAAAGTTTTGATTATGAGGAATTGTTTTCTGTGTATAACATAGGTAGAAATTTAAATTTTATGTATCAAGCAAAACACCTCATCATCATATATTAAATGGTTTCTCTTTTTCCAATTTATCTGTAATGTCAACTCTGTCATAATGCAAGAGTCACACTTATGTGTGTCTTTCTGTGATCATCAGTGATCTATTTACCTACCAATAAGCCAGGACGATAGAGCCAGGATGATAGTCATAATTATTATATTTTTACGCTTAGTTTGTATGCTAATAGGTGATATCTTGCAAAACAAGTTGATTCACCATCCAGCAGTTGGTCTCCATCGGGAGAATCTGATGTGATGGATATCTGGGTTTCCCCTCATTATATCTACCACTGCTTTGTGTGTTTGCTAAATGTTTGCAACTTTTTAACTGCTGTTATACTAGTCAGGGTCCCTTTTCCTAGAGTATTAATCACAGCACTGGGCCTCCAAGACACTAACATCAATGAAGAGAAAATCAAAGACTCCAAAGGGAAAGTTAACATTGGGGTGATCAATACATGAGAGAAACAAAACAAGAGAGGTGAGGAAATGGTCACATCAAGACTCTAGAAACACTTTAACATGCTGGAAAAGGAGTCCAAAGCCTCTCAGACCAAATGTTGGTGAAGCAAAGTATCTGTTATTTTTACACTGTACAACACATCCACAAATCTACCACATAAATAAAGGTACAAACTAATGTAGGGACATTTGAATAAAAAAAAAATCTCCCAACACATCTTAAAAAAATAAATGAACAAATAAATGGACAGATGGATAAATAAATAAGTAATTAAATAAATAATAAAGCTAGGCAAGAATAAGATCAGAATGGTGGTAACTAGGGCTGGTAGAAGAGGGAATGCAGGCTGGGGAGATGTTGGTCAAAGATTTCAAAAATTTATTTAGGAAGAAGGAATGAATTTGAGAGATTGTACAACATGTGGTTTAAATCAATACAATGTATTGCATTGAAGTACCAATTCTTTAAAAAGGTATCTAAGAATATAAGTAATGAATGGAGCCAGCAGTTGTGCATGTGCATTAAGAAGTATATAAAATTGATTGAAGACCAGTAGTATAAAACATTTGAGGAGAATAATCACAACACTTGCCACCCCACCTGGGATTTTATGTTCAGATTGGGGCCCTGTGCTTTTGGTGACAATGGAGCGACAAAGATCAGTTTTACCATCCCACTTGAACCAATCCCAAAACAAATCCCCCAAATTAAGCAAAATAAGCAAATCAAGGGCTTTTAAGATACTAGAGAAGAGGCAGAGGAAAACAGGAAACCATCCACAGTGGCATCCATGTGTCCCTAAGTTGCTTGAGTGGCACCTGTCCTCTGAATACCTCTCTCTCTGTGTGCCTTGGGTTTGAATTCCTCTGGGTCAGCGTCATCTTCAGATTAGTTTCTTCCCACAACATATTCGACTCCAGGCTGATTAGCAACTGTTAGCCGAGTTATGAAAAGCCACACAGGAAACTCTATTACCAGGGAAAGGAATCTGCCCATGGCTGATGCAACATGGATGGCTCAGAGGGAGCATGAAAACTGTCTTCATTTTTACCATCGATTCTCGAGTTTTCCCAAAATGAGCAACTCTCCCAAGCCCTCAGTCAGGGCAACACCTAACACCGTGCTGTCTTGCCTCTTCTCCTCTGTGCCCTGCACTGGGATTTGGCTCCTTTTTGTTGCAATGCTTTGTGGTTGAGATCTGTGAGGCTGAGATTCCCGGTTCCCAGCCTGGAGGATGACAGCGGATCAATCACACTCTTCAGAGGTGAGACTCTAAAGGACACGTTTGCCTCCCTTGCCAATGATGAGAAGCCTCTGAAAGTTAAGCTGTGCTATAGTTTGGATCTCACATGTTTCCCAAAGGCCCAGGTGTTGAAGTCTTGGTCCCCAGGGTAGGGCTGTTAGGGGGTGGAGGAACCTTTAGGAGGTGGGGCCTGGTGGAAGGAAATGAGGTCAGTGAGGGAATGGCCTTGAAGGGGACATTGGTACCTCAAACCCTTTCTCTCTGTTTCCCAGCCACCATGAGGTGAGCTGCTTTGCTCTACAACACATTCCACACCATGATATTCTACCTTGCCACAGGCCCCAAATCAATGGAGCCAACCCAACAGAGACTGAAACCTCTGAAACTGAGACAAAATAAACCTTTCCTTTTTATAAGTTGTTTTTCTTAGGTATTGTGTCACAGTGACAGAAAGCTGACTTATACAGCTGGGGATTTGGCTCCTTTGTGCCATCACATTTTATGGTTGAAAGATGGAGAGACAGCACCTTTGCACCAGGCAAATTGCCTCAGATGCTGAAGGCCACACATTACTGGTCTAGCCAGTTTTAGCCTCTTCTAATTGGCATAGAATAGTTCTTCATGGTTGACTGGTTTGGCAATTACTTTGATCAGATGCAGCTGGGGAGGTTCTAAAGGCCATCCAGAAACCACTGGGGCAAACTCAGCTAAAATTATAAACTAATTAATTACCTCTACACACAGATGTCAATATACCTGTTGATTGAACACAATTAAATGCATAGTGAATCATAAAAATATCTACATATATAAAATATTGGTATTTATTCCTACATGTGTATAACTCTGGGGAAAACACTTAAAATAATTTTATACAATTAAATGCATACAGAATTATGAACTTTTTTGTTAAACATTTTACTTTTCCTTTTTTTCTCATGTTTTATTGGTGCATTTTATTTGTACCTACTGATGGGATTTGTCATTGCATATTCATATATGCACACACTATAATATTATAATTTGGCAAATATCATTCTCCAGCATTTCTTCCCTTTCTCTCTGCCTCACACTGCTAGGCCACTTTCCTCTGCTAAGTATCCCTTTGATTTTTAGGGAGTCTATGCCCACTTTGTTTTCCCTTTCCCTCTCTAGCTTCTGCATATGAAAGAAAACATACACCCTTTAACCTTCTGAGTTTGACTTGTTCTGCTTAGTTCCATATTTCTGCAAATGCCATGATTTCATTTTTCTTTAGCGCTGAATAAAACTCCATTGTGTATATATATCACATTTTCTTTATTCATTCATCTTTGATGGACACCTAGGCTGATTTGATAGTCTGGCTATTTTGAATTGTGCTACTATAAAGATTGGTAAATATATATCACTGTAGTAAAATGCCTTTAAATCTTCAAGGTAAATACTGAGAAGTGGTATAGCTGGGTCATATGGTGTTTCATGTTGAGCAATTGAAGATCCAACTGCCAAGTATTTTCGCTAGTGGTTATACTAATTGACAGTCCCATCAACAGGGTAAAGGTCTTCCTTTTTCTCCATATCCTGCCAAGCATCTATTACTATTTCTATTCTCGATGACTGCCATCCTGACCCATGTGACATGAAATAGTGTCGTTTTGATTTGCATTTCCCTAATTGCTATTGAAGTGACATGTTTTCTCATGTACTTGTTGGCCATTTGTATTCTTCTTTTGAGAAGTATCATTTTAGTTCATTTGTCCATTTATCAATTGAGTTATTGAAATTTTTCATGTAAGGGTTTTTTGACACTTTATATATTCTAGATGTCAGAAGAGTACCTAGCAAAGACTTTCTCCCATTTCTTGATTCCATTCATCACATTCCTAATTGTTTCCTTTGCTTGCAGAAGATTTTTAATTTGAAGCTATTCCATTTATTAATTCTTGACATTATTTCCTAAAAGCTGGAGTGTTGATCCTATGTTTTCTTCTAGGAGGTACATGACTTCTGGTCTAACTCCAAGGACTTTCATCCATTTAGAGTTGACTTTGTGCAGGTTGAGAGATAAGGGTCTTGTTCTTTCTTCTACATATGGATAACCAGTTGTCCCAGCACCATTTGTTAAAAAACCTGTCTTTTCTCCCATGTATGTTTTGGCAACATTTTCAAGGATAAGATGACTGTGTCTGTGTCGGTTTGTCTCTGTGTTTTCTATTCTGCACCATTGGTATATGTGCCTTTTGTTGTGGCAGTACCATGCTGCTTTTGTTACTATAGACTATAGTATAATTTGAAGTCAGGTATTGTGATGACTCTAGCATCAGTTTTTTGACTTAAAATTGCTTTGCCTATTCTGGGTATTTTATTCTTCCAAATTAATGTTAGGACTATTTTTTCGAGTTCTGTGAAGAATGTCATTGGTATTTTGATGAGGATGCCATTTAATCTGTACATTGCTTTTGGTAATACAACCATTAAAACAATACGAATTCCGCCTCTCTATGAGCACAGGAGGTCCTTCAGTCTTCTGAGGTCTTCTTCAATTTCTTTCTTCAATGTTGTATAGCTATCATTGTAGAGGTCTTTCACCTCCTTGGTTAGATTTATACCTAAGGTGTTTTTTGAAGGCTATTGTTAAATGGGATTTTTTTCCTGATTTCTTTCCCCGCAGATTCATTGTTGGTATATAGGAAAGCTATTGGTTTCTGTCTCTTGAATTTGTAACCTGCTACTTTGCCAAATTTGCTAGCTCTAGCATGCTTTGGTAGGAATTTTTGTGTCTTATAGGTATAAAACCATTCATCTGCAAACACTGATTATTTGACTTCCTTTTGTATTTTTACCCCTTTCATTCCATTATGACCTGACAAGTTGCAAAGAATTACATCAATTCTTTTTTGTGTGTTTGCTAAGAGTTGCTTTCTGGCCTAAAATTTTGTCTACTTTGGAGAAGGTTCCATAAGCCCCTAAGAAGAGAGTGTATTTAGGTGTTATTGGGTGAAATGTTTCATAGATGTCTGTTAGGTCCATTTGATCTACAATATTTTTCAGGTCCAAAGAGTCTTTACTGAGTTCATGTCTGTATGACCTATCAAATGGTGAGGTAGGTATGTTGAAATCATCCAGTATTATTGTGTTGAATTCTATGGATGTTCAATTTCTATAGTTTCTCTTTTATAAAGTTATTTGCACCCACATTTGGGGCATAAATGTATATTATTGTTCTATCTCTTTATTGGATATTTGCTTTACCATTATAAAGTGCCTTCCTTGTCTCTTCTGATTAATTTTGGTGTGAAATATGCTTTGTCAAAGATGAGAATAGGTACTTCTGCTTGTTTTCAGGCTTTATTTGCATTGTTCATCAATTTCCATTGTTTCTCTTTCAGCCTGTGACTGCCTTTTCCTGTAAGGTTTGTCTCTTTCAAACAACATGTAGTTGGGTCTTGTTTTTCTTTAATCCATCCTTCTAGCCTATTTGTTTTAATTGGAGAGTTGAGACCATTTACATTCAATGTTATTATAGAGAGATGTCTACTATTTCCTATCACTTGGATTTATTTATCTTGTTTAGTTGGCTGTGTTTCTCATTTGCTTAACTCCTCTTCACATGAGATTTGCTTTTTGTTTTGTTTCTTTGAATTCTGAGGTATGTTTTTTTATTTATTCTGTGTGCAACATTTCTTTAAGTGAGATCTGCTGTGCTGGGTTAATAGTCATGAGTTCTTTTATTCTGTTTATCTTGGAAAATTTTAATTTCATTTTCAATTTTGAACAGCTTTGCTGGATATAGCAGTCTTTGTGGACAGTTATTTTCTATTGGGACTCCTGGCTTGTAGACTTTGTGCTGAGAAATCAGAAGTGAGCCTGATTGGCTAGCCTTTAAATATGACCTGATATTTTTCTCTGGAGACTTTTAAATTCAATCTTTGTTTTGTATGTTAGGCATTTTTATTGTAATGGGTCACAGAAAGGTTCTTCTTTGCTCTGGTTTACTTGGAGTTCTGAAAGCTTCCTATTTCCTATGCTACTCCATCTCATTCTGAAGGTTGGGAATTTTTTCTATTACTATTTCCCAAAAGAGTTTATCCAATCCATCAATCCATTAGTTCATATCTCACAGCCCTCAATTCCAATTATTCTTAAATTTGGTCTGTTTATGTAGTCCCAGAGGTCTTGTGTATTCTGCACATGGTTACTTTTTTCTCTTTCTTTTTATTTGCTTAATACAAATGGAGTACAACTATTGTTTCTCTGGTTGTACACAAAGTAGAATCACACCATCTGTGCATTCATACATGTACACAGGGCAATGATGTCTGTCACACATTCTGTTAATATTCTTACCTCCCACCCCGACTCCACCCATCCCTTCCCTCTATGCTATCTATCCTTCCTCCATTCTTGACACCTTTCCTCCCCGCATTATGCATCATCCTTCATTTATCAGAGAGATCATTCATCCTTTGGATTTTTGGGATTGGCTGATCTCACTAAGCGTAACAGTCTCCAACATCATCCATTTACCTACAAATGCCATAATTTTATTCTTATTTAAGGCTGAGTAATATTCAATTGTGTACATATACCACAGTTTCTTTATCCATTAATCTACTGAAAGACATCTAGGTTGGTTCCACAATCTAGCTATTGTGAATTGAGCAGCTATGAACATTGATGTGTCTGCATCACTGTAGTAATCTGATTTTAAGACCTTTGGGTATAGGCCAAGGAGTGTGATAGTTGGGTCAAATGGTGGATCCATTCCAAGTTTTCTAAGGAATCTCCACACTGCTCTCCAGAGTGGCTGCACCATCTTGCACTCCCACCAGCAATGTATGAGTGTACCCTTTTCCCCACATCCTTGCCAACACTGGTTATTGCCTTTATTCTTAATAAAAGACATTCTAATTGGGGTAAGATGAAATCTTAAGCTGGTTTTGATTTGCATTTCTCTTATAAAAAGGGATGTTGAACATTTTTTCATAAATCTGTTGATTGCTTGTAGATCTTCCTCTGTAAAGTGTCTCTTCATTTCCTTGGCCCATTTATTGAATGGGTTATTAGAGTTCTTGGTGTAAAGATTTTTGAGTACTTTGTAGATTCTGGAGATTCATGCTCTATCTGAAGTGTGTGTAGCAAAGATTTTCTCCCACTCTGAAGGCACTTGCTTCACATTGCTGATTGCTTCCTTTGCTTAGAAAAAGCTTTTTAGTTTGATTCTATCCCAATCATTGATGCATGCATTTATTTCTTGCTCTTTGGGAGTCATGCTAAGGAAATCTGGTCCTAGGCCAACATGATGAAGATTTGGACCTATTTTCTCTTCTATTAGGTAGAGTCTCTGGTCTAATTTCTAGGTCCATGATCCACTTTGAGTTGAGTTTTGTACAGGGTGAGAGATATGGGTTTAGTTTCATTTTGCTGCATATGGATTTCCAATTATCCCAGCACCATTTGTTGAAGAGGCTGTCTTTTCTCAATTGTATGTTTTTGCCTCCTTTGTCAAGTATGAGATACCTGTATTTATGTGGATTTGTCTCTGTGTCCTCTATTCTGTACCATTGATCTACCTGTCTATTTTGGTGCCAATACCATGCTGTTTTTGTTATGATTGCTCTGTAGTATAGTTGAAGATCTGGTATTGTGATACCCCCTGCTTCGCTCTTCTTGCTAAGGATTGCTTTAGCTATCCTGGGTCTCTTATTCCTCCAAATGAATTTCATGATTGCTTACTCTATTTCTATGAGGTCCGTCATTGGGATTTTAATTGGAATTGCATTGAATTTGTATAGCATTTTTGGAAGTATGGCCATTTTATCAATATTAATTCTGCCTATCCAAGAACATGGGAGATCTTTCCATCTTCTCAGATTCTCTTTCACTTCTTTCTTTAGTGTTCTTAGTTCTCATTGTAGAGGTCTTTCGCTTCTTTGTTAGATTGATTCTCAAGTATTTTATTTTATTTGAGGTTATTGTGAATGTGATAGCTTTCCTAATTTGTCTCTCAGACGATGTATCACTTACGAATAAAATTGCATTGGATTTATGAGCATTAATTTTATATCCTGCTACTTTATTGAATTCATTTATGAGTCCCAGAAGTTTTCTGGTGGAAATCTTAGGGTCTTCTAAATAGAGAAACCTGTCATCAGCAAATAGGGATAGTTTGAGCTCTTCTTTTCCTATTCGTATTCCTCTAATTTCTTTGTCTGTCTAATTGCTCTGGTTAGAGTTTCAAGAACAATGTTGAATAGTAGTGGTGAAAGAGGGCATCCCTGCCTTGTTCCAGTTCTCAGGGGGAATGCTTTCAATTTTCTCCATTTAGAATGATGTTAGCTGTGGGCTTAGCATAGATAGTCTTTACATGTTAAGGAATGTCCCCACTACCCCTATTTTTACTAGTGTTTTGAGCATGAAGGAGTGCTGTATTTTATCAAATGCTTTCTCTGCATCTATTGAAATAATCATGTGGTTCTTGACTTTGAGTCTGTTGATGTGGGGAATTACATTTATTGATTTCCGGATGTTGAACCAACCTTGCATCCCCAGGATGAAACCCACTTGATCATGGTGCACTATCTTTTTAATATGCTTTTGTGTGCAATTCGCTAAAATTTTGCTAAGAATTTTTGCATCTATGTTCATTATAGATATGGCTCTGAAATTTTCTTTCCTCGTGTCCTTTTCTGGTTTTGGTATCAGGGTGATAATAGCTCATAGAATGAGTTTGGAAGGGTTCCCTCCTCCTCTATTTCATGAAAAATTTGAGGAGTATTGGAATGAGCTCTTTTTTGAAGGTCTTGTAGAACTCAGCTGTGAATCCATCTGGTCCTGGACTTTTCTTGATTGGTAGGCTTTTGATGACTTCTTCTATTTCATTGCTTGAAATTGATCAATTTAATCTCTGTATGTCCTCCAGATTCAGTTTGGGTGGCTCATATGACTCTAGGAACCTGTTGATGTCTTCCATGTTTTCTATTTTGTTGGAGTATAAATTTTCAAAGTAGCTTCTTATTATGTTTTGTATTTCAATTGTGTCTGTTGTAATATTTCCATTTCCATCACGCATTTTAGTAAGTTGGAGTTTCTCTCTCCTTCTCTTCATTAGCATGGCTAAGGGTTTATCAATTTTGTTTACTCTTTCAAAGAACCAACTTTTTTTGTCAATTTTTTGAATTGCTTCTTTTGTTTCAATTTCATTGATTTTAGCTCTAATTTTGATTATTTTCTGTCTTCTGCCACTTTTGGTGATGATCTTTTCCTCTTTTTCTAAGGCTTTGAGCTGTAGTGTGAGATCATTGATTTGTTGACTTTTCATTCTTTTATTAAAAGCACTCCTTGCACTGAATTTTCCTCTTAGCACTGCTTTCATAGTGTCCCAGAGATTTTGATATGTTGTATCTTTGTTCTTGTTGACCTCTAAGAATCTTCTAATTTTCCCCTTAATGTCTCCTGTTATCCATGCATCATTCAATAGCATATTATTTAATCTCCAGGTGTTGGAGTAGTTTCTGTTTCTAACTTTTTCATTGATATCTAATTTCATTCCATTATGATCTGATAGTATACAAGGTAGTATCTCTATGTTTTTGTATTTGCTAAGAATAGCTTTGTGGCATAACATTTGATCTATTTTAGAGAAGGAACCCTGAGCTGCTGAGAAGAAAGTGTATTCGCATTTGATGGATGGAATATTCTATATATGTCTGTTAAGTTCAAATTAGAGATTGGGTCATTGAGTCCTATGGTTTCTTTGTTCAATTTTTGCTTGGAAGTCTGTCCAACTGTGAGAGAGGAGTGTTAAAGTCCCCCAGTATTATTGTGTTTTGGTCTATTTGTTTCCTGAAATTGAGAAGGATCTGATTGACATACATGGATGCACCATTGTTTGGTGCATAAATATTTATGATTGTTATGTCTTGCTGATTTATGCTTCCTTTAAGCAGTATGAAATGTCCTTCTTTATCCCTTCTGACTAACTTTGGCTTGAAGTCTGCTTTATCTGAAATAAGGATGGAAACTCCTGCTTTTTTACTCAGTCCATATGCATGGCATCGTTTTTCCCAAACTTTCACCTTTAGTCTGTGGGCATGTTTTTCTATGAGATGAGTCTCTTGAAGGTAGCATATTGTTGGGTCTTTCTTTTTAATCCAATTTGCCAGTCTATGTCTTTTGATTGATGAGTTTAGGCCATTTACATTCAGGGTTATTAATGAGATATGACTTATGTTTCCTGCCATTTTAGCTTTTTGGGTGTTTTTAGCTTAACTTTATTTCTGCTTTGTTTGACTCTTTCTTTAGGGTAATTCCTCCCCATGTTGACTGAGATTGTTGTTTTTCATTTCTTCCTCTTCGAATATTTTGTTGAGAATGGTCTGTTGGGCAGGCTTTCTCTTTGTGAATTCTTTAAGTTTTTGTTTATCATGGAAGGATTTTATTTCGTCATGAAATCTGAAGGTACGTTTTCCTGGGTATAAGATTCTTGGTTGGCATTCGTTTTCTTTCAGGGCTTGAAATATGTTGTTCCAGGCCCTTCTTGCTTTTAGGGTCTGGGCTGAGAAATCTGCTGATATCCGTATCGGTTTCCCCCTGTAGGTAATCTGTTGCTTTTCTCTCGCAGCCTTTAAAATTCTATCTTTGTTTTGTATGTTAGGTCTTTTCATTATAATGTGCCTTGGTGTGGATCTGTTGTAATTCTGTGAGTTTGGTGTCCTGTAAGCCTCTTGTAATTGATTTTCCATCTCATTCATCATATGTGGGAAATTTTCTGATATTATTTCATTGAACAGATTATTCATACCCTTGGTTTGTATCTCTGTGCCTTCCTCAATCCCAATAACTCTTAAATTTGGTCTTTTCATAATGTCCCATATTTCTTGGAGGTTTCATTCATGATTCCTAACCATCTTCTCTGTTTGTTCGACTTTGTTTTCAAGATTAAATATTTTGTCTTCATTGCCTAAGGTTCTGTCTTTCAAGTGATCTATCCTGTTTATTATGCTTTCTATTGAGTTTTTCACTTGGTTTATTGTTTTCTTCATTTCCTTGTTTCCTTCAAGGCTTTCTCTTTGTTTTTTTTTCTCAGGACTTCTATCTCTTTATTGAAATAATTTTTTGCTTCCTGCAATTGCTCTATTAGCTGGTTATTCATAGCCTGAATATGCTCTCTCGTCACATCATTCTCTTCTCGGATCATTTTAATTATGAACATTCTGAACTCCCTTTCTGTCATTCCTTCTACTGTGCTGTCTTTGGGTTCTCTTATATATCATCTAGATTTGTTTGGGACACATTCTTCCCGTGTTTTCTCATGTTGTTCATGTATCTTCCCCTCTAGTAGTGCGAATCAGAGGGAATGCAATTTTCCTGTAAAGACTTAGAGTGTCCCTGCAGATTTCCAGTAACTCACCTGATGTTTGAGAGGTGCTTGATCAAGCGGAGACCCAAGAAAGCTGCTGTCCCACTTCCTCCAGTTTGGGAATGATCAATGCTTCTGGGTAGAGGCAGCTGCCAGAGCCAGAGCCTCCAGCCCGTCCAGGCTAGACCACCCAGGAGACGCCGTGCAATGGTGGGGAAGACTGGAGCTCAGCTCTACGGGCTCAGGAAGTCCCAGATGGTCGCTCTCTGCCAGGAAAGCTGCAAAATGGCACCAAAGGGTCCAAACTCACCGCTGGGGCCAGAGACTCCAGCCCCTCCAGGCCAGACTGCCCAGGAGATGCTGCACAGTGGCCAGGAGGACTGGAGCTCCACTTTTTTCTCTTTAATACAGTCTGAATGTTGGAGGCTGGCCACTTTGTCTTCCAGCTCTGAGATTCTGTCTTCAGCATGGTCTACTCTATAGAAGAGACTTTCAACTGAAGAGACTTTCAACTTTCATGTAATTTATTATGTATTTCATTTCCAAGTATTCTGTTTGGTTCTTTTTCAATATTTCTTTTTATTGAATCTCTTATTTGTATTCTGTACTGACTTCCTTAATTCATTCAGACGTTTTTCTGTGTCCTTTTGGAATTCATGGATTAGTTTAATAATGGTGCTTTTGAATTCCTTATCTGATATTTTTTCTATTTCAATATTTCTGGAGTCATCTGCTGATGGAATATGACCATTAGGATGCTTTGTGCTGGCTTTTAAATATCTCTTGAATTCATATGTTGGCTGTTATGCACCTGTTGGAAGGTATTTCTCTTCCACTCTTATGTGTGGGCCATTTTAAGGAACAGTCTTCAGTTGCTAAAGAGTTCTAGAGTGATCTCGACTGAGAAACCCTTGTAGGTGTGATGTCCCCACCTTTAGTTATTTTTATGTGTTTCTGCTAGAGCAATTAATGACCAAATGTGACACCTAGGTGCCCACCCTTACCAAGATCTACTTGGGGACTACTTTTGTTCCTTCTATACTTTGTATTAAAGTATAGCTTAAGATTGAGATTTGTATGTGTACCAAGATGCACTTTCTTTTTTTTTAATTGGTTCTTTTTAATTATACATGACAGTAGAACCCACATTGATAAAATTATACAGCAGGGGATATATCTTTTTTTCATAATGTTGATTCACACCATTCATATAATCTTACATATACATAGGGTAATACTGTCTGTCTCAGTCTACTATCTTTCCTTCCCCCAACTCCTTCCATCCAATTTTCCTCTACACCATCCAAACTTCCTGAATTCTTTTCCTATCCCCCTCATTACTGTCCCCCCATTACATATCAGCATCCACTGATCAGAGAAAACATTCAGCCCTTGATTTTTTGGGATTGGCTTATTTCACTTAGCATGGTATTCTCCAACTCCACCCATTTACAGCAAATGCCAAAGTTTTATTCTTCTTTATGGCTGAGTAATATTCCATTGTGTATGTATACCACAGTTTCCTTATCCATTCTTCAATTGAAGGGCATCCAGGTTGGTTCCACAATCTAGCTATTGTGAATTTAGCAGCTATGAACATAGATGTGGCTGCATCCCTATACTTTGCTGATTTTAAGACCTAAATGGCACAGAATAGAAGACACAGAGACAAACCCACATAAGTACAGTTATATCATACTAGACAAAGGTGCCAAAAACTTGCGATGGAGAAAAGATACCTCTTCAACAAATTGTGCTGGCAAAACTGGATATCCATATGCAATAAAATGAAATTAAACCCCTATCTCTCACCCTGTACAAAACTCAAAATGGATCAAGGATCTAGGATTTAGACCTGAGACTCTTCACCAAATAGAAGAAATAATAGGCCCTAATCTTCTTCAGGTTGGCTTAGGACCAGACTTTCCCAATATGACCACCAGAGTGCAAGAAATAAAAGGAAGAATCATTAAATGGGATGGATACAAACTAAAAAGCTTTTTCTCAGCAAAGAAACAATCAATAATGTGAAAAGAGAGCCTACAGAGTGGGAAAAATCTTTTTCACACACACTTCAGACAGCACTGATCTCCAAAATTTGTAAAGAACTTACAAAACTTTACACCAAAAATACAAACAACCCAATCAATAAATGGATTAAGGAACTGGGCAGACACTTCACAGAAGATGATATACAGGTGATCAACAAATATATGAAAAAGTGTTCATCATTTCTAGTAATTAGAGAAATGCAAATTAAAGCCACCCTAAGATTTCATCTAATTCCAATTAGAATGGCTGTTATCAGGAACACAAGCAATAGTAAGTGTTGGTGAGGATGTGGGGAAAATGGCACACTCATACATTGCTGGTGAAGTTGCAAATTGGTGCATCTACTCTGGAAAGCAGTATGGAGATTCCTTAGAAAACTCAGAATGGAACCACCATTTGACCCAGCTATCCCACTCCTCAGTTTATGCATTGTCTTTTGGTTGAGTTTATTTCAGTAGCAGAGTTTCAGCCATGTGAAATTGTATTGTTCCTGTAAGTTACCAGCACCTCACAAAATAGAGGGAAACAAACCATAACAACAACCAATGTAAATAATATACAACAATAAACTAAACACTTAGTTCCTACTGTGACATCTACAATGTTAATTGCCTGAAAAAATAGAAATGGTAAAGTCAGCAACTGCCGTCAGCAAAAACAATAAGTGACTATGGACTCTATCTGGCACTAAATCAAACAAGAGGTATCAAGTATGAAATCCAAAGCAGTAATAACTTCAACAGCATTAATGGTGGGGGCAGGAGTTATATAAACAAATTAGTGCCACAAGGTGGTAAGAATGCAGGTAATTAAGAGAAAATAAAATATGATAATATAGTTTACAATTTTAAAAAGTGAGGAGAGAGAATTCAGAAGAGAGGTAGGAGGAAGCAAAACAGGAATAACAATGTAAAGGGAGAGTGAAAGAGAGAACAATAGAATCTGGCTGTTAGCAGAAGAAAAGAGAGAAGTGAGACACAAACAAATGAAAGGCAATACAAAACAAAGCAAACATATACTGATAAAAACTATAACCCTCAAAAGGGAAGTCAAGGAAAAATAACTGCATTTTTAAAATGCTCAAAATGAGAAAAAGGAAACAAATAGGCACATGTATATATGTCCATAATTCAATCAGCAGAGCAAAAACACACAAAAACTAACACAGAGAGAAAAAAGAAGGGAAGAGAAAAGGATTCTTAATGAAAAATTGTTTCCACTGAGATGTTCAAATAATCACTAAGCCTGGTGCAATGGCACATGCCTGTAATCTCAGCAGCTTGGGAGGCTGAGGAAGGAGGATCACGAGTTCAAAGCCAGCCTCAGCAACTTAGTGAGGCCCTAAGCAACTCAGTGAGGCCCTGTCTCTAAGTACAATACAAAATAGGGCTGGCGATGGGGCCAGCTGGGTTCAACCCCTTATACCAAAAAAAAAACAAACAAAAAAAACAAACTACGAATAAATGGTCACTGTCTATTCCCCACTATCCTTCTGTTTTCTCTTGAGCTGTGCTCTGAGCATGAGAGCAAGGAATGAGGGCTATTCATCTCTTGTTCTTCTTGTTTTGTTCATCAAGTTGCCAATTGGAGTTCAAAAATGTTCAGGGTCCCTCTTCTCCAGTATGAAGTAAGATGGGATGGGAAGCGCTGTCAGCTGGAGTTCTTTTTTGCAGACCAGGTTGACACTCCCAGAGTTGGATCACTGCCAAGTTAGATGAGCAGAGTTCCCATAGTCAGGGCTTAGGTCTAATCAGGCCTCAGAGGCTTGGTTGGGTGGTTACTCCTCTGGAGAGATTTGATCCACACACCCCAACGGCCTGGCCGTTGCCAATCTCTGCCAGTGAGTCTGGACCTCAGAAGTCTCCCTAGGCTTCTACTTGTGGGATGTGGGAGCCAATTCTTCACTTCTCTGCTGCCCACAAACACAGCCTTTCCAGGCCTCCTAAGTTTACTCCCTGAGTAAATTTACACCCACGTGTTCTGATTCCTGACCTGCTTTCTCTGATTGTGGGAACCACCAGAATCAAAGGGGTAAGCAAGTTGGGTTCCTCTTCCCTTTTCCAACTTGAACTCCTCTGAGTAAAAGTTCTCCATGCCTGTTTTACTTCCATTCAGCTAGGCACACCCTGGTCACACTGCTGGCACTTGCCAGAACCATGTAGCTATGTTTGCTCAGACTGTTCCATAGTCTAAACAAACTTTAAAAAAATTCCATATACTGTCAGGTGTGGTGGTGCACACCTGTAATCCAGTGGTTTGGGAGGCAGAAAAAAGAAGATCAGAAGTTCAAACTCAGCTTTAGCAACTGAGTGAAGCACTAAGAAACTTAGTGATACCCTGTCTCAAAAAAAAGGGAGTGGGGGACAGGGCTGGAGATGTGATGTGACTCAGTGGTTATTTCTGGGTTCAATCCCTGGCACAAAGATATCCCTATTAAACCTTATAAATATGTTTAAATGTTGTAAAATATAAATGTATCAACATATACATATGCATATATAATGTATGAATAATATTACAGCAACCTAAAGAAACATATTCCTATAATAACCAAAATGAGGACCAAAAACAAAAGTCCAGATAGAGCTTTTCCTGAGAGTTCTAGGAGGCTCTCACCTGAAAATAAGCATCACCTCAGTCCTCTTTTCCCAGAGAGAATTGAAATGTCATTGCTAGCTATGAAGAGCTGGCCTCTAATTTCAAAATTATGTCCCTAGGCATAAAAACCTTAAGAACACTGAAATGGGGATCAGAGATTGGGAAAATTAAGAAAACAGTGGAGAGTTGACCCTTTGCTCAGAAGAATTTCAGGTAATGGGAAACCTCAGGTTGCCATGGAGGCATTGTGAGTATGTATGAAGTAAGCTGACAACTGGCTTGAGGAAGGGCTCTTCACTAGACAGCTGAAGGCCATCAATTCCTGGTCTAGTCAGATCTGTAGCACTTGCTGGATCTATGAATTCTCTCATGATTGGTGGTCATGACAATTTGATTGGATACAGGTAGGGGATCAGATTACTGAATGTTGTCCCATATTTGGTAGAACACTCCAGAGCTGGCACTGCTTTACAAGACCTGTTGGCCAGCAAGACATGTGGCATACCAAGGTTTTCAAAGTAGAGCTTTGCTCATAGTCAGAAGAATGAAGTGTGTAGCTCATTTAAGGCTAGAAGAGAAGGGTGCAAAATATGAAAATAATGTGAACTGTATAAGAACTAACTAATAAGCTACACATAGTCCTAGTCCTAGCACCAGCCTAGGAACCTTGGGTCAAAAGCCCTGTGGTTATTCATGGTATTTCCTAGCTCCTAAGTGCTGGCCTGGAACATTTTGGTCATATCAAGCAAGAAGTCTTGTTTGATTTTTTTCCATCTACTCACAGACATCAATGCATTTGTAAATAGAGCATAATTAAACACACATTTAATCATATAAATACGTGTGTTTATAAAAATATAGATGTTTTGCCTTTTAGGAGTTTATGGATATCAACATGATGGAGGCAGGGTACAAGAAAAATATCCTTGAGGGGATATGAGTTATCATGTTCCTGTTAACTTATCATGATCAATCCACTTGCCACCACTGGGTCTTATTGCCCATACTAACACCCAACAAAAGTTCAGTATTCTAATTATGTGAAAATAAAGTATGGGGACAAGGGTCTAACTATGTGTCATAAAGTAAACAATGGAAAAATGGGGTGGGGTCTTCCATTGGGTCCATGAATGTCCATGCAGGGGAAATGCCTCACATCTCAGTATACAAAACCTTAAGCTTCTCTCTCTCCATTGGTCTACTATGATGTAGGGAGTACACTGGTTCTACTCTATGAAGTATTATTTGTACCTTCAATAAATCTATGCTTTGCCTATTACTTCTGGTGTCTGCTCGATTTTTGTTTGGTCAAGGACCTGGACTCCAACTGGACACTCCACCAGTATCATTCCTATACATATGTATCTCTATCAATCTAGGGTGATTCACAATACTCAGTAAAAACCTTAAAACAGTTTTATATGAATTAATACAAAATTAAATATAAAATTGCAAGTCCATTTATTTAATAAATCCATATACTTATCTCACAAAACATACTGATTTATATTGCATTTTTAAATGTTCCAAAACAGGAATGCATCATGGAATAATATGAATATACGGTGTAAGAGTAATATCATCATTACCTAAGGAAATATGTATCACCTTACACGCACCCTTATCCATGCTTGATGGATAAGAATCTGTGTGGTTCTGATAGCAGTTTCCATCCAAAAGTAGCAGTTATAGTTTAGATATGGTGTGTCCCCCAAAAGCTAAAGAGTGAGACAATGCAAAAATGTTCAGAAGTAAAATGATTAGATTACTGAAGCTTTAACCTAATAAGTGGATTAATCCACTAAGACAGATTAATTGGGTGAAATATATAGGCAGGTAGGGTGTGACTAAAGGAAGTAGGTCCTTAGAGAGATGTCTGAGGTATATGTTTTTTCCTTGGTGAGCAAGACCATTCTCTGGTTTTCATGTCCTGAGATGCTTTCCTCTTCCATGCCCTTCCACCATGATGTCCTGTCTCACCCCAGGTCAAGAGCTATGAAGTCAGCCAATCATGGACTGAACCTCTGAAACCATGAGTCAAAATACAATTTTCCTCCTATACAGTGTTATTTTCAGGTCTTTTGGTCACAGTGACAAAAAGTTGACTAAAACAGAAATTGGTAACAATAACTGTTTTTTGCTGTGGCAGTTCTGACCTTCTGCTTCAGAAGCATTTGGAGCTGCTTTTCAGATGGGAAAATTTTGAGAAATTTAGAGATGTAAGTTAGAAAAGCTTTAGAATGTTGTAAACAGAGCTTAATAGATCATTTTAATGGAAGATCAGAAGACCAGAATGCTGATAGAACTGTGTTCAGCAAAGATTGGGCTTGTGAGATTTCAGAGGAAGGATACTCTATTGGAAACTGGAATGGAGGCCATTCATGTTATATTGTGGCAAAGACTTTGTCTACGTATTGCCACTGTCCTGAGACTTTTTGTGAAGATAAATTGAAAGATGATGGACAAATTAATTTGACAAAGGAAATTTCACAGTAACACAAAATTCAGGTGGTGCCCTGATAATTACTGTCAGCTTTTAGTCAAGTTTACTGTGATAATAAGGAGCCGAAAGCAGGTCAGAATAATTTGAGAAACTTGCAGTTTGGCCAGAAAAGTAGGAATAATCCTGGAGCTAAGGAAATTGTGTTTTCTAAATTCATTGTAGTCACTAAAGAGATGCTAAGTATTTTTCATAGAGATGATAGGAAATATGGCTTGAGAGTTTCCCAGGTTTGGGCAAGATCATACCCATCTCAGGCTTAAGGGTGAAAAAGTAAAAATTTCTTTGAAAAAGATGATGAGGTCACTTGTTTGCACGTGGGGGCCTAGAAAGCTTTTGCACCAAGCTCAGCCACCCAGGCACTCAGAGGCTGCTGCACCATGGTCCCAGGAGGCCTGGCTGCTGTTGGAGATAGCAGCAGACCTTGGCACCAACCATGGGCTTGTGGTTCTGTAGAAAGGCATATGCTGGAATTAGGGGGTCATGGAGGCTTCCAATGATATTTCAACAGAAGGCTTGGAAGTCCAGGCAAATTGTAGCCATGTCATAATCTCTATGGGCTTCCACTGAGAACATGATGCAGAAAGATATGAGAAGAAAACCAAAACTATGGTGGAGATTAATAGACACCAGTAATAAAACATCTGCTGAGGAAAGCTGCAAGAATCAAGCAGTGATTAGCCAAGAGAGAAATGATGTGACTTGATCCTATGAGTGGACCTATGTAAACTCATTGGAGAGAACATCATAATGCCATGTGCCCCAGATGCTAGACATGGAGCTACAGGACTTCTTTACTAAGCTGGATTTCAGTTTGATGTAGTCCCATCCTTTATTTCTATATCTTCATTTCTCCCTTGTGGAAATGCTTACTCCATGACATTATACATTGGATATACGACTTGCTTTTTATCTTTACAGGATAAACATCTATCAGGTTGCTTTGAGTCTCTGATGAGATTTTGAACCTGGACTTTTGCATAATGTTGAAACTGTCAAGATTATGGGAAGACTTGGAGATGAATTAAATGTGTTTTGCATTGTGAGATGGGCATGAGGTCTTAGGGGCTGCAGGAAGAATGTTATGTTTTAGATGTGAGGTGCCCCCCCAAAATTTTATGTGTGAGAATATTCAAAGATGAAATTAGATTATAAAATCTTTGACATGATCAGTGAATTAAGCCACTGCTATTGGTTAATTGGATTGTAATGATAAGCAGCTAGGATGTGGCTGGAGGAAATAGACTACTGGGGAGTATACTTGGGGTTTCTATTTTGTCCCTGAAAAGCAAAGCTCTCTGCTTCCTGGTTGCCTTGTCCTGAGCTGCCTTTCTTAACCACACCCTTCTGCCATGATCCTCTGCCTCACCTCAGGCCCAGAGCTATGGAATCAGCCAACAATGAAATGAATCTCTGAAACTATGAGCCAAAATAAAATTTAATCTACATTGTCTTTCCACATCTTTTGGTCACAGCAACAAAAAGCTCACCAAAACAGTAGCAAAACCCAGAGATTCCCTTTCCAGATAGTTCCTGGTGATACTCAACTGAAGGAAAGTATCTTAGCAATTCCCTCCATCCAGATACAGCCTAAGTTTCATTACTCTGGGGAGCAACCTCTCTTCCCAAAATTATGTGCATGGATAAAAAATATATGTCACCCAAAGGGATTTCATAGTAGTGGGAATCCATTAAGGTGGGTATGGGAAGACACCCCAATATACAGAAAGTAAGATAGGACTAGAATTAATGGATATGCAGACTGATATTGTGATGCCTCCTGCTTTACTTTTCTCTCTAATGATTGCTTTGACTATTCCTGGTCTCTTGTTTTTCCAGATGAATTTCATGCCTGTTCTATTTCTATGAAGAATGCCTTTGGAATTGTAAATAGAATTGCATTAAATCTGCATATCACTTTTGGTAGTATATTAATTAATATTAATTATTCCTATCCAAGCAAAGATGGGAGATCTTTCCATCTACTAAGGTCTGCTTCAATTTCTTTAGTGTTCTGTAGTTCTCATTGTAGAGGTGCTTTGCCTCTTTTGTTAGATTGACTCCCAAGTGGATTTTTTCCTTGAGGGTATTGTAAATGGGATCATTTTCCTAATTTCCCTTTCAGCTGATTCATCATTGGAGTCTAGAAAGGCAATTGATTTATGAGTGTTGGCATTGTATCCTGCTACTTTGTGGAATTTATTTATGAATTCTAGAAGTTTTCTGGTAGAGATTGTTGGGACTCCTAAGTATAGAATCATATCATTGGCAAACAGAGCTAGTTTTACCTCTTCTTTTCATATTCATGTTCTTTTATTTCATTCTTTTGCCTAAGAGATTTCTTAGGCATTCTTTTGGCTAGAGATTTGAGGACTATGTTAAATAGAAGTGATAAAAGTGGGCATCCCTGTCTTGTTCCTGTGTGTAGAGGGAATGCTTTTAGTTTTTCTCCACTTAGAGAGATGTTAGCCTTGAATTTGTTGTATATAGCTCTTACAATGTTGAGGAATGATCCTTTTTATTTCTGTTTTTCTAGTGTTTTAATCATGAATGGATGCTGTATTTTGTCAGGGACTTTTTCTGCATCTATTGAGCTAATCATGTTATTCTGGTCTGTAAGTCTATTGAAGTGATGAATTATATTAATAGATTTCCATAAGTTGAACAAATCTTTCATCCTTGGAATGAAACCCACTTGGACAGGGTGCACTATCTTTTAATATGTTTTTGTATGCAATTTGCCATAAATTTTTGCATCTTTGTTCATCAAGTTTATTGGTCTAAAGTTTTCATTATTTCTTTGGTTTTGGTATCAGGGTGATACTGGCTTCACCCAATGAGTTTGGAAGACTTCCCTTGTTTTGTGGAATGATATGAAAAGTATTGGTATTAGTTCATCTTTAAAGATCTGGTAGAACTCAGCAGAAAATTCATCTGGTCCTGGGCTTTTCTTTTTTGGTAGGCTCTTAATGACTTTTTCAGTCTCATTACTTGAAATTGATCTAAATTTTCTAGATCTTCCTTGTTCAATTTGAGTAGGTCATATGTCTCTAGGAATTTATCAAGGTCTTCAAGATTTTCCAGTCTATTGGAGATTTTCAAAATAACTTCTGATTATTATCTGTACTACAGCAGAGTCTGTGGTGATATTTCCATTTTTATCATGAATTTTAGTAATTTGAATTTTTCCTCTCTTTTCCTATCAATTTTATTTTTTCAAAGAAACAACTTTTTGATTCATCAAGTGTGAAAATGTTTTTTAAATCTCAATTTCATTGATTTTGGCTCTGATTTTAATTATTTCTTGTCTTCTGCTGATTTGGGTATTGATTTGTTCTTTATGTAGGGCCTTCAGATGTAATGTCAGATTATTTGGTATCTTTCTATTGTTATTGCATGAGCTCAATGTTATAAACCTTTCTCTTAGAACCACCTTCATATTGCCCAGAGATTTTGCTATGTTGTATTATTATTCTCATTTACTTCTAAGTATATTTTAATTTTATTCTTTTATCCCTGATACCTTCTTTCTCATTTATTATTCAGTAGTGATTTATTTAGTCTCCAGGTGTTAGAGCAATTTATATTTTTATCTTATCATTGATTTCTAATTTCATTCCATTATGATCTCATATTATGCAGGGCATTATCTCTATTTTTCATATTTGCAAAAAGTTGTTTTGTGTCCTAAAATATTGTCTATTTTTTCTTTTTTATTTATTTTTTAAATTTTTTTAATTTTAATTTTTTTTTATTTTTACAGACTGCATTTTGATTCATTGTACACAAATGGGTACAACTTTTCAGTTCTATGATTGTGCATGATTAGACACATCATTAACTTATGTACATGTATGATTACAAAATACTGTCTGTTTTAGAAAATATTCCATGTGCAGCTAAGAAGAAAGTGTAGTCAGTCACCAATGCATGAACTATTCTACGTACATTACATCTAACTTATTAATTGTATATTTTAGTTTTATATCTTCTTTATTTAGATTTTGTTTAAATGATCTATCTAGTGATGATAGATGTGTTGAAGTCATCGAGTATTATTGTGTTATGATCTATTTGATTTTTGACATTGAGAAGGGTTTGATGTACATAGATGCTTCATTGTTTGGGGCATCAATATCTATGACATTTCTTTTTGTTTTATGACTTCCTTAAGCATTATAAAATGGACTTTACCCTAAAGTTAATCAGAAGAGACAAGACCATT
>JAJEJO010004678.1:0-18562 GCA_020662805.1 Glaucomys volans
CTCCAAGGGAGAAGCAGATCCTGAGCTGGTATCCCTTAATGGAAATTTTTGTGACACTTTGCTTATCATGTTTTTCTGAACTGTCTTGATTCTGTCCTTATCCTTCTGGTTTGTTCATTTTTCCTTTGAGGTGCTCGTTCTTGAACTAGGCACACACACTAACATAAACACTCCTGCAGTCCACCTTATTCTTTATTATACTTATATGTCAAGACTATAAAAACACACAGGAATCTCATATTTCTGGTACTAATGCTTTATATCTTAAAAATACTAGTACTGCCTTCTGGTTTCCATTACTGATATTTTGGGGGGATTACTCCTACTGCTCTCCTTGGAAATATTCAGCTTTTTATCTCTAACTGATTTTAAGATTTTTTTCCTAGTTTGCATATAGTTTCAACTTGGTTTGCTGAGGTATTACTTATTTTGTCAGTTCAGCTTGAAGATATTGTAGTTTAATTTTATAATCCAGACACCTAGTTAATACTGGAAACTCTTTGCTTTTTCTACTCTATGATCTTCTCATGCTTGGATATGGGACTTTTTAATAGCATCTTTCTACCATGTTCTATACTTTATATACTACCTTTAGTAAAAAATTAAGTATTCTAAATAATTTTGACTTTGTGAACCATATTTTAGGAAGTTTCATTGATGTTTGGTCTTCAATTCATTTATTAATTCTTTTTTTTTCCTCTGTCTGATTTGATCTTCATTCCACACTGGAGGGGTTTGTAAAAAACTCAGAAAACATAACACCAAATAACCAAATAACTCAATTAATAAATGGGTTTAGGAAGAAGACACTTCACAGAAGAAAAACAATCCATCAAAAAATATATGAAAAGATATTCAACATCTCTTGCAATTAGAGAATTGCAAATCAAAACTGCTCTATGAATTCATCCCAGTCCAGTCATACTGGAAATTGTCAACGATCCAAGCTGGAATAAATGTGGGTGAGATGTAAGGAAAAAGGGACACTCATACATTGTTGGTAGGACAGCAAATTGGTGCAACCATTATGGTTGTAGTAGCAGTAAAGATTCCTCAAAAACTTGGAGTGGAAACAATATTTGACCCAGTTATCCCACTTCTCAGTCTATAGCCAAAGAACTTAAAATCAACAAAATTGACTGATGCAGCCATATCAATGCTTAAAGCAGCTCAACTCAAAATAGCTAAACCGTGGAACTAACCTTCGTGATCTTCAACAGATGAATATATACACAATGGAATATTACTCAGCCTTAAAACAGAATGATGTTATGCCTTTTTCTGGTTAATGAATTGAGCTGGAGAATATCATGCTACGCAAAATGAATCAATCCCACAAAACCAAAGGCCAATTATTTTCTCTGATATGTGAATGCTAATTCACAATAACAAGGGCGGTAGGGAAGAATAGAATTTCTTTGGTTTAGGCAGTGGAGGTAAAAGGAGGGGAGGGCTTAGGGGGCAGGAAGAATAGTTGAATGATTTGGACTTTACCTGCCTATTTGCCTATAAGTCGACATGACTCTTATGAGTCTACAACATTTACAACCAAAAACGTGAGAAGTTCTACTCCATTTATATATGATGAAGTGCACTTTGCCATCATGTATAACTAATTTGAACAAATAAAAAATAAAAAGAGTGGCAGCCAGGGACTCAAAGAAGAGGAATGGGGGTTATTCTTTCATGGTGGCAGGGTTTCTGCTTGGAATTACAACAGTGTTCTGGAAGCAGAAAATTGTATAATATTGTGAGTGTAATTAATGCCACTGTATTGTGCACTTAACATGTGTAAAATGGCAATTTTCATTTCACATGTCTTTTACAACAAGAAACACTATTAAATTTTAAAAAAATTTTCATTTTAGAAAATAGAAAAAAGAATACGAACTACCTCAGTGATGTTCATGGTGACTCTTCTTTGCTTTCTTAGCTTCCTGGATCAGTGGTGTCAATCTAGATAAAACTTTGGCCAGTTTCAAAACAGGGATGTTGTCAGAAAAAGGGGGGAATGATGTGCATGTAGGTTATCAATATAGAAACAAAACATTTCCATTGAACTAAGCCCTGAAGACTACTTATGAATACATATTTCTTAACACATCTTTTAATACCTGCCCAAACCACTCCTAATCAGTACATAACTTTCACGGTGGAAAACATCGTTGTTTTAGGTTTCCTGATTTCCAAAAATGAACTGTTAAATAGCTCATAAATACACTCATGCCACCATATTTTAAGTAAGTGAAGAGTTACTATAAGGATATTAATATAAGGATATTAATCTGTTATACATATACATACATACATAGTTGTAGGTGCAAACAATTCCTTTTTATTTTTTTTATGTGGTGGTGAGGATCTAACCCAAGTCCTCATGCATGTTAGGTGAGCATGCTACCACTGAACCACTATACCAGCCCACAATATTTAACTTTTATTCCTGGCAGATCAAACCCTAAAATGTAGTAGCTGCCTTACTGGCAGTGATCAATGAAAAATGAAATGTTATTAATACCACGAAAATTTTCTGTTGGTTATTCAAAAAGAGTCAACATTTTTCAATATTGCATATTTTCCAAATTCACCTGTAAAAACTCTGTGGCTGAACCCCTTATCTCCATATCCATTTTTAAACATTGATTTAAGAAATCTTGAAATATTAAGGAAAACTTGTCTTCATTGGGATGTTCTGGAGTTCCATTTCTTGCAATCAGCTCTAAGACCTAAAAATAGAACATAATCTGTGACCTTCTCTTTGGGGTGATGGCAGGGGAAGGGGCCAATGAGAATTGAATCCAGGTTGTTTTATCAGTGAGCTACATCCCTTTTTTTTTTTTTTAATTTCTGAGACTGGGTCTCACCAAATTGTTGAGGCTGGCCTCAAACTTGTGATCTTCTTTGGCCTCCTGCATCACTGTGATTACAGGTGTGCAATGATTGGGTAAGGTATTCCTGATATTTTTAAGGTAACTCAACAAAGTTATAATGTACTTTATCAAGTTAATGGAACTCTCTTATTTTGTGTGTGTGTGTGTGTGTGTGTGTGTGTGTGTAGTACTGAGATCAAATCAAGGGCCTTTGGCATGCTGGGCAAACACTCTAAAAATGAACATCTCCAGCCCATCTTAATTCTGCAAAGATAATCACTAAACACAAAACTGATGTCATTATCTCTACCTTTTTGGATTTTTTTAACCACTGTCCTTCACTTCCTTTATTCATTCTCTCTCTCTCTCTCTCTCTCTCTCTCTCTCTCTCTCTCATTCTCTCTCTCTTTCTCGATTTTCAGTGGTTGGGAACCCAGGCATACACTAGGCAAGTAAGTGCTCCATCTCTGATCTGTACCTCAGCACTATTTTTATTTTGTTTTGAGACAGGGTATCTCTATGTTGCCGAGGCAGGTCTCAAACTTGAGGTCCTCCTGCCTCAGCCTCTCCAGAAGCTGAGATTACAGGTGTGCGCCACCAGGCCTGGCAGCTTCATCTTTTCTGTGTTGAACTATAAATGCAATACATCTTGCTTAAGAAAACAAAATCAGGAACAACAACAAAAACCCCACCTGTGGTACACAAAAAAAGAACAGTGAACAGCAATATTAAAGATTCACAATCTATTTAAAAGTCACATTTCAAAACAATTGGGTTTGCTAAAACTCTCTTCCTTAACTAGCTCTATGGTAGCTTCATCATGCCCAGTAAGAGATCATAAAATGGCTAACAGTGACTTATAAGATGGGTGTTTTCATAATTCGAACAACACCCTTCAGAAAATCTCTGTATTCTTTTATTTTTAATTATTATCTTTTTATTTCTAGAAATGATATTATTTACAATTATTTGACTAATATCTAGTAGAAGTTTTAGGTTTGAAATTAAGCAGACAACACAGACCATCACTGAATTGCCATGTGAGACAGGAGGAGCACATTAGTAAATCTCACTGACCTTCTGTAATACTGAAAAGACAACTATATAATCTTGCAAATATATTTTCCAAATGCATATCTGGTCTGAAAATATGGATCCTAAACTGTTCCTACATTAGATACTGATTTTCTTATTATTAATATCTTGCATCACTGCACAGTATACTTTTCACAAATGATATATATGTGTATGTGCATATATATCTATATATAAATGCATTTTGTTGTTTTTTGTGGAGCTGGGGCCTAAACACTGGGGACTTGTGAATGCAAGGCAAACGCTCTACCACTGAGCTACAACCCCAGACTAAGAAGATTTTAATTTTAAGGGAGACCAATGCAGTGTTTCAGGGATGGTCCTTAAAACAGTATTGTACCTAAAATCACTGCAAAAGTCAAGGTCACCAACATTTTCTCCTGCATTAATTTTATTCTCAGACATCATGATGGAGATAGCAATTAACTTCAGGATAAGATCACAAGACTGTTGGAAGTCTCTATACCTCCATCAGAAGGGATAAAGATGGGAGCCCATAAAATACTCAAGCTCAGTATTACCACCCCATCAACCCCCTACCCCTGTCCCCAGTCTTCTCCCCACCTTGACATCAGTCTCACTTTTCTCTTCATCTTCACTTATGTTAATGATCATAAGCAGCCCATGATTCCCAGGCATCCCCCAGTATTTCCACTCTAATGCCCCAGTGGCTCTGAACATTCTCCTCACCTTACCAGCTGTACTTTCAGGGCCAACATTTCTTCTCTCACTACTCTAGGTCTAGAGAGGAAGCAAGTGTCCTTTTGATTTTCATTGGTCTTTGAAGTCCTCATTGTTCTTTTTCTCTAATACTCAGGCTTTTGACTACAAGTCTACCTCTCCTTGTTTTAAATACTTTATGAACCCCAGGTCATTACCTCCTCACTCCTTCGAGATCCTAGCTCTTTGCACTGTTACCTCCCACATTACTCCTGTTTTAATTCATGAATATATCACTAGCTACACAGACGCATGCTACAGTTCCTTGTCTTCTTGTCTCATGCTCTCACATGCTAGCCTTTCTCACCAGATGCACTTATGCCCTACCCTCTACCAGGACAGACAACAGAAACTGCAGCTCTGAAGTTGTTCTTGCACTCTACCTCCTATCTTTTGTCCTCCTAGGACTCTAAGGTCAGCAATCCTATGACTCCACTGTACCTAAAATCCCATAGGTCTTTCAGTGTTCATCGTTTCATTCACATGCCACTTCCATGACCCTCTCCCACTCCCTTGACAGCATTTATCTGACCAAAATGTGGTTAGAACTGTATTTCTTTCCTGTATCCAGCAGCTCAATGTAGAGGAATAAACACCACTTATGCACTATGACTGGCATCACTTAAGATTGATATCCACTACCCTCCTGTGGGCTCTTAGTGCCTTCAGCAACCATGCTAGACTTCCTGCTCCACTTACTCTCCTACTCTCTTTTCCTGTTCAAGACATATGATCTCAGTTCTCATGTCTCCTTAGCTGCCTCATGGCTATTGCGTATTCTCAGACTACTTGTTTTTGATGACTATAGACAGTTTTGAGGAGTACTGGTCAGGTACCATGTATATTTTGTAGGGTACCCTCTAATGAAGTATATCTAACATTTTTTAAGCTTATCTCAAAATCATGGGTTTTTGAGAGGAAGGTATCAGAGTTAACACTGCTACTTTCTTTACTTTCTTTTTCTTCTCTTGCAGTATTGGGATTGAACCCAGAAGTGCTTACCACCGAATTACAGCCCCAGCCCTTTTTATTTATAATGTGGGGCAGGGTCTCACCACATTGTGGAGGCTGACCTCCAAATTGTGACCCTCTTGCCTCAGTCCCCCAAATAGCATGGAAATAATACTGCATTGATTGCATCATATAAAGGGAACACACTAGCAATCTGATTTAGCACTGCTGAGGTTGACCTTGTCACCTGGCCAAGGGCTTGTTAAGTTTTTCCACTGTTCCATTTCTCTTCCCTTTCCATAGTGTGTTCACTGGAAGTCACTATATGCAGTCCATATTTGAGTAATCCTCTACTTCCTGCAGGGTGGAGCATCCACATAAACTTTTAGAATTGTTCAGCATGGGTGATTGATCTGTCTTTTCCTCCCACATGTATTTATTCAATCATTTATATCAGCATGGGCTCACAAATATTTATTTTAAATTTCAAGTTATAATTCTTTACAATTTTATTTTGCTGTTCACAGTGTCCCTGCTTTGGTTATGCTGCTCTCTCAGTTGCCCCCTATGATAAAACCTCCCTCTATGTAGCCCTCTTTAGAAAAAATTTAAATGTTTATTTTTAATAGACTAATAGTAATTGTATCCATTTATGGGATACAATGTGATGTTTTGATATTTGTACACGTTGCATCATTGCTTTTTGATTTAATGATTTACTTTTGTTGTGCTAGGGATTGAACTCAGGGCCTTACACACAGTGACACCCTAGGCAAGTGCTCTACCTCTGCAACATCTCCAGCCAGCAGTTTCCCTTTTTTTATGATTCCTTAGTTATAAGGTACAACTCTCTCTTTCACTATTTAATGTTTGCATCTTTCAATGCTCACACCTTCAAGCCATACACCTTGTGACATAGGACAGGACCCTGAGGGTTCTTCCCTTGAGCCTGAAGTTAAACAAGTTGTTGTTTAACATATGCATATCTTCAGCCTCCACTATTTTTATGTTTATTTAACCAGATTTAACTTTTAAAAATATATACCTGACAAAAATTCATATGTTTACCCATAAATGTAGAAGTACTTTCGACTTTCTCGTGTTTGAGAAAGCTGTTATTTAGCTTATGAAAGGAAGATTTCTGGGTTGATATTTTTCTTGCAGAACTTCATTTCACATTTACTAAAACACTTGAATCTGTCTCACAGCTCCTTGATGGTGTTGCATGGAAAGTTTTTCTTTCCCTTCTATCTCTATGTTTCACTGTGCCGAATTTCTATTGCTATAATACTCTATCATTAATCCAACCTCAAATACTTTAGTCTCCATAATGTGCTAGTCAGTTTTGTGTCTATGGGACAAAAATACCTGACAAGAAAAACTGAGAGGAACAGGAATTAGGCTCAGAGTTTCAGATGTTTAGTCCATGGTGCACGGATTCTATTGCTCTGGACTCAGGGTGAGGCAGAACATCATGGCAGAAGGGCATGATGAAGGAGTGCTGCTCTGCTCAAGGAGGCCAGAAAGGAAAAATGGGGAGCAGGGAAAAGGAACCCTTGGAGGGCAGCCTCCAGGGCCCCATCTCATCCAGTCACACTCCTACAGGTACCACCCAGTTCATTCAAAGGGGCATAGACTGGCTGCTTATGACCCTCACAATGCTGTCATTTCACTTACAATTTCGTCCTGCATTAACACAGGAGCTTATCAGGGACACTTCATATCCAAACCACAACAGAAAATTAAGTTCAATTTGGGTCTTCCAAAATATGCCTTGCAAACCTCTGACATTTTAATACCTGGAACATAATTATAAAAATTATTGATGACGTGTTTACTAATTCTTTTATCTGTGTCAGTCTGGTTTGGTTTCAGCTGAATATCTTCTCCTCATGATGGACTAGGTTTTCCTACCCTTTGCCTGTCTGTTTAAACTTTGACTGGATGTTTGGGTGCTTGTTGGGTCTTGACCACTGCAGGATTCTTATCAATATTCTCTCATGTTTCCAGGCAGATCGAGGCTTCTTGTATTTGAATGACTGATCTCTGTAACCATGGAGGTCACACAGGAGGTAGAGCTTTGGTTCTGGCTCTCTTCATCTTTGGACAGTTTGATGATCTCCTCTTCCTTTTTGTCCTGGAAGTGATCTTCACAAACCTGTGTTCTTCCCTGGTGTCTGATGTGTGGAACTCAGGCACATCAGTCAGATCCTCACATCTTGTTTGACTTCAGCATGTGAGTATGTTCCCTGTGCCTCCGCTTTTTTGGGGCCCTGTTCCTTCATCCCACAACAGGCTCTAGTACAAGTGGATCTTCTTAGATTCATGGAATCTTATGAGCAGCTGGTGCACAACTCCCACCCTTCTCATCCAGGTTACCTTTTCTCACCTAGACCCACAGCACCGTCCTTCCTGCAGGCCAAGGTGTTTTTCCAGATTGAGCCTGGGAATGCACAGTCAGGCTCTCACAAGACCAGCCCATCTATCATCAGCTTCTGGATCTACTGATAGTTGATGATATATGGGATTTAACTGGTTTCACTGGGGTACAACTAAAACTCATGGCCACAGTATAAGTCACTGAAACTAACCTCTTCTGACACCTGAGTATAAACATGTTTGTGTTGTGGCTCTATAAATATTCTTGAGCTTTGTTCTGGGATGCAGTTTGAAGCTCTTCATTTCTCATTTCTAAGATTTGTTAGGTAGAACTGAAGCAGTGTTTAATTTAAAGTAATTAATTCCCATTATTAAGACAAGGCTCTTATGACTGACTCCTCTACTCAATATCTAACTTTTCCAAGGTGGTTGATAGAAACAGGCACTACAACAAAGCCTACACATTGGTAATATCTACTATTTCCAATCTTGTTTCTGAGCTGGGGTCTCACTACATTGCCCAGACATGAGCTCTAGACATCCTCAGCCTTCCTAGTAGCTGGGACTACAGGTGATTTTCACCATCACTCCCAGCCCAGACTTTGTTTCCAAACATGGAGATTGATCTGAGGGCATCATACCTGTTAGGCAAGTACTCAACCACTCACCTGGTTCTTTTGAATCTTATCAGATAATTGTAACTTAGTTCTTCACACCAATTGTTTCTTCACACCAGTATCTGTGGAATTTTTAAAGGGGGACCCTCCACAGGTCTTGGGAGTCTTCAGCTTTCCTCCCTTCACAGCTTTTCCAGTAACATCCCATCTGGCTTATCCCTATCTGTACATGGCCTGGAAACTGGGGCAGTTGTCATTTCAATTGTTACTCACTTTCAAACATCACTGTCCTTCATTCACTGTCTGATGCAGTGTCTAGAAAACCACTGATTCATATAATCTGCTTTCCAGGGGATGTTCAGGCAAGGAGGGTTTATCTGGCCCCTGTTACTTTATTTTGATAGGAAGCAGAAGTCCCCATTCATCAAGTTTTCACCACCCTTACAGGTAAATTGATCAAGACTCGGTCTTCATCTTAATTGAAATAAAGTAGTTTCTGTCAAGCTGTTCTCTCCCTCACTTTTTGCCTGTGGATTTCAGGGCATATCTTTTTCTAGTTTTACCTATAGTTCCTGCCAATCCTTCTTAACCTCCTTGCTGGTCTGCCTCATCAATTCTCAGATATGGACCTGTGTCAGGGTGCCAGCTATCTCTTTGTCTATCTAAACCCACTTGACCTTGTGACCTCATCTTGCCTTGCAGCTTTAGAAAACATCTCTAGCTAAGGAGTCTCAAGTTCATATCTTCAACCTGGATTACAGACTTCCATACCCCACACCCTCATCAACACATCCACCTGACCATCTCACTAGGTGTCCTAACCTTAACATGGCCAAAGTAGATTAAAATGATGTCCACTGTCCTCCCAACTACCCTCCCAACCCCTCCACTCTTCCTGCAGTCCTTCCCATCTCAACTACCAAAATTCAATTCCATTCTTCCCTTTGTTTAGGATAAACTCTTGGAACTATCCACAAAACTACTTTTACTTATACTCTCCTTCCAAAATACATCCAGGATCTAATGATTTTTTTATCACTTGCAGTGATGCCATCCTTGTCTACATTACTATCATTTCTCACCTCACGTATTGCAACAGCTTCCTAATTGGTCTTCCTGCTTCTACCTTTGCCTTCCTTGAGAATTTCTTCCGAAAAAAGTGACCAGGGTGTGCCTCTTAAAATTTAAGTGAGACCTTTTTATGCCTCTTCTCAGAACTTTCCAATTGTTTCCCCATCTTAGATTAAAACCTAGAATCCTCATCTTAGATAAAAGTTCAGAATCCTCACAAATCACTACCTGGTGCCTGATTTCCCTGACCACCTTATTTCCTGTTGTTTTCTCAATGCACTCTAACTGTGCTCAAATCCTTAAAGATCTCTGAATGTACCAGGAACCTTCTTGCTTCAGGGGTTTTGAAACTGTTGTTTCTTCTCCATGGCATGCACTTTGCAAGGGAAAGAAGCATATCTTTCTTACATCCTGTGTCCAGATATCACCTCAGAGAAGCCCTCCAAATGCACCTTTTTAAAAGCAACCCCCTGACTGACCGACTTTCTCTCTGTCCTTTCCAGGCACAGCACATAAGGTGTCCATTGCTTTAAACTTTCCTCTGCGTAAGGGCATCTAGGTTGGTTCCAATCAACTAACTATTGTGAATCGAGCATGCATTCTGCCAGCATGGATAACTCATAGAACACATTAAAATATATACAAGGTAAAAGAAAGAGTCAAATCCTAGTAAATTATTCTTATTGACCTTATTGTTTGTGTACTTCCAATAGAATGTAGCTTCTACAGCAGCAGGAATTTTGTTGGTTCTCTAGGCAGCAATGTAAACTCTGCCTAGCACAAGGCAGGTACAAAATTTCATATTGTTGTAATGAATATATGAAACTTGAGGTTTTTGAACATTGTTCTGAAAAGTATTCTAAATTAATCACCGGAAAAGCATGAACTGGAGTCTTTGGCAATGGGGCAAAAAGCATTCAGGAAAGAATATCCAAATCCAATTCCCTTTGTTGTCTGGCCATTTTTGCTTAGACTAATACTTTCAAGGGTCAATGTTATATGGGTATCAGTACTTCCTTCCCTTTTGTGGCCAAATAATATTACACTGTTCATCAAATGACTGCTTATTCAGTGGTTGTCACGTTTTGCTTTTCTAAATAATACTGCTATGAATACTTGGTGTTCATTTTGTGTGCACATTTGCTATTGTTGCCTTTTTTTTTGTTTTTTTTTGCAGTGTTGTGGAACAAACCCAGGGCCTTGTGCATGCTAGGCACTCTACCCCTGAGCTACATTTCCCACTCGTGGACATATGCTTTTAATTCCTTGGATATACATCTAATAGAGAAATTGCTAGGTCGTGTGGTAACAGAATATTAACTTTTCAATAAACTGACAAATTGTTTCTAAAGCAATGCCATGTTTAATTTCCCACCAGTACCATATGAGAGTTCCCATCTTTTTTTTTTTTTCATTTTTATCTTTGCAGTACTAGGAATTGAACTCAGGAGTGTTCTAGCTCTAAGTTACATCCACCGCCCACTTTAGTTTGAGATGGAGTTTTGTGAAGATCTCTGGGCTGACCTCAAACTTGCAATCCTCCTACCTCAGCCTCCAAAATACCTGGGATTACAGGTGTGCACCACTGAGCCTGTTCAACAATTCCAGTTTTCCCACATTCTCACCAGCACTGATTATTGACTGACATTAAGTGTAAAATGGTGTTCTGTGGTTTTGATTTATATTTCCTTAATTACTGATGATGTTGGGGCTCAAAAAGATGGGAAGATGGTTGAAGTTTGTCACCTCAACTGCTAGAGTATTTATTTGTTCAAAGTCTACTCTGTTTGACAATGGACGTGAACACTATCAGCTATACACCTTTCTCAGAGGTGTGATCTTGCTTTCCTCTGTTCTGGACCCTGGGGTTCAGAGGTTGAAGTTGAAAGTTGATAACATGATTTCCATATGCAGGGTACTTAAGTGTGGAGGAAAATTTACCTTAACTCTGTCAGAAAGGCATCTATGAGCTAGAGTTGTGGCTCAGTGGTAGAGTACTTGCCTGGTATGTGTGAGGTCCTGGGCTCCATACTCAGCACCACAAACAGATAAATAAAATAAAAGATACATTGACAATGAAAAAATATTTAAAAAAAGGTATCCATCTAGGGTACTTCAACTATGTAGAAAGTTGAGAATATTCTTACTTATATCTCAAACAAGAAACCATTACCGCTTTCTAATAAAAATCTACACTCCTCAGCCTACACTTTCAACTCTATAACTCATAAGCAATGGGTTTGTAGATACAAACTAAGGGCAGAGATTAGGTTTTCTCAAGTTTTGATTCTAAATTCTGGACCAATGAAAAAATGAAATGAAAAATGAAAGGAAGTTCTTACAGTAAAGTTGGCTTCAAATGGTCTTACCCTTGAGGGACTTTCCTGGAGGTATGGAGGCTCTCCTTGGACCATCCCAATATCCATGATATGCTGAGACCATATATCCACATTAGGGCCATAACTTTTCAGTGGCCACTATTTCTTGTGCCATTCAGCAAGGTGTTCCAAACATGGAAGTGTGTTTATCCTGCTCAGGGGTGATGTGATCACAAAAGCCAAAGTCGCCTAAGATACAGCAACAAAACATCTAGAGTTCCTAGTTTTTAGGAATAGTTTTGTAAGAGAGCTCACCTCAGATGACATAATTACATGTTGACTATTAAGCACTTTTATCTAAAAAAAAAAGTTTTAAAAATAAAGTAATCCAGACTGGGATTAAAATATTTTGAAGATGTTACATACTACCATATTTTTGCTTTTTCTTCCTACAATACAGTGCAACTTATTATGAGGGTTTTTATCCTGAATAATATATTTTACCTTAAAAATTACAATAAAACTGAAATAGGTTCAAAAATAGGGGGAAAATCACCAAAGGTGTACACCAAACCTTAATGCTGTGATCAGGAAAAGTTCAAGACTCTGAAAATACTTTAGAAGAAAATAAAGAAAAGCTAGAATCACTGAGCATACAATTGAGCTGAGAGCTTAGAAAACAATCACAATAAATGCAGTTGTACAAACAAGGTACTCACCAGCATTAATCTATTCCAACTACCTCAAGTAAAACTGAGGAAGAGAAAACCTACATTAATTCTTGATGCTAATTTTATGAGAAGTCAGGATGAGTATTTCCAGTCTTCCCTTCTGGTGTTAAAGCTAATCAATTACTTATGTAGCTACTGGCATCAGGTCTGCAAGCCTCAGACTCTTGTGTTTATGTAGGAATGAATAACAGCTATGACTGCTTGGTTAATTTTACTTAACTAGGATAGTTTTGAACAATTTTTTTTCTGAGATCCTTCCATATTAGTACATTTATCTGCCTCATTTTAAAAGTGTATTACAGTGTATAAAAATACCAAACTATAATTCCTTTACTGTTTGACATTTAAGAGAGTGTTAGTTATTCTTTACCATTTGGCAGAGAATATCATTTTACTAATTGTGGTACATATATTTAGTAATTCTATAGAAGTGAACACTGGAAAGAGTAATGTTAGGATAAATAATATTTCTAATGAAAAGCATGTTTATCCAAGCTAAGTACCTTGTTAAAATAGCTAATCTTCATAATAACTATGTAAAATAGGTAATTTTTTTCTAATGGTTTATGGAAAATTTAGCTTTATTTGTTCTGACACTTAAGCATTGAGTCACATCTCCAGGCTTTTAAAATGTCTTATTTACAGAAAGAATCTCACTAAGTTGCTTTAGGACTTAGCTAAGTTGCTGAGTCTTGCTTTGAACTTGCAATCCTCCTGCCTTGGCGCCATAGTTGCTGAAATTATAGGTGTGTGCCAGCAAGTCCAGCTTGGGTGATTTAATTTTAAATGTATTCATTTGTATGTGTGTGTGTGTGTGTGTGTGTGTGTGTGTTGCTAGTGAATTAAAAGCAGGGTTTCCTGCCTACTAGGCCAGTGCTCTACCACGATCTGTAATCCCCGCCCCAATATGGTTTTTTTTTTTTTTTTTTGCAGGGGATGTTTCCAGGGATTGAACCCAGGATTGTTTCACCACTGAGCCACAGCCCCAATGTTTTTTATTTATTTTCATATAAGATCTCCCTAAGTTGCTCAGGGCCTCCCTAAGTTGCTGAGACTGGCTTGGAATTTGTGATCATATTGACACTGAGAAAGATCCCCAGCTCTATTTTGAATTTTGTTTAGACACAGGGTCTCCCAGATTTACTTAGCACCTTGCTCTCTTACTGAGTCTGGCTTTGAAATCATGATTCTCTTGTTTCAACCTTCTGAGCTGCTCTGAATACAGGCCTACGCCACTGCACCCAGACTACAAGAGGTTTTGATAGACATATAAAATTTGCCAATGAAGAACAGCCTTTACAAAGAAAAGTGAACTAAAACTTTAAGAATTATGTACTAATCACCTCTCTGGGTTAAGACATGAATACCAGTTGAACATTCCTTAATGTTTCTGCTTCTGATCATTTGCATCGAATATACACACCATCAGCAATGCCCTTCATTTAGCTGCCTTCTCTCACTTACCAAGTAATGCCCTTGTCACAAAAGGACCTTCTAACTTGGAATATGCTATTTTCACCTCTCCTCTTCCTCTTTCTCAATGTTGACTCTTCAAAGAGACCAGCATCCATCAAACCATGAGATTACAAATTTCCACATTTTTATCCCAATGTTTAAAAGAACTTCAAAAATATTTACCTGTCTATTAAGTGAACTAGGTTGGGATGCCTTAATTCTTTCATCACCCAAATCTCACTAAGGACCAATTCATTCCTTAGCTCTCTCTGTAAATTAATCCATTTGATTGCAACCTATAATGCAAACAGTATTGAAAAAAAAAAAACAATGGTTTTCCTAATTCTCTTAGAAAATATCAAACACCTACCAGTTAATAATTTATGGTAGCCCATGATATACATATGAGTTCATAACTGAAAAATTAGTCATAATTTACTTGCACACTTACTATTTTTACACTTCACAGACCCTAAATATTTTCAGATTCATCTTGAAGTTGATTAACCAACTTAGGGTCAGTCCAGTGCCAGGAATTCTTCCTCCTTTCAATCCAACCTGAGAAAAGATATTTTTAATATTTGCATATTCATGACATAATTGCTTCTTTTTTCTCCTAGGGTGAGAATGGCCATAAAATTATACATTTGAATTCCTACAACATATCCAACATTAAAAATTAATTTCTATTGTTTATTCTTAGGTTTATCTAGTTTTTCTCCTAAACAGAATGGTAATAGAATATCTGGAAATATAAAAATCTTGCTACCTTCTTTCCCAGAGCCCCAACAATAGCAGCAAAATCTGAGCCAGAAAACCTAGGGGAAAATACACAATCAGAATTAAAGTTTGTAAATCACTATCATTGATAATATCCAAAGCCTTTACCCTGCTCACAACTGATAAAGGTTCAAATAACACTTAAGACTTAGAATCTTTTTTTTAGAGTAAAATGACAGTTTATTTCTTTCTTTAAACAGAAAGGAGGTAGGACTTCCACAAGAGAGGGATCTCCAGGATTTAGAATCCTAAAATAAAACAAGGAAAGGTAGAAGAGCAGGCAATCCTTGCAACCAAAACTTTACTTGGAATATTTCAGACCTACAACAATGTAGGGAAAAAAGAGAAAAGAACGAATAACATACACTCATGAATACAGTTCCCTGAATTGTACCAGAACTGCAAATAAACCTGAAGATTCCCGGTACGCCCTTTCCTATTGCATACTTCCTCCACCCAGGGTGACCTGTATCTGGTGCTCATCCTGTGTTTGATGTGCATTCTTTCCATGCACTTTATTATACTTTTAACTGTGAGGTTTCTGTTTCTGTATTTTCTACAATTTGCTTTTTTAATTTGCGATTTGCCTTGCTGGGCATGGTAGCATATGCCTGTAAAAGGGTGGAGAAGTAGCTCAGTGGTAAAGTGCCTCTGGGTTCAGTCCCCAGGACCATTAATAAATGAATGAATAAATAAGTGACTTCACCTGGATTTGTGATAGCAGTCTCTCTATATAGGGAGTATTAATTCATTCTTAATCATTCAATATGTAACATCTTTTGCCATGTTTAAAATATTTCCAACTTTTTATTATTATTAAATCTGTACTGAACTGAATTTACTTGTTACAAGAAAGAAATTCATAAGGAAATTTCAAGCAATTCTCATTCTAAGTACCACTAATTCTGTCTAAATCCACAGAACATTTTCTAGAGATTAATAGCATTAAAAATTCAAGATGTGCATTTGATCTCAAACAATAGAGGAAAGAGCTTTGTTTGTAGAATTTAATAACAAATCATCGAACAAAATCAGACTGACAGACGCAAAGTTCATACTCAATAATATGATTCAAGAACATTTCATATATTTCTTTGAGTTTTTAGTACTGGCGATTGAACCCATGGGCACCTTACCACTGACCTATCTGCCCATTCCTTTTTACTTTAGGATCAAAACTAAATGGCTGAGGCTGCCTAAATACTTCCAAGTCTCCTAACTCAGCCTACTGACTTGCTGAGTTCTAGGTGTGCACCACTATGCCCTGCTAAATGCATGGGATTTTACTCTTTTTTTTAATTTTTAGGGATGGAACATAGGACCTCATATAACTTAGGCAAGTGCTCTACACTGAACTATACACCTAGCCCCAAATCAATGTTTTTATGGATTATAATCCTACAATGAAATTGACTTTTAAATATGTTATGGGAAATTTGTCCATCTAATAATCCCTTCCCATCTATAAGAACAAATGTTAAAGAATAAACAATGATGTAAAGTCACTGCTAACAAGTAGGGTTTTTAATAATTGCATTATGTATTGACACAAATGCCCCAGAGTACCACTCATACAATATAGTAAATGCTCAATGAAGGGATAAAGGATATATTATGCTGAATACCCAGCAAGTACTTAATATTATGACTATACAATGATAAACACTTACCCTTTTTCAACTCTTTCGAATCTTGCATATTTTCTCCTAGGGTCATCTGTAGTCACAATAGTTCCTATTTTCAACAAAAATAACTTCAAAGCTCAGTCAAGCATTAAAAAAATGAAGAAACTCTACTGATTTTAAAATAGTGATTTTCAAACCTATCAAGTTTCAATAAAAATTTGTTTCAAATGAAACACTGAAGGAACTTTACAAAAGCAAAAAGGTATCAGAAACAAGAAGACACAGACTCTCCACAACGTTAGGACTCTTACCTAATCATTTTCTCAAAAATTATGACATTTCTGAACAATCAATTGTTCCAGTCTGCCTGAGATTTAAGGGGATTCTCAATGGCAATTGGGGCAGGGTATGGTGACACATGCCTGTAATCCCAATTGTTTAGGAGCTGACCCAAAGGAATCACCAGCTTGAGACCAGTCTTGGAAACTCAGTGGGACCCTGTGTCAAAACAAAAATAAAAAGGGCTGGGGTACAGCTCAGTGGTAAAGCACCCATGGGTTCCTTCCCCAGTACCAAAAATGAACAAAAACTTGGCAATTCCTCAGAAACTGTTCACTCTACTTTTCTACTCCACTGCATGAGTTACACACTAGTGGTAAGTGATGGGAGTACTTATTATCCATAATAATAAATGAATGATATCTAAATAAATGACCCTAAAGGGCTTTTGTCACTATTCCAGTGTATCTACATTTAATATATTTAGGAATTCACTTACTTACTATAGAGATGACTCTAATTTGTGCCGTTACAAAACATGGAAAAGTAAGTGTGTGAAATAAAGGTACATGATAAATATTCTTGAGTACTATTGGCAAAAACATTAAATAGGTATTTACCTCTGAAGCCTGAATTTATTTCAGAAAGCAACAAAAATACAGATTTGTTATGGATAACCTAAATTAGAACAAGAACAGAAAGAAATAAATTACCTTACTGCTGGTGATCCAGAAGGGAGGTCATCCTTCTCTGCATAGGAAAGAAAAAAAGAATGCGAACAATTCAACAGAGAAAACTTTTATATGACAAAGAGGATATAATATAAAAGAAGAGCAAGTGAAATATCTTAAACTGATTTCATTTTAAGTAGAATCACCTCTTTAGAAAAAAGACAATAACAGTAATGCAAAGAATTGATACAAAACTCACTTAAAACTCACCAAGTCCACAAAATACTTTTAAAATATCCTGGTTTGATAATTAAATGGGGGAATTTTATTGTATGAAAATTATATTTTTAAATATTTTTGATATATTAATATTTTAGTATTTAATATTTTTAATTGTTTTAATTTTCAAAATATTTTAATATTAAAATATAATGGAAGCTATACCTGTCTATCTGTATTAAAACAAAATGTTTCCTGCTGAAATACTTTCTCCAGATAATTTCCAAGGAAGGAACAGGGGGATTATAAGCAACCAAATGAGGCAACTGGGAATACCATTTCTGACATGGGATTTGTTTCTGAAATGCAACTTAATTCCTAGTTGACCCAAAAGTTCTAGGATAAAGTTTGTCCTTTTCCTAAGAGCATACCAGATTAAAGTAAAAATGATCAAGATTAATATTACTTGTAAAATGACTACTTCTTCCTTGAATATAGCCTTTATTTCTGTGATGATGTAAACATATTATATACAATTAATTCAAACCACATGATTTTAATTTGATTATATTATATTAAAAAACTAGATATATGACAGTAGAGACAGAAAAACATATCAAACAAACAAACAAAAAAAAACCCCAGCCATTCTTGGGATGTAATTGGCAAAATCTACATTGAGATAAACAGGATGCATTGTACTTGCATCTTTCAAGTACAATGCAAGGAAGAGGAAGGAGAAGAACCAGTGTGGGGAAGGAGAGTCTGAATCTTGAAAGAC
>JAJEJO010004679.1:0-10676 GCA_020662805.1 Glaucomys volans
GGTGACTGATGCCAGAAGCAGGGAAAATTCAATAACTGCTAAGGGTGTGTGGATGGATGAGATTGTCTCAAACACACAACTACTTTCCAGCATGTCCCTCACCTATGTTTCTACATAATAAAAATAGAACTCATGGCATAAAGTCTTTACTTTCCCTATGGGACAAGCAATGTTCCCAGTCTGACCTTCTATCATACTGCCATATACTCACCACCTCTCCCCAGGTTGCATAATGTCATATCTCTAGACACATAGAAGAATTTCCTTTGTGTAATCATATTGTCTCTTTAATTTTGGCATCACATTCAAGGTTGAAAAGTTCAAGTTAATGACAGAGTTTACACCATAAATGGTGTGTTTTATGTGATGAGCTTTAGCAATTCTGCAGTACTGTGAACATTGCCTGGGTTCCTGAACTGTACTGATGTCATCAATAGGTCATAATTCATTGCTGAGGCCTTTGTGATAGCTGGTCTCCTAACAACTCTGATGTTGGACTGAGCACTGCTCAGGACAGGGATTTGGCAAATGGATATGCACTCTTCACATTATTTGATGTTTAAGAAGGTATAGATTTCATTCTCAGTCTTCATCATGTAACTCTTTGAGAGCTGAAATTCAGAGAGAAAGTTACCTGGTCTGAGTAACCCTCCAGATTGAGGGAGAACACAGATTTGGTATGGAAAAATCTGAGATCATGGACACTTCCTAAACATTGCTGATCCAGAGGTGCACTGTGTATTAGTGCTTGAAAAGCACACTCTGTATCTCAACAGGTCATGAAGACCTGAGGTTGGATCCATGTTCAGGTGATCTCACTGCAACAGTGGCCCAGGAGACAGGAGATGAGAGTAAACTCTATCACAATATCCCAGTAGCTGCCAACTTGGTGACCTAAGTTGTGCTGTGGAGCACATGAGTGAAGCAAGATCAGAGAAAACTAAACCTAGGTTAATTCATGTGGGAAGGGGGAAGAGGAAGCCAACTCTCATCTTTGTTGCTGGTGGCTTCCAGGACCAGCTGAAGAGGGCTGGAAATCTGAGTAGTAGGGGTGAATTCAATCAGGGATTAAGTTCAGGAAGGCTGTGCTCATAGGAAGAAGAGAGTGGAGGATCAACTACCATGCCCTGTGATTGAATTTATGGGGGTTGGTGAGAGCAAGATCTGCATCAGAGATCAGTTACTGTCAAGCCCTAGAGGTGGGTTGATCAAAATTCTCCAAAACAGACACCACCCTACAAAGTCTAATTAGAGCTGCAGGCTGTGTAGACCTCAGCCCCACCTGCTGGAACCAGTCTTCAGAGAATGCTGCAGGAGCAGTACCATGAGAGTGTGACAAAGTATTATGAATGGCAACTGACAGTATATCACAACTCATCCCACCTCATAGTGGTGAGAATGGAAGCTGAGTGTTATATCAAACAGTTTCTCTATTAGGCTGTTGGAACTGGCAGCTCAGAGAACAGCACACATATGAAAGGGTTAACATCCCCACTTCTTCCTCTATTAGTGCGTAACTCAGGAAGAATTGGAAAAAAAATTTGATGGACAGAGGCAATGACCACCAAATCTGGGCAAGCATTTTGACCATCTCAGCGAAGACAGTTCCTTTATTCTTTACATTTGTATATCTTTTCTGGTGTGTGTGTGTGTGTGTGTGTGTGTGTGTGTGTGTGTGTGTGTTTGAATTCTTACTGCACTGCTTGGTTCAGGGACATATATACATAAACTTACATGCTTGTTTTTCCCTAATTTTTATTATTATAAAATGTTTTTTCCTTGCTTTGTCTTTTGATGGTTCAGATTATATTGGATTGTAAGTCTTGGTTTGATTTTATGTTATTTTCCTTTCCCTCTTGTATTCTTCTGATAATGACTTAATTGTATTGCTTTCTAGAGTGGTTGCACCAATTTGTAGTCCCACCAGCAATGTATGAGTGTACCTTTGTCCCCACATCCTCATCAGCATTTACTGTTACTTGTATTTTTGATCATTGCCATTCTGACTGGAGTGAAATGAAATCTCAATGTACTTTCAATTTGCATTTATGTAATTGCTAGGAATGTGAACATTTTTTCATACATTATTGACCATGTTTATTTCTTCTTTTGAAAAGAGTTTACTTATCTCTTTTCAGTCATCATTATCTGTGAATAATTCATCCATGCTGCATGTGACTCTGCTTCTTTCATTCTCATTACTTCCTAAGCTACATGAAAAAAAAAAAAATTACAAATCACCCTGTTTTCAAAAGTCTTGGTTTTTGCTTATACACATTTTTTCACACCTTCACTTTTGATTTTTCCATTAATGTCACAAATATACTAATTGCTCTGGTCTCAGATAATATTTCATTAATTACATTGAAAAGATAAACCCCATAAAATTGAACAACACACACAAACAAAAACAGAACAAGTACACACCAAACACTGAAGTTTTTCATCATAGGACAAATAATAAATTCACATAGATATGTGTCAAACCTACAAAGAGACACAATATGTTAAATCTCACCAAAAATATACTCCTCCCACTTTCCCATTTGTAAACACTTAGTACACCATACATAAAACCAGCACTCAATTTTTACCAACCTGCTATGAATGTACTCAGAACAAGCTCACTCATTCACCACTCACCTTTCAATTCTGTGTGTCCATAACATAAATGCAGAAGCAATTATGAGAGATTTTGATAATCTTTGACAGTTATATATTGTCTGCTCTGCTTGGGTAGCATAGTAAACAGGGATAGTGACAAAAACTCATAAATATTAAATGTCTTCAAAAACCAAATTTTACCAAATGATTTGAATTTAGGCTGTGAATCTGTAGAATGAGTTGGAGAGAATGGAAGAGTGGAAATGCAAGGGAAGGTGAGCAGTTCCTAAGATGTTCACCAAAGGTTGTGGCTAAGAGGAGTCTTGAGGGCAAAGTACAGGTGGAAGCAGAGTATTGAAGCATACCATTTCCCTGTTCAAGCCAGAAGTAACTGTACAGAAACAAATAAGTATCTTGGGTTGGGGGGAGGTGGAGAAGTATGGGGAGATAAATGCTAGGGCTTGAGAAGCTGTTTAACCTATATGTTCCTGTCCAAAATGGAGCTGTAGAGTTTGCTCAGAGATTTGGTTGTTCTGAGTATGAAATTGAGCCCAGAAAACCAAGAACTGGAGTAGAATTTTCAAGCAAAATTTGGAAAATAATGAAACTCAGTAGTTCTGCTTCTTCATGATCTTGGACACCTTCAGGAAAATAGCCTAGGTAAATGGGATGGAGTTCAATCCAAATGAAAGTGTTCTAATGAAAACCCCAACATGAAATGACAATGTAGTGCTCAGACATGTTTTTCTTTACCAGGACGTGTACTAGTTATATGCCACATCTTTTCTTAGAACTCAGCACAAGACATTCATAATTTTCTCCTGGCATAAATGAATGCACTAAGTTTCTACTGTAACTCTATGATCATAGTTCCCTTCTTCAGAAGCTTTAAATTTACAAATGTATCATCCAAATCTTATGTATTCATTGGATGACTATGTCCTGTCCCTTGTGGTTAAATTTTATTCTCTGATTCGCATAACTTATCCTGAGACTCCACTTTCAACACACATACACACACACACTATCTTGCTGGCAGCTACACAGGTAGAATGACAAGGACTAGGTGAGTACAGTAGGAATCTGAAATTAGGAATACATGAAGTAATCCAGTTGAGCTCTGATCTGTCCCTGAAAGAAAGGCATAGTTGGACTCAGTCATAATCTTCACCTCCTCTTTCCTTTGTTAGGAGTCTGGGTCCCTGTTTCTGTCCCATCAACAGTATCTCATAATTAATAGCTTTGCATTTGGGGGGAAGGGGAAGAAATTTGTGCCTACATTTTTGTGGATAAAATGAGAAATATAAGCGGAGAAGAGGTGAATTCTTGAGAAATGTCCCTCCAAATTTAATTGTCAGTCAGACCTAAAACAAAAAACCAACATAAAATTAAGCCATATCTATTTGTATCCCAATAGTATGTTGTATGTAAAAATGTAGAACTGTGAATTGTCAGTCAAATATTATGACCATACTATAGATAATGACTTGTGAAAAAGGAGATAACAACCTAAAACTTACCAATGTCAGCTATAATGCTGATTATTAAAAGACAATAAACAGCACATTTTAAGGTGTAGGAAGATATATTAATCCAAAATTTTGTGGTGATGCTACATATGTATGTTTAAGTATACTGAGAATATAAAAATATATTCACAACGCTATCATGAAAGAATTTGAAAAACAATTGGTGGTTTTCAAAATGAGTAAAATGCTAGAAAATTTATTTCATTTTGTGAACAAAGAAGAACACTCTATACTTCCTGTATGCTTGGTTTCTGGGCCACAAATGTGCGCTACATAGGAGCTTGGAGATAAAATGTTCTTTCAATTCCAAATTAATAAAATTTGTGACTTCAAAGATATGGCTGTATACAATTGAAACAGAAATTCCTAGAAATCAGAAAAACTCGAGATTTTTCAGTTAAATTTTAAGTCTGGAATGCAGAAGCATTAATTCAAAAGGAAAAAAATGTGCAAGAAATATGCACCCAGCAACTCAGAAAGTACTCTTATGTAGGGAAGATTCCAATACAGGTTATGAGTATGAGGAGTAGAGATGACCAGTTGAGGACACTGTAGGAGCAGAGGCCACTGTGTGCAGTCTGAGAAGCACGTCAAAACAGTATTAAATGCTGTCATTACACAGAAGATGCACACACTCATACAAATACACACACAGAGAGATACACACTCAGCATGATTCTCTTTAGTCACACCAGAAATTTTCACATGTGTACAAGAGTGTACATAAAATTCCACAAGATGTATCACAACTTCTATTCCACATATTTATGCCAACTTCACATCTCAGAGAAGATGTACCATGCAGACAACTCTCAATTATGACAGATAAATTTAACTACATTCCATATACGTACATAACAGCACATTCTTATAGCCATGCTTTCACCTGACATTCAAAAATTTCTTTTCTAGAAATCAATAAATTGTACCAAAGTGTTCCTTGACCTGGTCCCTCTGAGATGCCTCTAGCACAGAATTTGGTGGAATATGAGTTTTTCTTCACTTTTCCACATGTCTGTTTTTCAAGAACATTGCCAGTAAGCCCTTTGCATCCTCAGGGCAAGTGGAAAAGGAAATACTGATGAAAATTTAGTACAGTCATGTCCAAATGAAGAGACATGGGTCTATCCTATGTGATACAGAAAATTAAGAGAAGATCTACAAAAAGAAGAAAAGAATGAAAACCATTACCTTTCCAGAGGGGTTACCCTATACCATGTGTCCACAAAAGAACACTAATGGGCACTGATGTCAGCTTGGACAGTGATGCACAAGAGGGGAGGAAGAGGTTGTCCCTCAACATGCAGAGCTGCCTCCTCTGGAGGAGAGTCTAGGGCCAGAAGCCAAGAGAGGCTGCTGGGTCTGCAGAGTGGCCACAAATGTATGGGTTTCTCCGAGGCCTTCCCAGCTTGGAGGTTTTTCAAGATGATATGCAGCCTAGGGTCAGTGAGGTCTTTAGCTTCCAGGCTTTTCATCTCACCATTGCCAGATCAAGGAGCCAAGGAAGAGGAAAGGAAAGAAGCAGAGGGGGAAGAGGAAAATGGTCACATTTAAATGTGACTTCCAGACACAATTGTAAAAACCTTTAGAGATGAGGACAGATTTGTGGTGTAGTGACCAGTACAGGTGGAGAGACCTGAGTAGTATGGGAAACATGTTTCTTTTGCCTAGAGATATGAGCAGGGGAATAGAAGATTGATGACAATTTTCACAAGTTAGGGTAACAGAATGCAGATGGCAGAGTATATGAAGGGATATTTTACTTTGCACTGCTTGAGTTCCCATATGTCACCTACTTTGGATCAGAGCACTTGGCCCTTCATGATATACTCCAGGCCAGATTTTTTTCACTTCAATCTATTTAATTGTGTGCACTCCCATGGATCATTTTTAATTTTTGTTTGTTACCTCACTGTACTCATTGAAACAATAATACTAACATGATAATTCCAAATGTGACAATTCACAGTGTTATATGCCTATGTTTTGTTATACTTATGTCATATTTTACTTTTCACTTCATGAGTTCCCCTCTGAGTATATAACTATGAATTGCCAGTGATAATACTTCTGAAATTTTCATTTTCTTCATTTTACCATCTGATTCAAGATGACAAAGTAACATACAATACTTAAAATTTGTTTTTGGATTTAAAAACAAATAAATTGAATGCAGTGGAAATTGATGTTGAAATAGTAAATGATATCCTTAACCTTAGTTGATGCAATGTGTCCTTGATGGATTGGGGACATGCATGAAGTATGGTTGGAAGTGAAAAAACAGTGACAACTTCAATACATCATACTGTGGACTTAAATCCTTTTGTACCATTAAGAATATTTGTATTGTTTCTTAAATAAGTTATTTTACCTCTAGATGGACATTATAGTACATAAAATGATATTTTTTGTGAGGGTAATAACACACAGGTAAAATTGCCTGAGTGTGTGACATAAATGATTATTCAATTAATTTTCACTCATTTTAAACTTTGAGATATTTGCCTCTGAGTTGGATATGTTAAAATATTTTAATCTATTTTCATCAGAAACCACAATTATTATTTATTTGTTTATTGCACCTTTTGGCATTCTTTTTTAAAATCAATCATCTTTGAATCAATTATAACTGATTTTTTCCTTCCTCTTCCTTTATACAAATTTACATATCAAATATTAAATTGTAAGCATCATTCTACTTCTTTCTACTTCTTGTTTACTCATTCTGGTATGAACTTGTTCAGCATGTCTATTTTACAGTACTTCAAATTTTCCATATTCATTTTTTTTGCATTGACTGGTCATGTGTTGGAATTTATGTTTATTCAATCTGGTTTCCTAAGTTTTGTAGTAGAAAAAATATTTTTTTTTACTGCCTTTCCATTCCTTTGGTTAAAGTTTAATTTTCAACTGCAGTTTTTGTTTCTTCATTTCATCCTGCTTTTCACTATGTCATAAGTTTATATAGATGGTGTGTCACTTATTCTCTTTTGTTTATGCAAATACTGAGTGTCTACTCTCATATGACTATATTTTACCAAAGGTGAATTCTCTTCAATAAACTTTGACTTGATTTTGGTTTAGTAAGGGGAAGAAGGAAACCATGCTCCCTGTAAATGTCAACCTCTTATTCCCTAGATATTATGAATATGTGACCTTGTATGGCAGAAGAGACTCTGCAGATGAGATCAAGACAATTTTGAATGGGAATATTTTCCTGGATTGTCTGTGTACAAAGACATCACAATGGTCTTGATGAGAGGTGGCTAAGAAGGTGCTGGTCCGAGAACAGTGTGACCAAGGAAGCAGATGTTGGATGGTTGACCTGATGCATGTTGAATATGAAGAATACGAACTAAGGTAAGCATAGCAGACAGCTCTGGAAACTTGAAGAACTGGAGGAAATCTCCTGCAGTAGAGCTTCCAGACAGTAGCAGCAGAGCCGACACACTGATTTACACCTGAAACTCAGAGTAGATTTTTACCTCCAGAATTTCAACATAATAAATTGGATTTTAAGTCATGAATTCCTGGTAATTTTCTATGAAGGCACTTGGAATCTAGTATGATCTGAACAATCCCTTTTCTTACATCTAGATGTAATGAGAGTCATTTAGACTTTGGGTGAGATTTTTAGTTTTCTGTCCATTTTAAAAATTATAAATCATTTAATTCAGTACACTTAGTATTACATATTTGCCTGGTCACACATTCATTTCTGTTTATCTCTTGGAGTTTTATTTTCTTTTTAAAAGCTGATCACCACTCAATTCCAGATGCTCCTGGGAATATTTTACAGGGAGTATTTTACTCAGTTTGACTTGTATCTTTTGAAGCCAGAATTGAGGAGACACAGTGTAGAATAAGAAGTCTGGTCAAATTGAGAAATGTAGGGGATCAGAGTCTGGAAAGTTGGAGACTGCCCTGCAGAATTGAAATATCAGTGTCTCCAGACCCCTTTCTCTCACCAAGGTTACCTGGCTAACTACCTCTCTCAAAAAACTGTGGACAGGGAGTTGCTAATTAATGCCCCCTGGGCCACTACCTGAATCTCCATTTGGCCCTTCCCTCTGCCATTTGCTTCTTGTGGTGGACTGATAGATTTGGCTCCATGGAAATATTAAAGGCCAGGCTATATGGGAAATGACTAAACAGACTTCATTTTGCTGTAATACTCCATGTTATGTAGGAAATGCTTCTCTCATGGGAATGCCCCACTTCTGTACCCATCATCTGTCACTTAGCATGACATGTTTAACAATACAAAATGGTGATTCTTATATGATGAAAAATTGTTCTCTTTTGATTCCTATGTTAGGAACAATTAGTAATCATTCTTTAGTTTGTACCTAGGTAAGGATCATGTTGACCTACTTCCCCCTCTGCTGATGATTTCATGATGCAAATTTGTAATTTCAAATTATAAAAAGACACTTATAATTGATGTGATTTCTTGTATTAGAACCCCTGTAACCCCGTGTTTGGGGCTGTTCTCCCAATAGTCATTTTGGGGACATTGTGTGAGAGAGTCAGCCAGCCAGCTTAATAAAGACTCAAATTTGTACTTCTCAGTGGTGATCGGTCTATTCTTAAGTTGCTCCCCATAACACTCTCACCTTTTTTGCTATGTCACGCAAATACTGGGGCTAGTCATGTAGTCAGGATGAAGAGATAAGGGGGGAAAGAAAAGAACAAAGAAGACACTAGTCTATGAAAGATGAAGAGTGTGCTCAATTCTCTGGAATTCTAGAACATCTGTCATGGCCCCTTCCTCCCTTCTGGGAGAAGTCTATTTATAACCTTTAAATAAAACCTGCTTAATATGTTTTCCTTGGTGTGCTTCCATAATATTCAAACTTCAACATTTGATTAAGCAGAACTCATCACCAGTAAATGGTGGTTTCACTTGGAAGTGATTTCTACAGCAATCGCCCACCATAATTTGTCCATTATTATTTTGAGGTAGAAATTAAAATATTACAATACCCTAAAGGCAGCAGTCATTTATTGATTTCACTTTACATGTTGGCAGAAAATGAACTGTGCCTTGGGACAGAATCCAGAAAACTGAAATCTTCAGCATTGACCAAAACTGAATAGATTAAGAAAAGCAAAAGTGTGGGGAAGCCCAGGGTTATCTTTGCCCTACAAATATGAACATGAGGAGCAAGAGAAGCCAGGCTATGAAGGCATAGGAGACTGTTTCTAGCAGCAGGGGTAAAGGAGTAACTTCTCATGTGTAAGGATGGATTATGTGTTCTCAAGCACACATCAACATTCCAACGTTTCTCACCTAGATTTCTACATAATGTAAACAAGTACTAATGAGACATACCCTTTATTTTTTCTATGAGTTGGCATGGTTCTGAGCCTGACACTCTCTTGTACTGCTATAGTCTCACCTTTGAGGATATCCTGTAATGTTGTGTCCTTTAGACTGAAAAATAAGAGTTTCTTACATTAAGTCCACATTATCTCTCTAATTTTGGTGTCAAGTACAAGGCTGGAAAGTTCATTTTAATAGAACCTCCACTATAAAAGGTATCATTCAGAGCTCAGGGTGAGAGTGAGCCGGAGGCTCCGGGAGGCGAGGGGGGCGTGGGGAGCAGCATCGCGGCCGCCGCCGCCTCCGCCTCCACCGCCTGGAACTAGGGGGCGGGGGACAGACAAGCCGGATGCCGGGGAAGACGGAAGAGCCAAGACCCCCGGAGCAGCAGGACCAGGAAGGGGGAGAGGCGGCGGTAGCCAAGGCGGCTCCAGAGGAGCCCCAACAACGGCCCCTTGAGGTGGCGGCGGCGGCGCCTGCTGGGATCACGAGCAGCCGTGTGCTGAGGGGTGGTCGGGACCGAGGCCGAGCCGCTGCGGCCGCCACCGCCGCCGCTGTGTCCCGTCGGAGGAAGGCCGAGTATCCCAGCTGGCAGAGGAGCAGCCCCAGCGCCAGGCCTCCCAACGCCCCAGGGCAGCAGTCCCAGGCCGCAAAAGCCCCCGTCTCCCGTTCAGGGCAAGAAGAGCCCGCGACTCCTATGTGTAGAAAAAATAACAACTGATAAAGATCCCAAGGAAGAGAAAGAGGAAGAAGAGGAGTCTGCCCTCCCTCAGGAAGTTTCCATTGCTGCATCTAGACCTAGCCGGGGCTGGCGCAGTAGTAGCCGGACATCTATCTCTCGCCTTCGAGATACAGAAAACACACAAAGCTCTCGCTCCAAGACTGGGTTATTGCAGCTCATCTTCAAGTCAGAACCAATTACAGATCAGCTTGATTATGAAGTTGCAGAAGAACATCAGTCTCCTGGTGGAATTAGTAGTGATGAGGAAGAGGAGGAGGAAGAAGAGATGCTAATCAGTGAAGAGGAAATACCATTCAAAGATGACACAAGAGATGAGACCTACAAACCTCACTTAGAAAAGGAAACCCCAAAGCCACGGAGAAAATCAGGGAAGGTGAAGGAAGAGAAAGAAAAGAAGGAAATTAAAGTGGAAGTAGAAGTAGAGGTGAAAGAAGAGAATGAAATTAGGGAAGATGAGGAACCTCCTAGGAAGAGA
>JAJEJO010004680.1:0-29835 GCA_020662805.1 Glaucomys volans
TTCCATTTAGCTTTATTGACAGATCTTTGTTTTTTTGATAGAATGGGGACATAGTTGGTGAGCCACCTATTCCTACCTCACTATAATACTATGTGAAGAACAAATCCAAAGGGAATCAACAATGCAATGATTACTAAAATGCCATTTTTCTGTTAAGCTAACCAGTTTTGTGCATTGCAAAGCCTGGAAAGTTGAGGCTGGCAGGAACACTAGAGGTCATTGAGCTCAAACTTTATTTTGTAGCTTGAAGAACAAAGTGTGAAAAGGAGAAATAACTTGCTCAAGGTTAGGAAGCCTGTAAATGAGAGAGCTGGGACTGTCTCCTTCATGTTCTTGGCTTAGTTTTTTGTGTTGGTGCAAATACCAGTGCACCTTGTGCCAGGAAAAGCTAGAAGAGATTTGGCCACTGGATAAAGTACAGGATGAGCTGGATCCAGGATCCTTATCTCTGAGAGACTTTGATTCTAAGAGATAAACTGCAAGAACCAATGTCAGATTACCTTTTGTATTTTTAAACTTTTAAACATAGATCCTGATATACTTTATAGTCTCGGATACTTAATATGAGAATTATTTAAAATAAATACAGATGAATATTCTCCTGGTATTTGTGGAGTGACCAATGTGAGAAAAATAGAGGTTGTGTGCATGTTTTCTTGCTATTTCCTTTCCTTTTGTGATAACCATTATGTACTGTGACTCTCAAGTTTAGTTATTCATTTCTCTGTCTTTCCTCTTGGCTGGGAGTGATAGGGAATAGCCATATTCATCTCTGTATCCCTAAGGCCTATTACTTGTACATAATATGTTTTCAAATTATATTAATTGAGATAATGGATAATACAATATAATTAGAACCACTTAGGTTCAGTTTAATATATATAAATAATTATTATTACAAACTATTTGCTATTACAAAGTACTTTTGTTTCTTGCCTTGCTTGATTTTAATATCAACTTAATGAAAGAGTTTTTTTCCCCTCATTTTTATAGCGAGTTATAGATTCAGAGAAATCACTGTTATTTTGTGTTATCTAATGAGAAATTGAGATCCCAACCCAGCCATTCTAGCTCCAAAATCAATGCCTTGTCTTCTACATGGAGGTATTCAAATTATAGTGATGCCTTAGTTCATTTTTTTTTGTTGCTATAACAGAATACCATAGACTGCTTAATTTATAAAGAAAAAAATCTATTTGGCTAATAGATCTAGAAGCATCTGATGAGCATCTTCATGCTGTGTCATTGGATGGCAGAAGGAGGAAAGGCAAGAGAAGGTGAGAGCAAGAGAGGGACAGAATCACTTATACAAATCTCTTCTGTGCTACAACTTCACTCCCATGATGATGGCATTGATCCCTTCATGTAGCTGGAGGCCTCATGACCCAGTCCTCTCTTATTAGGCTCTACCTCCTAACACTATTGCATGTGAACTTTGGGAGACACAGTCAGACCAGGGCAGCCTGATATCAGTTTGATAACTTCCATATGCCCATGATTAAATGAGAAAAACAAGAGTAAAAAGTAGTATTTTCCTATAATGCTTAGATACTTTAATGTGTACTCCATGATGATGTTAAGATAAAGGACCATGCTTTGTTGCTGTGTGTGTGTTAAAATGCCATTTTTAAAACAAAATGAGAGTGGCAACATATGATACATTAAAAAAAACCACAACTTTTACTGTCCGAAAGGAACATTGGCTATAAGTTGTAAGACATATATTGTTTCTAAGTTTTGAAGTGGTAGCAGTCTACCTAACCTCAAAGCCTAGGAACCAGAACTGCCTGTCATATACCTCAATGAGTTAATTTTTTCTGCATCTGCTTTTTGGACACAAATGATGAAAAAACAAGCTCATATCAGAAATTTAATTAAGACAGCATCCATCTGAAAACCATCTAGGGCATGTCTTGGAATCAGAATCTACTGAATCTAATTTCTCATATTTGCTTCGGCTGACACCCTGGAAAGTGAGGGCTCGGATTTAGAATAATAGCTCTAGTCATGTTATTCTTATAAACTTGTATTTCGTTATTACAGTATTTACTGATACTTAGGTGTTACAAACATCTGTATGAGATTTCCCACAGTACAATTTAAAAAGAGGTTTGTTGCAGCTTCTCATATAAGCCATTTTCAATTCATGTTCTATTATGTCCAGAGTGCTCTGAACCATTACATTATTTTTGTTATTTTTGTAAGTATTAGATTACATCACAGATTTTCCCCTTTTGGAGCTTAAGTTTGGTGTTGAGAGTCAAAGGTCTCACAGCACAGTGAGTTTGGCTTGTCCCAGGCTGCATTTCAACTGTGTGGCTAGTGACCTGGATGCTGACAGGGATTTGACTGGGAAAGGAACATAGATAGGTGAGCACACTGCTGGCATTTAGAGCCCACCTCACAGCAAAGGAGAGTTGCGGCTTGATCACTGGCATTTTGCAGCCTCCTGGCCCTTGTCTTTATAAATGGGTAGCATGTATTTCCAATTTCTTCTTTTCTTGATAAAGATGGTGTTTATGAGCGTCGGCATTAACGGCACAGTTTTGCAGCCCTGAGGTTAAAAGCTTTCCAATGTCTCATTAACTCACAATGGCATTTCATTTTTAATATTGCCTATGCACCCTTGCTTGAATCATCACAGTTCAAATGACTTTAATTTGCAGAGGCAAACTTAACAGTGATGGATGTTTTTGATACACATCAGCCAAAATGGTGGTGGGTGCCACCATGGTGGGCTTGTTCTTGGCTAAAAATTTTTCATAATGATAGACACATCTCTTCTGTTGCTAGGGCAACAAATGGCAATAAGGTAGGGGTGGACTTAGACCAACCTGAGTTTGAGTCCCACTTGTGTCAGTTACTAGTGGACTTGGACCACTCATTCCACTTCTTTGAATCAGTCTCTTATCTGTACTATTTCATAGGATTTTGGGGGAATATTAAATGAGAAAAAAATACGTATCATCTAGCAAAGTACCAGAATGTGGTCTGCTCTGTTTTTTATGTTCCTGGTGGCAGTGAGAAGATTCCTTTTGAAGAAATGTTTTACCTAGGATCTCTAAGACCCTGAGTGGCAGCATTTGTAGTCAGCTAGAAGCCTTCCTGGTCTGGCATTGTGGCCTCTCCAGGCAGTTTTTTCATTCTCTGTGGTGCATACAGGTTGTGGAGAAAATCTCGACTCCTTTCTCTGAATCTTCTTGCTTTTCTTTTCCAATTTGTGTTCATGTGTTCTCAGTGACTTGGACTCTTTCTGCAGTCAGCTGAAGAGGAATGTGATCTCCATTCCTCTCAGGATTGAAACCACCATCTAAGACCCAATAATTTGACAACTCTGTAGAGGAATTTTTGCCAATGTGGTACATCACTTCCCGTTTCTTACTGCCCCTGGCATGACTATTTCTCTCCGATAACTTCGTAGGGAGATGGGCAGGTGAAGCCAATTTAAATTTCTTCCTCTTCCAGTGAAATAAATGTCACCTCTAACTGTCTCTAACACTGTTAATCACTGGAAAAGGAAAGTCTGAAATTAAGGTCTGAGTGAACTTGTTATGGATATCTACCTATTGGTAGGGTAGCCATTTATATGTTTATTATAGCAATTCTAGGTGAAGGTGGGCTGACCCTGCTTTTTCTTGGGAACATAGGCCTCTTCTCCTAAGGAACGATTCTGTTTCACACCTAACCCTTCATTCTGTGCAGTAACTAGGGAAACCCTGGGCAGCAGTCAACTGCACATAGCATCTTTTCCTGTATCCTGTTATTGTCTGGTTATACATTTGTTTTCAAAGTTGAGGTAGGGTAAAGCATTTCTGAAATTACTCAAACCTTTAAACTTGTTACAAATGTCAGTTCTTAGTGACATATTCTCCCCAGAAGACATAATAATGTGACATATTGATAGGATGGGGGCATTCACAATCAGTGTGTGTATATCAGGCATGGGGTGAGAGACTGCAGAAATGATTGGGATGAAAGTTATTGCTGGCCTGGGGCTGCTTCTGCTGAAACTGTTGCAACCCTTGTTTGGAGAATTTTGCATGTATATTTTACACCCCTGCCATTCTTCCTCACTGGAATTCTTTTCTCCCTTTTGGATATTTCTGTTTTATTAGAAACAAGGCAGCCAGACTTCATCCTCTTGGTATCTCCATGCTGGGTTTGTGTGGGAAGGTTGTGAGCACATTGACTCTCATTTGCAACTATAGGTGCTGTGCAATTATGATTTAATAGTGAGTAATTTGATCACATCTTCCAATTTCCAAATTAAAGAACAATAATAATAGGATCTAGTTGTCTGCTTCAAAACAAGCAGCTTTAAAAATTATCATCAAGGTGTGGCTTACTGTCTAAGATGATTTTTATAACACCTTGCATACATAATCTAGGGATATCGATATGAATAGAAATATCCACATTTGTTTATTTGCAAAAGCACTGGTGAATTTCGTGCCTCATCACAAAGCCTTGTGTATCTGATGTCTGTCAAGGAGTTCAGAGCCGGAAGAGGCTTTACAAATCACCTCAGCCAGCCTTCTCACTGTACAGTAGGGGAAACGGAATCCAGAGAAGTGAAGTTATTTGCCTAAATTCTTTGGTGGAAGAGGTTGAACTCCTTGTCTCTCAACCCAATTGCACCCACTCGCCTGACCTCATCTCTGATGGTAACTATAGCTCTGAATCCCCCTAAATCAGAAACTGGATCATGTGTTTTAGAGCTTCTTACATTGCTTGTTTATTGTTTCAAGTGGGGAGATCTGTCTAACCTAATTCACTGAAAGTGTGTTGAGGATAGAGACTGTGTTCTGAAGCTCTTCTATGAAGGTTATTTATTATAAACATGAAGGTTATTTATTATAAAGAGTCAGTATATATTCACTGATTGAAATGCCCAGGTAGTTTGACTACCTGATTCTGAATAAAAGAATACTAGGACAATTTATTTTTTATTAATATCTGAATGTTTCAGATTTCTTTCTGGTATATGGGATCTAGAGTGGAGCAGGGGTTGTGTTATAGTCATTTCTAGATTCATAGAGCTTGGTACATAATAGATGCTGGAAAAATGTTGAGTAAATGAATGAAGAACGTGGGTAAAGAACAAATAAGGAGAAAAGCTATGGACAGAAGTGTGGGAGAGGAGAACATTTCAGAACTGGTCCAGATACCCATGCTCATCTTCACATGTGTCCTAAGCAGGCAGACTTCAGGGGCTCCCTAGGGGACCTGGGGCCATGATAACTCTCTTTTGTATTCTAGTGCCAGCTCCTCTACTAACTCACTAGTCTTGGGCACAGTGGATAGAAAGTAAAATTTAATCTAGAGGAGAAGAGGAACTTCCTAAAATATTGTTCTTAAAGTATCATTAACTGAAGCATTTATTATGCCAAAGAAGGTAGAGACTCCAATAGGCTCCAACAGCTTAGATGGTAGGGCCATCTAAGCATTTTGATGTCCTTGGGCCTGCATCTATTAGGTCTGTTAACAAACTGTCCTGCTTCAGTCCATGCTGTGATCATTAAGACCTTTTAGGATGGGGCCCAATGATGGTCATCTCTGACTCACTGTTGCCTCTAGCAAAATTCCTGGGACTCCCATCCAAGCATTCTTTTTGACATTGATCCCCACAACTTCTAAGTAGCCTCTTGGCATTTAGCACCCTTTGTTCATTCATTTGTTAATTTATGCAACTACCATTTATTGAAAATCTTCTATTTAATATGTGGCATGAAAATGCTGAGGATTCAAAGATGAAAATACCCCTTGCCTGTGCCCACTGTGCATACTGTGTGATGAGAAGAATAGAATAAAACCCCATGTCCTAATTTGATCCCATAATATCTCCTGTGGCACATGGCCCTGGTGAAAATCACTACTGCTCAGGGTCTGTGTCTTGCTGCCTCAAAAAGCAGATTCTTCCATTTTCTGAGAGGAGCTTCATCTCCTAGGGACAGGCTTATATTTGACATGCTCGTAGAACTTGATTATATATGATATCTGAGAATGTCAATTCAATAATTTACAGTAACCATCAGGCAGGTCAGACATTAATCTCAGACAGACCAGGATATTCTCACCTTGAAGGGAAGGATACATGATCAGAACTCCTTTAATGAGCATGTGCTCAGAGGACGGTTACAATAGTAGCTGGCTCTGGAAGGCTGGTTAGCCATCTCCACAATACACAAGCCCTGTCAGGAGGTGGTCACCCTTGAGCAGCCATCAGAGCCCTTCCTGACCCCTAAGGTGGACCCTGCCAGTGTCTTCATCCTCTTTTCATCTGTACTTCTGGATGTGGCTGTGGGCTATCCCAGTTTAATACAGATATGGAGGTGTAAAGAATTTACAGGAATGGATTGACTATATTTCTTTAAGACTGTGCTACACAAATAGTACTTTTTGTAAGTAGAACATTGTATTTCAAACTAATTTTATTTTTTTACCAAAATGAAGCACTGGTGTATTTTAAAGTGAAATAGTTGTATGTGGTTTAAGATGAAAAACTGCTCATTCCTTCTTGCTCCTTCCCTATGAAAGTTTCTTTTGAAGTTTCCTCTGCTGTTTATTTCTATTTTTCCTAATAATATGCTTATATTTCTATTTTTCCTACACTTTAATCTTCTGTTGCTTTCCTCTTATGGTAGGCATTCATCATGCTAATGATCTCCACCCTACTACCTTCCCCCTTCTATTCCCATCCTTCCAATTGATCCAAGACTAACTGGAAGCCTCCCTGAGTTTTGAAAGGGAGGCAGTTACAGTTGTAATCCCCAGAGCCTGGAACACAGAAGACCAGAGTGCAAATATCCACACTCTGACTTAACAGCTAGAACTGTGGACAAATCATTTCAAATGTTAAGACCTTGGGTTTCAAGAAGATGACCAAGAAAGAGGAAGAAGAGGACTAAGGACTGGATCTGTAGCTAAGTGGTGAAGCACCTGTGTATTCAATCCAGTACATTTAGTAATAATAATGATAATAAAAATAGCGAGTGGGATAACCCTTAGAGGCTGTGTTGAAAACTGAGATGCTATAAAGCTTGACTAAGAACTTTTTATTTTTATTTTTTATTTTTGGTAGGGGTATGAACCCAAGGGCGCTTAACCACTGAGCCACATCCCAAGTCCTTTTTATTTATTTATTTTAATTTTGAGATAGGGTCTTGCTAAATTACTTAGAGTCTTACTCGATTGGCCAGGCTGGCTTTGAACTCCTGATCTTCCTCTCTCAGCCTCCCAAGTCACTGGGATTATAGGCATATCCCAGAGCTCCCAGCAAGAACTTTAAATTTAAGAAAAATTTTTTTTTTTTTACTAGGGAATTTTTAAAGCAGGCATAAAGCTTTTCTCTGTGTGCCCCAAACAAATAAAATAAGAACAATACAAATCTCAGCAAAATACCTTTCGCTGGCCCAGTTCTGAGCCATGTCACCTTCTCAAGTACTTTCTACCTTCATCGCCCAGCCCCCTTTCTGTTCAGTCTTTCTCTAAGCAGGGTACAATGCCATTGATTAGGCTTCCTTCTGCTTAGTAAATTATAATCACACTGCAGTTCTCTTTCCTTGAAATTACTCCCAAATCACCTTGATTGGGGTTTTCAGTATTACTGAATTCTTCAGTCACACATTTACAGACATTTTCTAGTTTATTTCCCCAGATGGCTAATCTCACTGATTGTATGTGGATTTTATGTGTTTAATTCACAGGTGGAAACCTTATTTCTCCAAACTTTGCTTCCTTAAGATATAATCAACTTGGAATGTCCTCTCTGGACCTCCTAGTCCAGCCAAAATTTATTTACTATTCAATTTCATGGACCAAGTTCTTTCTTGTCACAAGCTGGGTTCTCATGGAAGAGATGCTGCTGAGATGCAGTATAAGGTGCAAGGTGTTTTTTAGGGATCAAAACTTATGCAAGGAAAGGGGAAGAAACAGGATTGGGCAGAGAAAAAAGTTATAAATCTGACATGTCAAAGATGTGGCATAAATATTGTGTCAGAGGTATTGAACTTCCACCTGGCTCCCATCCCCAGATGCTCTCTGCCCTGGGAACAGCAAAGTTCCTGGACTCTGTAGCCCAGGAACACTCTGAGAACTGATGGCTGGAGGTACTATGCCTACCACACACTTTGCAACTGGGCAGCCAGTCCTTTATTCAAAAGAGCTCTTAGCTGCCCATCTTTGTATTTACCCACATGCAAGGGACTTATGCTGTTGTCTTAGTGAACACACTCATGTGTGTAGTTACTTGGCTATTGTCCACCTTCCCTACAAGTATGACACCTTCCTTTCGCTGTTTCACTCACCATCTCTAGCACCTAGCACATGATGGACCATCAACAAATGCTTCAGTTAGCATTTTATCCATAGTCATAAAGCAAGTGTTTATCTTCAGGTTCCACTTCTAGAGTTATTTCTACCTCTGTAGTTATCACATTAATCTGAAGAGTATAAAACTAGTATTTCCTGAGTTCCTCTTGGGTGCCAACCACCCTGCTAAGAGCTTTACATCTACACAATTAGTTTGTGAGTTAAAAGTTATTGCTCTTACTTTATAGTTGACAAGATGCAGAGAGCAACTTGGTCTGACTCCAGAGCCTTTCTAGTGCCCCAAGTTGCCCCTGCCTGGGAAGCTGAACTTCTGGGCTAGGACCTGTGACTTTACTGGCTGCCATATTGAATCTCACCCAGTGTTGGAGAACATAGGCTACTCCCATGTTGAGCATGACTATAGCCACTCTAGTTTTCAGTTGCTATTATACTAATGGAGGAAGAATGTTCTGTTTCTTACAGCATCTTGGGGCTGCAAATCTTGACAAGTTCTTCTCTATCTACTGCATATGTCAAGTTCTTCTACTTGAGAAAATGTCTCACATGTTACTTGTCTGCTAGATTCAGAGCTGTTCTCCCTGCCAGTCTTCTATTCAAGACCACAAAGTTTCTCCCCAGGGAACCTTCCTTTCTCTCCCACTCAAAGTCTTGTCTTGAACTTAGGGGCATGAGGAGCCCATTCACCCCTCATTCTGCTTCTAGGTCTCAGCCAACATTTCTCAGGACTAATCTTTCATTTTTGGCCCCTCCCATGACCCTTTTTGTGTCCTCATATAAGCAGAATCCTGGCCACCCCTGGTACCTGTTGGTTTCTGCCCTGTGTTGAAGTATATACTTAGGCCCTCACTCTGGCCGTAGGGTATAGGAAGATTAGAGAAACCTGGAGTTGATCAGGAAGTGCTAAGGGAAGGGGCTAGTTTCACTCCTAATCTTGAGGCAAGTGATCAAAATAGATGGCTGGAGAAGTGGGTTGTGCAAGTGGCTCAGATGAGACAACCTGTCAGGAGAAAGTATCAGGGTCTATGCTGGGATAACCCAGCTGCCATGGTCTAGGCTGGAGAGAAAGTCCTTCCATGAACCCTGTGTGTGATTGGTGTTTTCAGTATCAGTGCCAGTGTTGTGCAATAGCTCAAAGCATTGTCTCTGAATCAGAGAACTTGGATCCGCATCCTGACTCCACTGGTCAGGAGTCGCACTGGTGTGTAACCAACCTCTGAATTGATTTTCTCCTCTGTGGAATGAGGATAATATAGGAGCTACCTCAGTGGTTGCTGCTGAGATTAAATGGTTCCTACATAATCTGCCAAGGGTGCTTTGCTTCTGTTTCCTTAAATTAGATTTTTATGTTAGGGCAACTTTAAATTTGCAGGAAAAGTGCAAAGACAGTACACAGAGTCTGAACTTTTCCTTAGTGTGAGTATCTTTCTTCAGCATGGCATATTTGTTACAATTATTGAAGCAATGTTGATGCATTGGGTTTAAATCAAATCCATCCCCTCATTCAGATTTCCTTAATTTTTACCTAATGTTTTCATCAGATAAACTATTTCATTTAGAATATGATTTATATTTCATTATTATGTCTGCTTAGGCTCTCCTTGACTGTGACAATTTCCTTAATTTTGATGATGTTGACGCTTTTTGGTTCATTTGTTTGGTCCTGGGGATTAAACCCAGGGCCTTTGGCATCCTATGCAAGTTCTCTACCACTGGATTATATCCCTAGCCCTTTTTGAATTTTATTTTAAGACAGGGTCTCTGTAAATTGCCCGGGCTAGCCTCAAACTTGCAGTCCTCCTGCCTTGGCCTCCTGAGTCATTGAGATTACAGGTGTGTCACTATGCCTGGCTTTGACAGTAAAGAGTACTGGTAAGATATTTTTTAAGAATACCCCGCCATTGGGATTCATCTAGTATTTCTCCCATTGGTAGACTGTGGTTATGTGTAGTGGAGAGGAAGGTGTATAGATATTTGTTTTATACTCTGTGTTATAATCCAATGTACTTCTTTTTATTGTTCTGATTGTTCCAGCTTTGGCAAATAGGGGCTGTTTCATTTGAGTCCTCTGATGGGGATTTTAAGTTTGACTGAGCTGAGTCAACTGAATGGTGCAGCTGGATTTGATACAATAGGCAACTGGGGTTCTGAGCAGGGGGTGACCTGTGTTCTTACTGCCTTGGTGATTAGATGCTTCCGTGTGAGCCCTAGGCCTGCAGGGCTTCCTAGCCTCCAAGATGGAAATTCTCGGGGTGGAGCCTCACTTGCTCACCTGGTTTACTTTTCTCCCTGTTCACATTATAAATTCTGTTTGAACAACTGGGAAAGCTTCTCTGTAGGACAGATTAATGAAGAAATGTAGTTTAATATACCATTCCTCAGCCCTGTAATGCCGGCATTCCTCATAGTCGGAGTTTTTTCTAACCAAGCACTTGACAGGCTAGTTTCATAGGGAAGTTTTACATCCATGGGGCTAATGAACACATAAGTCAATGTATGCTTAACTCCTGGTTTGAGCATTTGTATTTCTGTGATTATTTGCTCACAGAATGCTGTCATTTTAGGATACTGTGAACTCCTAGAGGGCAGAGACTTTTTTTTTTAATACGTTTTTGTGAACTCATTTTCTAGCAAGATTCTGTGTTAATGTTGATTAAATAAATGAAGAACATAGGACTAGAAAGGTAATTCATTTGTTTACCTAACTTGGTTGAGTTGAAGTCTTACCATCGACTTATATAATATATAATATACTATATTAAAAATTTTTAAAAAAAAAAAAAAGTAACCTTGATTTTGTCTCTTGTTTTCATTAACTGAACTTCCCCTCATGTTTGTCACAAGTTTTCCTCTTGGCTCTTACCACTGAACATACTGGTCCTCTGACTTGAACTTTGATGGTTTTTTTTTTTTTTTTTCCCAGATCTCTATACCTTTTCTTGTTTTGTCAACTCTGTTTTTCTTCAGCTGTCTTTGGAACAATTTTCTTCCCATTCACCAGTTTCTTTTTTCTTTTTCTTACTGTGCTGCTCAATTTTCTTCAAGCTGTAACATCAGGAATTCGATGAATATATTAGTTTTATATATTGCTGGGGGCTGGGATGCCTGTATAGAGAACAGGCAAGGCTCTTGGAAACCCAAGTTTGATTGAAGAAAGGTTGTTAGTCAGGGGGCTGGAGGTGGAGGAAGACGGGAGATGCGCTCCTGCTGTTGAGATTGCGGCTGAGGCTGCCTGATAGGAGCAGATGGTGCGCCTAGGACTTGCCCTGCAAATAGTGGTTCCTACCCCAGAGTCACCTTGGTGATAAATGCCTGTCCAGGTTGTGTTGGCCTGACAATATATTAGCCTTTGAAGGTCAAGTCCTTTCTTCTTTTCACAATTTGCTTTAGCCTGTTACCCTGAGGTGACTTTATTTGCTTCATGGCTTTTTTTTTTTTTTTTTTTTTGTCCTTGGCTGAATCGATGTGGTAGTGAAAAAGGTCAGCAGCTTCTGGGACTCCTTTGGTTCAGAATGGATCGTGGGGCCCATTTTCAAGATTCTCCTCCCATTCCCCTGCAACCCCCGGTCCTTGCTCCTTCCCCTCCCACCAAGAATCAATTCCAGAGCCCCATCTGTGCCTTTCCTCTAAATGGCTTTTCTTTACAGGTGTTAACCTTGCATGTAAGCAAAACACGACATCAACAGGGCCCCCTTTTCAGCCAGGTACCTCCTGCTGGCAACACATCATGCTCTCCATTCCCCACTCCCCTGCACCTCCAGTAATTGTCCTTCTTCTGTCACCATTTCTGGGTGACTGTTTTGCTCTATAAATGGCCATTTAGCCCTGGCTTATGTGAATACAATGTATAGAGGTTTGTGTCTGAGTGCTTAGCTGTAGGATCCTGTGGCATTTGCCTTTTGTGCTTCTGGTATTGGCAGAAAGTAACTGTGCCAGCAGGTCCAGCCATGGAAATAGACTGCAATTGTGGTGCCTACTGGCATTATTGGGCGATAATGGATGGATACCAGATAATGAATATATCGAAAGCCTAGCCTTTCTACTTCTATTGTATGTTAAGACAGAGAGCAACATTCAGGGCCAGGAAAGTTTAATTACATGCTTTCTTTTTAATGACAAATTGGTTTTGGCTTAATTCATTCTCTTCTCCCTTTCAGTAGGTAAAAATAAACTAACTGGAGAAGACAAATCAGTCAGGTCAGTGAATATACTGCCTACTCTTTCTTAGACTTTGGAAGCATTTGTTTGGGTGATCTTTGGAAATACAAACTGATCAACCTTTAAAAATCAGTAGCTCCCCAAACTCCTAAGAAAGGTAATGGATGTCTGCCATGATTTGTTTTGACCATCTTTGTACTCTTCTCTCTCTGTTCTCACCCACACGTACCTTTCTTCTAGCCTTGGTGAAGAAATCATGTTCCCGTAACAACCCTGCCCTTTAGTTCTTGGTTCCTTGGTATATAATGTGCTCCCATCTCTAGTTACCTTTCCTTGCTGTATAGTCTCTCTCTGTGCAATCAGCAAATAAACTCCTCTGCTGTGTTCAAGACCTGGTCATCTGTCCAACCCACGTTAGATCTTCAGTGACCCCCTTTCCCCACCTGTAGAATTGACCACTTCCAGCGTCGTGAGACATCAGCACTTGGTACGTTATTATACCTACAATTGATTTTGGTGATTTTTGGTCTTTGTGTCTATTTAAGATGAGTGCTTTGTGTAATGAATCAAATGTTTTGTACTTGGATTATGATATCCAGCAGCCACTTTGGTTAGTGAACTTTTAAAATGTGGCTAGTGCAAGTGAGGAACTGAAATTTCATTATAATTTAATTTAAAAGTTGGTTTATTTAGTTGTTTCTGCTCTATTGGACAGTCCAGGTGTAAGCCAGTGGTTCTGTAACTTTAGTGTGTATCATAGTCTTTCAAAGGGACTTAGAACAGCAAGTCCCAGGACCCACCCCATTTTCTGACTCAGTGGAACTATCCTAGTTTAGGACCTGAGAGTTTTCACTTGCCCTCGTTCCCAGGTGATGCTGATATTCCTGAGTGATAACTTATCTTTTGAAAACTAGTGGTCTTAACCAGTCTTGGCAGATTAAACAGGCAAACCAACTGTGGGCATTTGTAAAAATGTCTTATTGGTGGGGCTGGAGTTGTGGCTCAGTGGTAAAGCACTTGCCTGGCATGTGTGAGGGCCTGAGTTCGATACTCAGCACCACATATAAATAAATAAAATCAAACAAAGGATCCATTGACAACATAAAAAAATTATATATATATATATTGGAAACAGCCTGCCCTTAGTTTTCATGTTGTCTATAACTGCTCTCATACCACAGTGGTAGAATTTAATGGCTGCACCAAAGAAGACCATATAACTTGTAAAATCCCAAATATCTGCTATCTGACTCTATACAGAAAAAGTATGGTGACCTTTGGTCTCTGGTCTATGAATATTACTTAATCCTCTTTGTAGCCTTGGCCCCTGTGACAGAATCTGGTTTACAGTAGGGTGACTACATGAACAAATTTACAAATGGAGCACTGTATAGGATCCCTGTTGAGGATAAAAAATGGCTTTATTTATGATGGATTGTTGTAGGCTTTTCACAAATTTTGAAACAATCTATTTGAGTTATTTTTACTTGAGCCTTGAGGCATTTAAAATTCATGTCCCTTAGCAATTTGATCAAGGTGAAGGATTTGGGTAAAGGACCATGAGATGGAAAAATCACATTATTTTGAAAGGTAGGAATATTGCTTGTTCAATTTATTATCAGTACTAGTAGTGGTAATATTTTACAGAAATCCTGTTGGAAAGCCATTTTATCCTAGACTTTATTGAACAATCTTCTTTCCAGATTGGGAAGAGCAGGATCCAGGACCGGGTCCCCATACTTGCTCTGTGCCTTTTAAAATTTTTTTGTGGTACTATAATTCGAACACAAAGGCACTCCATCACTGAGATACACCCCAGCCCTTTTTATTTATTTTAAATATTCTTTTTTAATTTTTGAGATAGAGTCTGGCTAAGTTGCTCAGTCTGGCTGGAACTGAGTCACTGGGATCACAGGTGTGTACCACTGCCCCTGGCTCTCTCTGTGCCCTTAAAGGGTGAGGGGAGTGGTGAGCTTTTAGATAGCTTATTTGAGAATTACCTCCAGGTCACTGAGTCACAGTCTACTGGACAATTTTGAGGTCCAGAAACCTTCTTTTCTTCTCCTTTCTTTTCATCTCACTAGGCTTATTTGAGCAGAAGAACAGGTTGGGATAGTCTTCATTTAGCCACACCTAAGCGTGATTATCTAACCCCAAACCTGTCCGTTGCTCCTGATCTCTTTCTTTCCCTATCTTCATCTATCAGCATAGAGGGTATGTTGGTAAGCCTTATAATATGAATCCATAGGTTCAAAATTCTGGCTCAACTTTTTATGAACTTTGTTGTCTTGGGAAAACTATTTACTCTCGTTAGTCCCAGTTCCTGGGCATACTTGGGAAAATTACGTGAACTTTCTGTGCTTTGGTGTTTGCTGAATTCACTGTTGTCAATTTTCCATCACCATCTCTAGATTCCCAGTGAACTTTTGAGAATGACCTATTTGCCACTGCAGCTCTGGACAGTGCTGGAGGCTTCCCAGAGATTCTTTAAACTTTTAGTGGCTTCCTGGTGAAGGTCTTGAAATAATCGATTTCATTGCTTTGGTCTGAGCTCACTGGTTGCTGCTTCCAGCTTTTCTTTCCCTGGTCCTTTCCAACATTATAAACACCTCCATTTCTCTTTCTGTCCTTTATATACCTGTTTAGCTTCCCTTCTGTACCACTTTCCTTAAATATCATGCCCTCTAAGATCATGGACAAAGTTGGTCACATTGGTTATTTATCCTATCACATTTTGGACCTGTTGATCAAGCATAACTCAAGAGTATTTAAATTATGTACTTGCATGTTTTTATTTTACATACTTCTGTAAGATATTTGGGTCAATAGCCTTTTCTTCTTCCTATTGGTATCTCTAGTTTGGGTACTAGAATAGAATAGGTTTCAATAATAGATGTCCCCTGAGTGCATGATCCAACACTGATACTCACACCGGCTTCACAACTCCCAAAGCAGTGCATGTGACAGTGGGATCAGAAGACATGGTGGTATAGATTCTGTCATCCTGTGAAAGCTATGCTTCAGCATATGGACCAACAGGCCAGCAATATTTTAGCCAGTGGGCATAGAGTCTGATCTGTTAAACTGTGGTGACCGGCAATAAACTTGTACTGCCTTTGTGGCCACAGTGGTGTTAGATGTTTGACTTTGATCTTCCTGATTAGAGAATATCTTAACTCTTCAGGGAATGCAGATTTCCTCTCTGTTGGTCTGGCTGTCATCACTGCCTCTTTCACTGGGACGGGTGCATTAGATCATCACTACCTGTAGCAAATGAGGTCCTGGGCATCAGTAAAAAGAGGAGGTCAATGTGTCACGTGCTGTTGTTTCCCTACAAGCTGGAGCAAGAGATGTATATTTTCAGTGACTCTTGAGCTGTACTTGAAAATTTTTAGCCAGTGGGTTTACTGCAGGAATGCTTAGATCTATTATTTACCAAATGGTACAAGTTAGAGATGAATGCAATATGGCAGGATCCTTATTCATTTCTTATCTGCAGAGGCAGCTTCCCATTCAGTTCTGGGTTTTATTTCATTTTAAATATTCCTAATGTTTGAGCATTTCCCTCTCTACTCATGATGATTTAATCATCAGAATGTGGCTGGGAAGTCTTCACTTTTCTTTTTGCTTTAATTGGTCTTTTGAAAGCTGTGCTCCCCCAGGGGTCCTAGGGAGCTGTAATAAAGTTTGGGATAAATGGTCTGGGCTTGAGCACTACCTCTAACTTGCTTTGTGACTTTGGACAAATCACTTAACCTTTCTGAGCCTCATGTTCATGCCCTTTTAAATGGAAATGATTATAATTGCTCTTCTTAGCTCCTCAGGTGTATTAGTCTGATTAAGGCTCTTTAAATTTTTCTAAGGCAAAACTAAAAACAGTATTTCTTTTCCTCTAAATGAGTGAAGATTTTTTGCACAGGTAACACAGAACTGCAAGTGATGGAAGACACAGTTTCGCTTTAATACCACCTGCTTTCCTGCCTACATTCACTGGAGGAAGAATGGGAAGATTTATGTAGCCCAAATAGGGATGGGAGCCTTAGGGTTTCCCACTAGTTAAGGTGGAATGTGAGGTAATATGATGGCAGAAAAGAGATCAGAGTCATTCTGTGCTCTATGAGGCCTCTCCTCCAGTTAGAGGTTACATATATCTAGTGGTTCTCAACTGGGGGCAGTGCTTGAGTCAGCTTTTTCACTGCTGTGACTGAAACACCTGACAAGAACAGTTTTAGAGGAGGAAAAGTTATTTCGTGTCAGAGATCTCAGTCCCTAGATGATCAGGAAGACATCGTGGTGGAAGGGCATGGCAGCGGAAAGCAGCTCAGGACGTTGAACCCAGAAGGAATAATAATAATAATAATAATAATAATAATAATAAGAAGAAGAAGAAGAAGAAGAAGAAGAAAGAGAGAGAGACAGACAGCACACACACACACACACACACGCGCGCGTGCGCACGCACAGAGAAGGACTCTCCTCCCTTAGGACAAAATATAAACCCTGAAGGCATGCCCCCACTGAACCACCTACTCTGGCCACACCCTACCTGCCTATAGTTACCACCCAGTTAACCCCTATCAGGGGATTAATGCACTGATTAGGTTAAGACTCTCAAGACCCAATCATGTCACTTCTAAATTTTCTTGCATTTTTCCACAGATGAGCTTATGAGCTTTGGGGATATGCTTAATACCTAAATCATAACAGGCAGTTCTGCCTTGCAGGGAACATCTCACAAAGTCTGAAGACATTTTTAACTGTCAAAACCACAGGGAAATGAAGGATTGCTCCTAGCATCTAGTGGGTAGAGACCAGTGATGCAGCTAAACATTCTATAATGCACAGGACAAGCTCCCCACAACAAAGAATTACCTGGCCTCAAATATCAGTGGTGCTGTGATGAAGAAGCACCATCCAAGAGTTTGAAGACTGATCAGGATGAGCTGCATGAGGACATGGAAGATTTGGAAGAGGTGATAAGCACTCTGAACAGCCTGCTTCAGGGTTGTTTCTTCATTTAGCCCTGGACACACCTCCTGAATTCTGCTTCAGGTTTCCATCCTAATGGCCTAGTACTTGCTTACAGTGTGAACTTGGTTTAGACCCTTCTCTGATGTTTGTTCTCCTGGCAGGTCCCTTGCTTCAAGGTACCTTAATGCTTAAGCATTTGGACTTTGCAGATATAACTTCTGAAACTGGCATTTACTAGCCATCTGACCATCGACAACTCCCTGTGCTTTAGCAAACTCAATTTAAAAAATTAAGATACAAGTACCCATTTCATACAATTGTAGGACAATACATATGACCAAATATTATATGCTAATTAATAAGCAACCTGGACAGTGCTCAAGTGTGAACTGTTATGTAATTGACAATACTCCCAAACCAGAATACACCTATACAGCATCATTGTATAGTTCTTGCACTCTTTTAATGCATTTGGTGAAAGCTTTAGTTCATGCTAGATGTGGTGCTGAGCCATGGGAAGTAAGAAAACAAAATGCCTAAATGAACTCATAGGCATATAAATAAATAAATTTATTACTGTATAATCCCGTGGGTGTAATAGAAATAGGTGTGTGCTAATTGTGGTAGCTCTAAATTGGGATGGCTAATTCTCTCTGAAGCTACCTGAGAAGAAAGTTGGGTTTTTCCTTTTTGGAAGATTAGTTTACCAAAGATGGCAAAGTAGATGAGGAGAAGTTTCTGGAAGCAGAAACTCCCCCTTGCTGTCCAAACTCAAATTGACTTATCTCAGACCTTAGCCTGTAAGTTGCTCTGCCTCCCTGGCTGTTCTCATTTTGAATTTGTCCTCTTGATCTGCAGGAGCAGGAAGACCTGGCTCCTCTTGCTTCTCTTCACTTTTTCTGCCTTGATAAATAGACTTGTGTTAGAAAAGATATCTTTGTGTGGGAGGACTTCTGAACAGATTCCTTTCATTCCCCTTCCTGCTTGGAAGACATACCCCTGTAGGAAGCCCACAAACAACCACTAATTTTTGGAGCTCATGCAGTAGACCAGCTGGACATTGTTCCAAACAGCAGTGATCTGTGGAGCTGTTTGAACTGGTTTATCCTTGTGATGATCAGGCAAAAATCTTTCCTGGTAAGGATCAGCTGCCTGATAGTATAGAAAGAAAAATATAGAACTTTAAAAAAAAAAGTTAAAATCTCTTTCCTAGAGTGTTTAGACCTTCATGAGGGTATCCAGACTACAAAGTGTTCTTTCCACAGAGAAGCAGGGGTTATGTTTTGCTTGTAACTTGTATTTTAATGAACTATGTTTGCTTTAAGAGTAAAGTGTGAGTTTGCATATCCCATCTTGCAGCAAGTCTCTTGAGCCAAGTTGCATGCACACTGAATACAATGTTGAATACTGAAGCCTGGCTTGATGGAGTTGGGTGTGGGGATGAGGCATGCATCTGAAGAGAGCTTTTTAAACTTGAATATTTCTTTCATGTTTATCTGGGAGTATGAAAATTGAGTGAATGATCAATTAATTATGGCCCATACAGTTGCAGATAATTGCTCATTCTCTTTCAGAGAACTTTGGTTCCCCAAATGGTTGCTTCCTTTTAGGCATGGGGCTTAAAAATTAAGCTTATTTTTATAAGCAAAGCTCATGCTAGGTAACACAAGTCAGATGAAGGCTTTATTATTGCTAATTATAATTTCATACCTTTAGAGAAGCACCTGTGTTGATGAACATGATACGCTATTCTTTGAATGTATGCAGATTGCATTATGTATGTGGTACTTGGCCTCTTGTTCTTTAACAGAGTAAGTTTCCTCTGAGTTGTGAGATAGTACTTTCAGAGTGATTATGGGCCCATTTGCAAATTTGTTGATAGTAATTAAACTATCAAAAGAATGTACCATTTCCCTTGAATTCCAAAGGGGCTGAGCTCCATGTTTGGGCTGACCCTGCATAAAACTGGGAAGTAAAGTGAATTCCTGTTCTTGGCATTAGGCATTCTTTACCCTTTCTTTCTTCTACTGCTCTGTTGAAAAGTACAGCTTTAGGTTTCCAATCTCGGACAATATTTCCATTTGGGGCTGAATACTTCTTTGTTGTGGATGCCTTTCCTGTGCATTGAGGGCTGTTTAGAGGCAACCTTGATCTCTACCACAATGTCCTAGTAGCATGCCCTCCCTCTGTGGTGACAATGGAAAATGTCTCCACACACTGCCAAAGGTTCCCTTGGGAAGCAAAATTGCCCCTGGTTGAAATCCATTGTGCTACTTGATACCTCACACCTACAGAAAATAAAGGGATCTAAAATGTTGTGCTGGTTCATGAGTTAGGTTCTTTGGCATAACCGTCTCTAGAGGGCCATATGAACTGATTTGCCCAGGCAAGTTACTGTTTTATACCTGTTGTCTTGTCACAATTATTAGCAACCTATTTTACTTTTATAAGTGTACTGGTTCCAGTGGTAAATTGTATAGACACTCTAGTTTTGAGGCAGATATTTAAGTTCTCCAAATTGTAGAAAAGGAAAGCAGGCTCAGAAATTCAAGTGATTTGCCAAAAATCATGTTACATAGCTGCTAAGCTTGAAATGAGGATTCTATAACTCTGAAGCCTATTGGTTGTTTTGGTAGTGACCTATAGTAAAGTCTCTTAATGTTAAAAGTAGGTGAAGAGCAGCCATGAGGGCAAGACCTTGGATGAGGTCATCTTCTCAATATCCAAGAGAGAAGAGAAAGTTTAAAGTTGGACAGTTCCACCTTGAAGTTCAAGTTTCATTGTCTACTCTTCTCCAGTTCTGTCCCCATAAAATAGAGATAATGAACTAAACACAAAGCTGTGATAAGGTTTAAATTAGATAACCTAAGTATAGCATGGTACCTGAACTATATTCAGCATTCAGTAAATTATTGATGTAATTATTACCCACCCCCCAGAAGAGGGCATGTTGATAAATTTCGAGATACAAGGGAAAGCAGACAAAATTTGGGGAGTTGTAATAAGAAAAATGGGCGGTCTGAGGAACAGTCCTGAACTTAGGGTGAGTGAGGGCTTGTTGTGTAAGGCTCTGTGGCTCTTTAAGGGTCCTGGATTTGGAAAGCACACTCATTGAAATTTCATGACCCCAAGAATATTTTGCATTTATAGGGAACTGGTGAAAAGCAATACTCTAAAAACTTCCAAAGGCCTGGATATATAATATTGGGGTTTTGCCTTGGATAGTTTAGTACAGAGAGTGGTAAACCGGGAATTAGAACCCCAGTGCTCTGGTCTTATCCACAGCTGTGTGCTGTTCTGTGTCTCCTCCTCTGAGCTTCAGCTTTCTCACTATAAAATGAAGATTTGGGACAAGCCTAAATAACTTCTTTCCAATTAAAAGAAAAAGACCCACAAAATGTATAGCAAAGTTGGAAAAGCACTAAAAGAAATAATACACTCAGTCACAACTCTGCCATCCCTCCAAATTGCTTATAGTTTGATTTAAAATTCTTGTTAATCTAGGAGATTAACCCTAGGTTGTGGCAGTACAGGTAGTTTTAATTTTATGTTTTCTGTTTATTTGTAGTTTTCAAATGCTCTCTCATGCACATTTATTACTTTTCAAGTCAGCAAATATTTAATGCTGTTAATTTATTTTTTATATCTACAAATCTGAAAATTTATTATGCTAGTGGAGAAATACTCCCTAATTGGAAAACAATTTCCTGTGAGTCTTAGTACTTAGAATGTAGGCACCGTGCAACCCTGCTGGGCTTATGGATCATTGCCTGAGAGATAATGTACCATGGAGCATTCTAGTAAAGACAGTGCCTGACATCTGCCCACTCCAACCCCCACCCACAGCTTCCTGCTGCATGTACACTGATGGCTTTGTGGTCTTTGTGGGCTGGTCTGTCACTCTGGGGAGAACAAATGAGTATGGATGGCTTTTTGCTTAGTTGCTGTTATGGGTTTTAGTGTACCACATTTTATGTTTCTAAATTTTGTACATACATTAAGAATCACCCAACATTGCTCTAAGACAATGTGACATTGCATAGAAGCTGTTCTATCAAAACAGATGCAAATGTTTTTTAGAAATCTCTCTTACAGAAAACATGTCTATTTAGTTCTCAAAATTAGTAACTCAAATGTTCTATTGTGTACATGTATTTGTAGGAAAGAAATAAAACCTAATATGTTTTGATGTTCTTGAACCACATCCACCCTTATTCAGAGATTTAGAAATTTTAGGAATATGCTGGTTTCATTCATTCACTCACAAATGTTCAAACTATGAAATTGACTCAGAAAAGCCCTTTTAAATGAGTTTATTTAAAATTAAATAGTTCAGAGGAGTTACAATGATTATTTTTATAAACTTCTCCATTTTGTGTGTATCTTCATGCAACAGGTTCTCTGGAAATCTTGGTCCATTGAGGAAGCAATTCTTGCTGTTAATGTACTTTGTAGTCCAATGAATCGGGAAAAAATCATCTAAAACTTTTCTTCCCTTCTCATTAACAAAGTGCTCAAAGTGATAGTCAACTCCCAGTGCTATCTGTCACAAATTCAAATGTTTCTTCATCTCAGTATCTCATTCATTCATTCATGAAACAATTGAGCTTCAGCTCTGTGCTGTGTCCCACTTACTGAGGATACTGTATAAACCAGGAAAAAAAGTTCCCTCTCCTCAGAGAGTTTGTCTTGGGGACCAGGGTCCATAGAATATTTTGAAATTCCCATGTGTCATCTTTTCTGTCAGTCTGTTGTCCTCCTGAGACAGAGTCTGTCTCCTCCTTTTCTGACAAGGTCATTTGTAGTTGCTTGGAACGTACTTAATGAATAATTATTGAAACTATAGGCATGCTTTATTGAGCTTTTGGCACACCAAGTCTTGTGCTTAATGTATAAAAGTCTTGCAGTTTTGTTAGGTTGATGTTATTCTCATTTCATAGCCAAGAAAGAGAATCAGCAGAGTTAAATAACTTACCAGGGTCACAGAGCTGGTCTTTTAGCATTCAGATTTGAATCAAGGTTAATTTCATTCGAAAGCCCCTATTGTTCACTGGTTTTGCTGTAGTAGATGAGCAAATGCATAGGTGCATGCATAATTAGGTCGAATGAATTTAATCTTTGGGAAGTTTAGATTACAGATGTATTTCCTGATTTTCCTCATTGGCTAATTCTTCTGTCTCTTTAGCCTGTTCACCCTCACTTCTTGAGCTGTGGACCTTGTTGTTGTTTTGTTTGTTTGTTTGTTTTTGTTTTTTTTTTGAGTTACAAACTTTGAAGAGTCCCAGGTCTCTCTTCTTGGACTTCTCTTTTCTGTTTGTATTCACCCCCTGCATGACCTCATCTCATGGTTTCCATAGTGTCTATGTACCAGTAATGCCTGGAATAAAATATTTTACTGAATACTTTATATCTGCACTCGATATTGAAAAGGCATGTAAAACTTAGCATGTTCCAAACTGAGCTCTAGTTAGCCCCTCAACCTGTCCTCCCCAAACCTATTTCTCTATCAGTCCTTCCCCTTTATTGAAGATAATCATTCCAGGTGCTCAGGCTAAACCTGAGTAGTCATCCTGGCTTCTTATTTCTCACATTGCAGGTCTAACTCATCAGCAAGTCCCCTGAACTCAACCTGCAGGATCATCTTGAATCTGACCACAGCTGTCTTTATTGTCATGATCGAGTTAGCACCACCAGTTGTTACCTGTTTTGTGCATGAGTCTATTTCTTGTCTTGCCTCTCTACCCTCAGTCTCTGTACTCTCCTGCTAATGTGATCCTATTAAAGTGTAAATCAGATCATGTCACGCTGATTCCCAGACCTCTCAGCAGCTTCCCAGTACACACTGTGAAAGCAAAGCTTCAGGGCCCTACCTAGTCAGTCATGGCTGTGCCTCCCTGATCCTATCTACTCCTAAACTTCCCCCTATTTAGTCTTAGAGTCCCAGAACTCTCTTCACGTCACACAGGCCTCCTGGCTGATCTGCAGACACACCAGACAGGCTTCCCCACTCTGGGCCTTTGCAAATGCTCTTTCTTCTGCCCATCTCATTGCTTCACCTGTTCAGTTTGACTCACAGTAACCTAGTCAGTACAGTCTGTTGACTGCTGTTTAAAATTGCATGACATTCTGACTCTTTGGCCTCCCTCCTCTCTTTTTATTTTCTCTGTAGCAATCATCAATATGTAAATTTCCAATTCACTCTACAGTTAACAGTAAGTGATATGAAGTTGGGGGTTTTTACCTGTTGTGTTCCTTACCCTGGGGCCTTGAACGGTGCATGGCACATTCTGTACATTCATATTTGTGTCTTTATTTTGTATGAAATGCTGTGCTGGCCATTTTTCTCTCAGTATTATGTTGTAAAGTATTCACCATGATTCTTTAAGTAATCTTATTGTACATACTTTACAGAGGAGAAGATTAAGAATCTTGTTCAAGGTCACGCAGCTCAGTGTAGACATGAATTGCATAAACTCAAAAACCCTTATGCCAACCAATTACATTCTGTTGGTTTTTGTCTGCCAGCTCAGATTCTTGTTTTTTCCCCTTTGTTGGAATTCATGCAATTTTAGTCTTCTCAGGACAGTTCCTCTTGGTGGGCTGGAAAATGGCATTTCTTAAGAAGGGTTCCGTTAAGGATTAATAATCATTCTTTGGAAAAAGGGAGAAGAATCAATGCTTACACTTAATTTTCTCTTGATGAGTGTTAAAGGAGTAGGTGGGAGGAAGGTTCAGGACCAAAATTTGTTTTAAATGAAATTTATTGGGAAAATGCTAAATGCATTATTTTAGTTCTGAGAAGGCAGGAGCCAGACTTCAGGACACCTCCTTTTGGAGCCTCAAAAGGGAGCTCCTGAGATTACTTTGAGGGAAGTCTGATTTAGCTGTAGTTCTGATTTTCTATCTAATTTTCTAGCTCCTGCAGGGCAGAGACCATCACTATTAGTGTTTAGTGATGTGCCAGTGACTATTAAGAAAGGTAAACAGAGCAAACACTTCCACGCTGGCAGAATAAAGGAATATGTGACTGCATGAAGTCTGCTCCAGAGATGCTCCTTTTGAGAATCTTCACACCAGGGCTGGAGTTGACACTGATCTTTGTGCCTGTTTATTCCTCCACTGTACTCGTTACTCTCAAAGATGTCAGTGGGCGAATGTGAAAATAATGCTTTGGTTGTACCAGAGTTGGGCCATCTCAGCCACAACCACCTAGCAGGTTCTGGGGTTCTGTGGATGTAATCAGAGGGCAGAAACTGTTCCAAAGAGAATTTTCATATTATTTCAGTTCTTATAAAACTACTTTTTTTTTCTATTATGTTTTGATTTTTAACAAGTTGCAGTTTAGTTTCCCTGAAACTACAACACTCTTAACCAGTTCACTTATTGGATGAAAATGAGCAGTTAGAAGTTACTGGGAGTGGTCCTGCAGGGGGGAGCCTGTCAGTGAAGACAGCAGCGCTAAGCTTTAGCTTAGGTGTCACGTACGTGGGTATTTTCAGGAGTCCAGCATTTCTTGCACATATTGTAAAAAGTTAGATGGGTTCAACTCTGAAGCAAGAATATGTCCTCAAACTTGGTTCTTAGAATCTTGTTTGTTCCTTGCAGAACCAGCTGAACATAGAGAAGATAACCAAAATGTAATTATATAAAAATCTCATATCCACACTCTAGAATCATTTTACAGTTTTGAAGGGATATAGGAATGCTTTGTACCCAACCTATAAAGCATCCTTGTTCTAAGACGTTTCTGTCCTTTAATTGTTGCAGGGTAGACAGGACATCAGTATTTTATCTTAAAACTCTCCTGTGATTCTAATATGTCTCCAGGGTTGAGAAGGGTTGCTTTCAGCCATGTCTGGTCTTAATGATAAGAGAATGATTTCTTCCTGTGGGCCCAATATATTTTGGCCAGAGAAAATCTTACCCATTCAAAACTAAGAAACAGTTAGGATGCACATGGGCTTTAAACTAATGGCTCTATGCAGAAGACTAAATGGGCATTTGAAGGGGTGGTGATAATGCGTAGTACCCATTGATGACATGAAGACCTGGAATTGACAAAACCAATTTAATTATTTTCCCAAGAATCTACTGAAACTGTCCCAGGCAGGATTTATTCTAGTACCTTTGCCCCACTGTACTTCTTACCCCTTCTTCCATTTCATTTGTATCCACCCTCTCTCTACCTCTTTCTCTTTTCCTTTATGTATATTTCTTTACTTTTCTTCCCCTTATTTTTTCTTATTTCTCTGTTTAGCCAGAGTAAGAGGTAAGGTATATTTTGTAGTGTTTGCAATGTTTATTGAAAATATTTATTTATGTGTCCCTGATGATTTATTTTAGAATGTGATTTTTGTTGGACTGTTCATATTTCTCTTCATTTAAAATCCTCTCAAGTTATTATTGTTCATTTTTTGTGTTGCCTGAGAAGTTTACATCCCAAATGCTTCCCTCTCCCACTGCTGGTTATTGGATCCTAATGGAAATGGATTCTCTCCCTGGGTTATTACAATACAAGTTAAATTGGAATCACCGGAGCCAGTCGATGATCCTTTCCCATCCACTGCACTGTAGATTTAAGTGTAGACTTTGATGTTTCTGAAATGAAACAGAGAAGCACAAAGATTTCCACTTGTATTTGGAAATAAAGGAATTAAACGAACCACAGAACTTCTGGCTTTCTTGTAAGCATCTTGTTCCAATGGAAAGAGTATGCTTGTTTTGCTATACCTTGCTGGGATTCGTTGAGGGTAGAAGAGACAGGGGTTTTGTCTTCTACAAATGACAAGGTTATGCTTCCTTTCAACTTCTTGTCATGAAGTTCAGCTTTGCAGAGTTAATTTGAAGTTCACCAAGTCTGTACTGTCTTCCTCTAACTTATACTTTTTGTCAACTTGGCATTTGTAATAACAAACTCGCTTTGTGCCACTGGTTTACGTTTTTTGAGTTTTCTGGCACATAACACTTCTTCCCCAATGTTCTCCTCCCCTTTCTTACCATCTTCATTGATGTTGGCATAGTCATCACCATCATCACCCAGAGGCACCATGGAAACCTCACTGAGACCTGAATCCTTGTGTAGGAGCATGACCTCCTGGGGTCATCTCTGGAAATTCCTCTTTAATGACGTCACCTAGCTGAATCTGATTTTCTGAGTTCCAAATGTTTTTGTCCCGCTCTGAATGACTTTGCTGCCTGAATCTCAGATTCAGGCTCATAGTCCTTAGAGAAAGCTTGAGAAGAAGGCAGCAAGAGAGGGGTTGCATAAAGGCTACAAAAGAACATTTGATTTAAATAAGGGCAAGAATACCTACTATATTAGCTTCCAGCTTTCAATTCTCTCTCTCTATTCATCCGTTTCTCTAATGGAAAAGAAATGGAAAAACCACTAAGTGCTTTTATTTGGATGGCAGGTACATTATATCAGAAAACAAGATTGAAGATCTTTAAATTTCTACATCCTCAGCAAAGACTTCTAGAGTGACCTGCTGAATAGGTACTTGAGAGATTGCCAGTTCAGAAGTAAATGAAGTGAACGGCAGCTCATCATGATATATTAGATGATAGGTACGCACAGGGATGGCAAAGTGACAGCCTGTAGTATTGGATGTTAGCTTGTGAATTGAACTCTAAAATTACATTAGATATTTCTTCAGGGGTCAGCAAAAGACACTCAGTGGAATGGGTATTTTGTGGGAGAAAATTGTTGCTGCCCTTACTTGTTGGGTTTAGAAAGTGTGGATGGTTGGCAAGGATTTTCTCGATTTGTTCTGGTTTGGATTAAAGCCTTAACAGAATGAGGAGATATGATATATATCTGTGGTTGGGTGGTTTGCACTTTTCAAGGAACCATTTGACCTTTCAGTTGCTCAGACCACAGTTACATATGGAATGTTCTGGCTGGAGTCCCTCGCTTGGGAAGCCTTTTCAATACTCAGCTAATGCCATTGCACCAGAAACTTAGGGAACTGGGGTCCCTCTGTCTTAGATTTTCAGTTCAGTATTCAAGGCCATTTAATTTGTTTGATTAGCACTCAATGATAACAAGAATTGTTCCATACAATTTATTTACAACTTGTTACAGAGGTGTTTTATTTTCATCTTCGATTTGTTTGCTTTTGATGTAATTTTATTTAAAAAAAATTTTTTTTTCATGGTACTGGAGATTGAACCCAGGGGTGCTCTATCGCTGACCTACACCCCCAACCCTCTTTATTTTTTTGGAGGCAGGGTCTTGCTACATTTCTGTTTTCATCAGCTTTTTCGCTGCTGTGACTAAATGACCCAACCAGCCCAACTGTAATTGAGGAAAGATTTTTTGAGGGCTCATGGTTTCAGAGGTCTTAGTTTATAGAAGGCCGGCTCCATTCCTCAGGGCTCATGGTGAGGCTGAACATCATGGTGGGAGAGGGTGGTGGAGAGAAGTAGCTTATATTATAGTGATCAAGAAGCAGAGAGAGAGTGTCCTCTCCAGATACAAAATATATACCCCAAAGCCATTCCCCAATTCCAATCTTCTCCAGCCACACCCTACTACTTCAATTAATACCATCAGGGATAATTCACTGATTGGGTTAAGACTCTTACAACCCAATCATTTCTCCTCTGAACCTTCCTGCATTGTCTCACATGTGAACTTTTGGGGGACACCTCACATCCAAACCATAACAGTGGCCCATGGTGGCTGTGGACTTGTACTCCTTCTTCCGCAGCCTCCCTAGTCACTGGGATTACAGGTGTGTACTACCATGCCTGGCTTTGATGTAATTTTCTTCTAGAATGCTAATTTTTTACTTAATAACCTACTAGCTTCTCATCGTAGAGATGGTGACCCTTGGTGTAGTCTTTCAGTGCCACATGGTTTATGGCTGATCTCCAGTGTGGGTCATAGTACCTGGAACACTTTTGATACTTAATAAATTTTTCTTGACTGATTCTTAAGAAAATAAATGACCTATTGGGGAAGGGAGATTTTTAAATTTGCTGCAGTTTTGCAAAAAAGAAGTTCTAAAACCTCATTTGCTCATTTTATTTTGTTCAGATTATAGAAGTCACAGGTGTTCATCTAGAGAATGAAGCTAAAAATAAATTGCTATTAATATTTTGGCCTATTTCCTTCTGAGCTTTCAGTATGAAGATTATCATCATTGTTAATTTTTACATCATCCATATTTGACTGAACTGCATATCATACTTTTAATACCATATTTTCCCTTTCTATTCTATCATTAGCACTTTCCTAGTCTATTCAGTACAGTATTCTTTTAGAAATATTCTTTTATGATGACTATATAATATTGCAGTGATCAGATGTACTCATGCAATTCCCTACTGTTAGATATTTAGGTCATTTTTAATTTTCACTCTTAAAAATAATGCTTCAGTGAACATCCTCGTTGATAAATCTTGTTTAATTCCTGACTATTCCCTGTGAGTATATTCTTATGGTAGTGTCCACAGTTCTTTTCAGGTAAAATGCCATTTCTGTGGAGCTTGTTAATTTTGTAATTTTTTTAAAAAAATTTGTTGACAGATACATTGTATTCTGGAAAGAAAGTAAATTAGAGTTTAGAAGACATAGAATGAGGACAGATTCTGATGCTTCTTAGTCATATCATTTTAAGGAATGATCATTTCTCCTTCCTTGTTTGCAAAATGGGGAACATGAAATTCATCTTATTTCTTTGTCTATGTATTATGAAGAGTAAATGAGGCAATGAAGATATAGCACTTTTTGACCTATAATGAAATTTACTCTCATAAGAATTTTGTTAATATTTCTTTGTATAGCATTTTCTTTTTTGTTTGTTTGTTTGTTTTTGTGATACTTGGGATTGAACCCAAGGTCTTATGCATGCTAGACAAGAACTTTACCACTGAACTGTGTGCTTCGAGATAGGGTCTCACTATGCTACCCAGGCTGGCCTTGAAATTGTGATCCCCTTGACTCAGTCTCCCAAGTAGCTGAGATTGCAGGCACATATGACCACAACCACCTACAAGTAATTTTTTCCCCAAGTAGGCAGATCACTTTTTGTGTTTTAATTATTATGAAGTATTTTAGACAGATAGAAAGATATACAAATAAAAATTTAAAAATCTACACAGCTACCATCTACTTTAAGGAAAAGTTTTTCATGTCTTAATTATTAATCTAGCTGACATGTTGAACCCTCCTCCAATTCCACTGCTTCACTACCTCCTTGCCCAACCCCAGGAAAGCACTCTTGAGAATTAGGGTGTTATTATTCCTTGCATGTCTCTATAACTTTGCTGGCCTTGAAGTTGCATACTTTATTTTTCTATTTTTGACTGTTATTGTTAAGGTTTTAGCATCCTTAACAATCCTTATTTTGCTACATTTGTAGCAGAATAAAA
>JAJEJO010004680.1:29935-241208 GCA_020662805.1 Glaucomys volans
TTTTATGCTACTTTTTTCCCCAGAATTTTAGTTCTATTTTGTTTTGTTATTACCCAGATTAATTGTTAGGAATGTGACAGTGTGGCCAGTATTGTTGGTGTGAATTACCCCCGTGGCCTTTGCTCACCATTCCTTCCTGCCTCTCAGTCTTTCTTCCTGACTTCTTTTTCTTTGGTCTAAGTGTCATATCTGTGAGAATTTTCTTCAACTATTGGTAAACACATTAGTTTTCTGTTTGGCTGAAAATGACTAACTTTTGTCCTTAGATGACACTTTATGTTAGCTTTTAATTCTAGGTTGGCAATTATTTTCTTTCAACGTGTGAGAGTGTGTGTGTGTGTGTTGGGGATTGAATCCAAGCCTCCAGCATGTTAAACAGGTCACATGACTCTATTGCTGAGCTGCACCCCCAGCCCTCTCAGCACCTTAAAGACATCACCTCACTGTCTTTTTGTCAGTGTGGAGATGTCAGTGGCTGTGGAAATCGATATTCCTTTGTAGGTGTCGTGTTTGACACTTCTTATGTGATCTTGTTTTCTTTGATGATCTGTAGTATATCATGATTTTCCCAGGTGTGGATGTCTTTGTATGTATCCTACTTGGTATTAATTTCTTCAGTTTGAGTATTGGTGACTTCCATAAGACCTGAAAATTTTTTTTTGCTATCTCTTCAAGTGTTCTGTCTTCCCCATATTTTCTGTTTTCTCTTCCTCAGAACTTCAATTAGATGTCTGCACTCTGCCTTCTGTGTCTCGGAACCCTTATTTCCATACTTTCCATCTCCCTGTGCTACATTCTTAGTAATTTATTTAGCTATATCTGCTAGTTAATGGCTATTCCTTCACTCACTGCATTTGTAATTTCAAATTATGGACATTTCTAGAACTTCTATTAGTTCATTTTTATAAATAGGTCTGATTCTTTTTAATAGTATATTTTTCCTTTGCTGTATTTTTAGTCCACCTTAAATGCTAAAAAACATTTGAAACTTTATTTTAGAGTATGTATTGGTTAACACTATTATTTAATATTATTATTAGTCTTTTCACACTCTTTGCTTTTCTAGCTTACTCTCACTCATGGAGTGATTTTGGATTGTGAACTTATTTTCAGCAGCATTTAGCTATAAGAAGCCTATGAAGCCTGGATTATTCTGTGTTGACTAGTACTTTCAATGGGAATTTCTACAATGATGGAAATGTTTTCTGTATGTGCTGTGCAATAACAGCCACATGTGGCTACCAAGCACTGACAAGTGCCTCATGTGAATTTCTAAAATTTTAACTTAATATTAATTTATTAAAATGTAAATTTGGTCACATATGGTTAGTGGCTAACTTAGCAGATGGCTCAGGTCTAGAGAGCATTTGCTTTTTCTTCTTACAAGTACACTTTGGAACTACTAATCTTGGGTCAGTTTATATTAAAATTTTGTCCTGGGATATCTCACATTATACAAAAAAAAAAAAAGATTTGGTTCTGAAATTGTCAGTACAGGCCTCTAGTTATACAAATTCAGGAGAATATTTTTATATATACAAGAGAGATGCATTTCTCCTATCCATCTCTTTCTTTCCTTGTGGGAAGATAAATTTTTATCCCATACTTTCCTTGGTATATGCAGAGTTATTTAAGAGTCCCAGCTTTGGGCTGTGGGTGTAGCTCAGTGGTGGAGCATTTGCCTAGTGTACTTGAGTCCCCAGTTTGGATTCATAGTGCACGTGCATGCACACACACACACACACACACACACACACCATACACAAAACCTTTTATTGTAGTGGTTGGCAAACGACTTCTGTGAAGCAATCATTTATCCACTTACATCTCTGGTTTTTAGTCCCCACTCCTTTTTTGACAACTGCAAGATGCAAAAATTCTTAACAAAATTTTAGCGAATCGCATACAAAAACATATTAAAAAGATAGTGCACCATGATCAAGTGGGTTTCATCCCAGGGATGCAAGGTTGGTTCAACATCTGGAAATCAATCAATGTAATTCACCACATCAACAGACTTAAGGTCAAGAACCACATGATTATTTCAATAGACGCAGAGAAAGCATTTGATAAAATACAGCACCCCTTCATGCTCAAAACACTAGAAAAAATAGGGATAGTGGGGACATTCCTTAACATTGTAAAGGCTATTTATGCCAAGCCCACAGCTAACATCATTCTAAATGGAGAAAAATTGAAAGCATTCCCCTTGAGAACTGGAACAAGACAGGGATGCCCTCTTTCACCACTACTATTCAACATCGTTCTTGAAACTCTAGCCAGAGCAATTAGACAGACCAAAGAAATTAGAGGAATACGAATAGGAAATTTCCCCTATATTCTTGCAAGCTCAAATAAGTTTCCTGGAAAGGGATTCATTATACTGTACCCAGCATTACTACATTCTAATAGGCAGGCACCAGGGCATTTATTCTGTCCTTTTGCTGGAAAAAGAAGTGTCCCCAGTTATTTCTGACTATGTAACTTCTTTGTAGTGCACAGATATTGGAAGACTTTTTCCTGTTTTTGTTTGTGTTTTGGTCCTGGGGCTAGAACCCAGAGCCTTGTGTGGGCTTTGTGCAAGCTCTCTACCACGAGGTACATCTGGTATTGCAAGACTTTCTTGCTGGGTGTGGAGAGAGGTTTTTTTTTTGATCATTAAATAACAGTAAAGGAATATAAATAAGTACTTCACATGGCCCATTAAATTCATGAATAAAATAGATGAAACATGATACTTTGTATTGGCAACTGAATACTATTTACTTGTCTACCGTTAGGGTTGAGCATACCTGGTTTACGAGCAACCTGCAAGCATCCTGTTCTCCCTGCTGCATCAGGGCCCTCAGGATTGTTGATATGTGAGCCACGAGTCCATGTCATCAGGGTCAAATTACCTTATTGCATCTGTGCGAGAAACTTGGAAGATAATAATGAGATTTAATCAGTGGGGCAGTGGGTTGTAAATTCTTTTGTTGGTTTATTACAACCCATAGAAGATGATCATAGCTTGATGAGTCTATTGGTGATAACTAGTCAATATATTTTTTCCCTTTCCATTTTCAAACGCATATGTGAGTTAGATGCTAACACAGGAAATACAGCCATATAATATAAAATGAGAAGGCCAAGATGATAACTTGCATCAGGAACAGTGTAGGACCACATTTGGGCTAAGGAAAAACGGAAGGGTTAGCAATCATGACTCATTTTCTGAATCTCTTTTTATTCTATCAACACTATCATTGCAGTTGCCAACACTCACTGCACATTTATTGTATTCTAGGCATAGATCTAAAGTCATATCAGTTTTTTTTTTAAAACAACCTTCCAACTACAATATAATGAAGTTCCATTATGATTCCTATTTCAGTTGAAGACATAAGAGATTGAGAAACTTGATCAAGTTCACACAACTAGTGAGCAATAAAGATGAGACTTGAACTCAGAATTCAGTGCCTCTTAACCACTATGCATCATTTTAGAAATACTCCCTAATGCTGCACAAATTGATTTCTGTGATGACAGAATTGATGATATAAGTGACTGTTTTAAGTGCTCTTTCTTTTACAACATGTTTTTCTTTTTTCTTTTTTCTTTTTTTTTTGCATTACATAGCAAGAATGTCTGGATGTTGTTTTAATGATGCTATCAAAGATCTAAGTTCTTTCATTTTTTTTTTCCTGTCATGCTTAGCATTGTCTTTTAAATCCTCAAGCTTGTCTCATGACTACAAAATGGCTTCAGTAGCTCCGGGGTTCTGGTGCAAGGTAGGGGGAAGGGAAAAGAAGCACCAGTAATGTCTGCCTCTTGAATGAAGAGAAAAAATTCTTTTCCTAAAGTTCTCATGGAGACAACCTGTTCTGCCTTATTGGATTGGATTGTGTTCCATGGTCATCCCTGGTTGCAAAAGATGTCGAGAAGTTGGATGTCTTATTCTTTTCTTTTGAGTCTTGAATAGAAGATAATCAAGGGAGGAGTAGGGAACAGATATCAAGATAGTAAAACACCAGGCTTCTGCTCCAGTGAGGTCCTGGAAACTTGGATTGCATGAAATCGATTTGGTAAGATGAATTCTCTGGGATTCACCTACATGAGAATGTCCTGTAGGGGAAGTTGAAGGCCCACTTATATCAGCTCTTCCTTGTCCTTGCCTGTGTTGGTACAGGGCCTGAGAACTTCCATCTATAGACCAAGCCTTTTCACCCCCAGAGCCATGCCTGTGGGCACTAGTCAGTGGCCGAGATCTGAAATTCATCTTGTCCTAACACCAGGCTTCTGCAATGTCCAGCTGAGACCCTAGCTTCCATCTATTTGTGGAATGTTCTAGTTCCTCTCTAAGTGACACAGGCTTTCTTCAACTCTCTGGCTGGTCTTCAGCCTTGATTTCTTCATATTATGCCAGACCCTCTGGCATACTAGCAAGCTGGACTGAGGTTAGGACACCAGGATAGGTTTTGTGGAGGGCCTTGTCCTTTACACCATTCACTCAATCATAGCAACATCTCCTTTGTACCTGCCACTTCCTCTCTCTGGAAATCCCTTTTCTTGATCTTTGACTGACTGGTTTGTTTCCTACCAACTCAACTGTCAGAAGTCTTTTCTGATCATTCAAGTCCCTCATTACTATGTTCCAAGGCCATTTTTTTTTTTTTCCATTGCTCTTGTCATGGTCTGGGAACCCTGAGCTTTAGAGAAGATAGGACAGGGTGGAGCAAACTGTAGTCCGTGGACTAAAGGTGGTCTGCAAATGTGTGTGGCAAGTCTATGACAAGAGAAGAACTTGCTCTAGAACTTGAATCAATTATGTCACCTAGCATGCTATTTATTTCAGATGACTTTTTTTTTTTTTTGGTAATGAGGCTTTCTCTCAATGGAGTAGTATGCTAATTTACATTCTGGTTTAAACTCCTTGTCTTGTTGATTGTAACAAAATGTACTTAGACTAACAACTTGCCACTTGGAGTAAACGAAGAGGTGTCAAAAGATTAAAGATATGAGAAGGATTGAAGTAAGAGCAGATAGGAAATAATTGGCAAGTCAGAGGTGAATGGAAATTGCTATATGTAAAGGAGAGAAGAAGAGATTTACAAGAGAAAAAAACCAAGATTTTTTTCAGTACTGGCAACTGAACCCCTTTCTTTACTACTGAACTATAATGCCCGACCTTTTTTATTTTTTGTTATGAGACATGTCTTGCTAAATTGCCTATGATGGCTTTGAACTTGCCATCTCCTGCCTCAGCCTCCCAGGTTGCTAGGACTACAGGTGTGTGCCACCATGACCAGAAGGAATTTTTCTTTTTAAGACTTATGTTTGCTCTGCCTTAGAGAAGTTCATTGTAAGACCCATTAAAAAATTAATACTGCTCAATGGTTTTCTGAGTAGAGTAAACTTCAGAATTCTAAGGAAGATCTGTACCAAGATTTCTGATGAAAATCTCCAACACTATAGGGTCCCTTGCAGGAGTTCATAGAGAAAAAAGACCTTATCTAACATGTGTGAAGCTGCAAGTTGGGAATTCCCAAAGGCTGTCTGAAGTCAAAATGGAGACTTCATAGATCTCCAACATTCTGATGCCATTGACCCTCACCTATCTTTGCTTATCCATGCTACAAAGTCCTCTTTTAAGAGGTTCTCAGCTCTGTTGTAATACATTCAGAAAATATTAACAGTTTTGTAGAAATTATATCATTTAACTTTTTCACTGATAGAGAAGTAACATGATTAAACATGATGGTAAATATGATAAAATATAAAAAGATGTATTTCTGTAAATGTCACCAGCCTTAAATTATCACTAGTATTTTCATGTATTTCCTTCCAGCTTTTTTTCTCTTTTTCTGCACCCAATTTACTCCTTTCACACAGTTGAAATCACACTGTGAATATTTATATCTGTTTTTCCCTCTAGGCCTCATGTCAGAAGCACTTCCCTATGTCATTAGAATTCTTCATAAACATCGATTTAATGGCTGAATAACATCCTTCATTTACCTCTCCCTTGCCATCTCTCTCCTATCTAGATTTACTTCAACTGCTTTGTAAGGATAAAGGAAATTTCTATAATCTCTCTACTTTTTATGGACACTTAACTTTGCTTTGATTTTTTTTCCCCATTTCGTGTCTACATCTTTAGACCTGTCTTTGCACACATTTTGAAGAAATTAAATGATATTAACTGGGTGTATATACGTGTGGCATGGTGCATGGAAACCTTGTTGCCCTCCAGTTCCATCCTTATCTGTATCTTGCCCTATATACCTTCTTCTATCCTCATGTGCTCTTGGTGTCGTGGTTTTGTGGGTAGTGCTGGCGTGGACCCTTGCTGATCTGAGAAAAGGGAAGGAACTCTTGTTTTAGTCGGCTTTTTGGCTGCTGTGACTAAGGATCTGACCAGCATGATTATAGAGGAGGAAAAGCTTACTTGGGGGCACACAGTTTCAGAGGTCTTAGTCTATAGAAGGCTGCCTCCATTCCTTGGGGCTTGAGGTGAGGCTGAACATTCTGACAGGAGAGGGTGGCAGAGGAAAGCAGAGAGAGACCTTCCTGCATTGTCTCACAGGTGAGCTTTTGGGGGACACCTCACATTCAACCATAACAACTCTTAATGGGGTTTTTAATGTCTGCTCAGACTGGACTTTCCTGTCAGTGGTGTTAGCCAATCTTTAACTTCTTTAGCTTTCATAGTCCATCTTGGATAAAAAGACAAGAGTGAGCAGTTATCCAAATTTCACTGAAAATTCAACTGCCTCTATATTTTCTGGGTAAAAGCTTAAACTACTTATTCCTTATATTATCTATCCTGGGTCATTAGAAAAAAATAACTGTTCTCTGGCCTAATATAATTTATAAAGCTATTACATATCCTCTTTGTAGCATGAATCAGTAATAGACTTTAAAACTCTAAACGGGTACCATTGTAAGGGAGATGATTAAGGGAAAAAAAAGGGGGAGAAAATTGTGGAGGTTAGTGATCAGTGTCCTTGCTTTAAAGTCAAGGTTTCCTGCCATGGTTTTCCAGCTTTTCTTTTTCAACTTTCTCTTGTTTTCTAAATATCTTATACATATTATTTATTAAATTGTCTCATCTTGAACCTAACAGAAAACAACAGTGTTAGAGTTCATTGAAATAATTTAGAGAATGACTCTTCCTCCAACCTGGATGAAATATGTTGTAGAGAAGAGTGACAAGTCTTGAGTGAAGAGATCCAGCTACACCATTGATCACGTGTCACTGCTTGGCTTTTGACGAGTCTCTTCACTGTTTTAAAACGAATTTTCCACATCAGCAAGATTAGGTTAGCAATGCCTTAATGATTGACGTTGCTTAGTCATTTTAACACAGCATAGGTAAGTGTTATGATAATATAAAGGGCTAATACTAGTGTAATATCATGACATCAGTAGCTGAACATGGAGTGGGTATTAGGTTCAATTTTCATGCTATGAAAGTCAGGGAGTAAGTGAAAGGAAGCTGAGATTTCGTTCCCATCAACGACAGGCTGAGTGTTTAGCATGAATCACCTTTCAGAGTGCTCACTACCACTTTGGAGGAGAAGGGGTTCAAAGGAAATGTGTAAATTGTCCTGTAAGGCCTCAGTGCTGTCACACAGTGTGCTGAGGTTGGAGGTCAGGTTGGTCTGATTCTAAATTCCATGCTTTTTACATCAGATTGGCATTGAACACATTTGAAAGGGTAAAAACAAAGAACAAAACAAATAGATCTTGATTTAATTATTCTTATTCTAATTGCTCTTAAATATGTACAAACATAACATATGGTTATATATTCCCTAATAATTATAGCTCTTATACAAATACAATGGCAATTTACTAGCTAAGTATAAACAAAAATATGGGCCAATAGAATTCTAATTAATTAACTGATGAACATAATCAGAGATGGTGTTTTACTGAAACTAAACCAACACTGGCAACGTGTATGAAGTAGGGATCTAGGGTACAGATTCTTAGGGGTTGGCCTGTGTCTGCCACCAAGGATGGCTTGATATCTCTTGCGGTATTTGAACTATTGTCAAGGCTTCTTTTTAAAATCATGCTGGAAAAATCATTTTGCTTTCATTGGTCTTGAACACAACATTTATGAATCAGGTCCCCCTTTCTTGTTTGCTGACCATACTTAAAATATAATCTCTTAACACATTGCATTGTAAACAGGAAACAAAAAATGGGCACCAAAATTACATGGCAGCATTAAGTTCTAAAGAGTTCATTAAAATAACCCATAATATACTTAAATGAAAGTGTTAGGACTTTTGTCAAAATATATTGTATCATTCAGGACTCAGAGACATTTGGAACAATCATTTATTGCTAATGTTCAGAGAATCATTCTCAGGGCATCTGGCTATTGCTTTGCTCATGAACCAGGAACCCACAGGGAAGGCAGGATCTGGAGGCAGCAGAAGAGGGGCTAGGAAAATAAATATTCCCAGATATTATGAGCACAGTGTTGTTGTGGAGCAATATCCTTTGATAGAGTCAGCTATGGTGCTCATCCAAACAGTCCATCACCAAAGCTACAAACTGGGACCCCAGATCCAGAAAAGCCAAACACCATTCCAGCACCAGGTGCCTGAGATAGAAACTGCCCTAGAGACAGCAGCCTCCTCATACAGCTGCCTTTCTGTCCTCCCTTGGTGGTGAGAATAGGCTTTTGACATATGGGCCCAGAGACCAGGTAATGGTGCCAGAAACATCTGATGAAGGTGAATGGAAGGTCAGGGAGCTGTTCCTGAATCAAATTCCAAACCATGTGCTTCAATACCATTGGAACTAAATTTTGCAATATTTATTTTATCACCATGGTAGTAGTTGCATAATACAGAATGTGCTTTGTGAGTTTTAATTTTATTGAAATGCCTCTTTTTTGTCATTTTTAGTGAACTCACATCTTTTAGTAAATTGAGGATGCAAAAGTGAATAGTGGGATGAAGTTTTGACTCAGTGGTAGAGCGTTTGCCTAGCATGTGTGAGACACTGGGTTTAATTCTCAGTGCCACATATAAATAAATGAATAAAATAAAGGTCCATCAACAACTAGAAAAAAATGTATATATATAGTAAAAAAAACTGATAACCTTTGCTTTGCATTGTACATTGCTGGTGGAGTTGCAAATTGGTGCAACCACTCTAGAAAGCAGTATGGAGATTCCTCAGAAAACTTGGAATAGAACCATTTGATCTAGCTATCCCAATCCTTGGCCCATACCCAAAGAACATAAAATCAGCATATTACAGGGACACAGCCACATCAATGTTTATAGTAGCTCAATTCACAATAGCTAGATTGTGGAACCAACCTAGATGCCCTTCAATAGATGAATGGATAAAGAAACTGTGGTACATATACATAATGGAATATTACTCAGCCTTAAAGAAGAATAAAATTTTGGCATTTGCAGGTAAATGGATGGAATTGGAGACTATCATACTAAGTAAAATAATCCAATCCCAAAAAACCAAAGGTCAAATGTTTTCTCTGATAATTGAATAATGATGCATAATTGGGGTGGGAGGGTAAGAGAAGAATGGAGGAACTTTGGATTACGTAGAGGGAAATGAGATGAGAGGGGTATGAAAGATGGTAGAATGAGACAGACATCATTACCCTATGTATATGTATGATTGCATGAATGGTGTGAAAATGGTGTGAATCTACGTCATGTATAATCATGGAAACAAAAAGTTGTACCCCATTTGTGTACAATGAATCAAAATGCAGTCTGTAAAAATAAAAAATTTTAAAAAAGCGAATAGTAATTATGGACCAGTATATTGAAGCAGCTGTTGGAATTTTCATATGCACACTGAGAGTTTCTTATGGTGATGTTAATAATTCGCAGTAGTGGAAAGAGGGTATGGATATGAAAATATTATGTTTTCAAAACAACTAAAGATGGATGCAAGAAAATTTGGTAGCCCCATTTGGGGTGAACGGGTGTATTGGAAAGGAGGATACTTCTGCTCTTTCACTAACATAAAGCAAAAAACAGAAGCACAAACAAAAACGTACTGTGAACCTACCATCGCCGAGCACCAGCGTAGTGGTTTATAAGAGTAAGGAGACTGAAAAGGAGGTAAAAAGAGAAGGTTGGACTGGTCTTCTTAGAAATGGGCAAGAGAGGCTAGAAGGAATGTGTGGTGGTGTCCTTTTGATACTCAGTAAAGGTGGTTGTGGAACTTAGTTTTTGAAACCTTCAGTTAATTGTATGAAGGCATAGAACATTGGACAGTTGAGTTCCACAAAGTTTAGAATTTTCCTTGGACAAATATACTGAGGAATAGATGGCTGAAGAAACTGAAGTTAGGGAATGATTAAAAAGAAAGATTATATTGGAAATGTGAAGACAGAGGAAAAAGTGCATAGTAGATTCGTGGATCCATTGCCTCTGTGAGGTAGAATTGTGGCCAGGGCTAATCAGTGCAAAGCAGAGGAGGTTTGAATCTAAGGGGTGGGAAAGGAGATTGTTGGAGCCAGTGCAGCCTCTGATGATGATTAGGTCTAGGGTGTGGGTCCTGGTGTAGGTGGCTACAGTGGATTGAGGAAAGAGAATGTTGAAGGTGAGAAGGTCACAACACTGAGAGTCCAGGAGCCCCTCTTGTTTGCAGGGTTCTGAGCATTTCAAGCTATGTTCTGTGATGTGGTTGGTTCCTTCAAGCCTTCTCCAGCAAACACAGGGCAGGCGCATAGGAGCTGCTGTGGAGAGAGAGGTTTTGTTCCAACCCTTGATAAATACTGCATACCTTTCTGTCACCCTGCTTCCTCAGACACAGTTCATATTAGACCTTAGGCTCTAAGAAGTTCTGCTACGAAGAAACTTATTTAATTTACTTAATCAATGTTAATCTTATCTTAGAACTTCTTTTCTGACCAAATCCTCATTTCTTTCCTTATAAAAATAAAGAGGTATTCTCACCACTTTATTCTTCCAGACCAACATGATCACATTTAAGTGATAATCCTATGTGGACTTTAATTGAAATTGAATTAAGCATATAATTAAATTTCAGAATAATAGCCTTTTAAACATTATTTGGTTTTATCATAAATGCCTTTCCATTTATGCAAGTACTCTAAGTCTCTAGATAAAGTTTTATAATCCCAACCCCCACACACTTATGTTCTACAATATTTCTCGTTAATGTTATTTCTGGTTATCTTTTGTTAGGCTGCTAATATGGCAATTATCTTTTTTGTTATATTCTGTAACTTTTTATTGCTGGTGTTTAAGGATGCTATTGATTTTTGTATATTTACTCTGTATTTGTCTTTATTACTGAACTCTTTTATTAGCGTTAATGGAATTTTAATTCCTTGATTCTCTAAGGCAGCGTTTCCTAGGTCTTTGTAAGGTATAGACCAACTTTTAAAAGAAAAAAAATTTGATGTGATGATATAAATTACTTTTAGAAATAATTAGAGCTGTATTCTAATGTATAAAACTTATAGCTAAGAACATGTTTCTTAGTAGCTCTTACTTTTAATCATAGAAGTAATAACATGCAGGTGAATGGATACAGATCCCCCGGGCTTCTCTAGTTCTCTAAGGAAGCATGTGGAAAGTTGGGCAGGGCAATGTTTTTTTTTTTTTTTTTTTTTTTTGTTTTTTTTTTGATGGGACCTCATTCTTTTGCCCTGATGGGTCTCAAACTCCTGGGATCCAGCATTCCTCCTGCCTCAGCCTCCCAAGCAGCTGGAACTCTAGGCTTGCCTAGCTCAAAGAGTTGGGTGAACAACCCAAGTTGTGTAGGAGGAATATTCTCCAAGTCAGAGAGGCTGAGAGGGAGGGAACTTTTACCTTTCTACTTTCAGTCTGAGAATGGATCAAATCCACATTGGAGGCTTTGCCTCTTACCCTTTATGACATTTCTTACACCATCCTGCATTCCTCCTTCTTACTATCAGCCCTAGCATAGGTCTGCTGTGGCTCATCAAGGAACACCCAGGTTTTTCTTTAACTTGAGACACTGGCATGGGGGAATCAGGGTTTTGAAGTTTAAAACAACTATCTGGTGGAAGGAGATCTGAAGTTTTCCTGAAAATAATTATTGGATGTCTTTTCATTTCTTACATGCTTTTCCATCTAATCAAGTTTTATACCTCTGAATCAGTCTATGATCATATTTCCTAGTAAGTGGTCTCTTTCTTCAGAATTTTCATATTCATTAACAGAAGAAGTGGAATATTCCTGTAACTGTCACACCTTCAGATGTCTTGTTAGAGCTTCATTTGTAGTCTTTCTCATATGTAATTATTTGTATAATTATAATGGTCTGTGTGTTTTGCTTGTGTGACCTGGCAATGTCTTCCTGCCTAGTAGGAGCATCTCTTGGATAACATGATCCTGTTTCCCTGCTTCTTGTTCTCTCAGAAAGGAGACTCTCCACCTGCTTGGTTCCTTTTATTCTCCTGGCACCTCTAACTTAGAGTTAGCCTTTGCTGTGAATCAACATGAGTTCACTCTCCCAGGGATGCACGAACCACAAGGAGACAGTGGCAGGATACTTGACCCTGTTCACCAATTTTTCTCCCTCAGGATCTTCAGCTCTCATTTGCCCCCCTTCTTTTCATACCTATGGGACCTTCATGCTTCTGATAAGCTTTTCTCATTTTCCTTCGCTGGCATTATCCTGTTAACTGATGGAATCTTTTTGTGGTTGCTGCCTTTTATTACTATTCTGGCAAGACAGAGTTCGGTGCTTCTGGGAGTGTCTGAGATCCAGTTGCCCAGAAAGTACACTCTGACCTGGAACAGGCATGTAGGAGCTGTACTGAGGAGTGCTCTCAGGTTCAACAGCAGGAAGAACTGAAATAGGACAGGAAAGGGCAAAGATGACCTGTCATGCAATCATCATCAAAGCCCTAGTCAATCCCATGGGAAGGTCTGGAGCTGAGATGGCTCAGCAGAATTGTCCAGCATTGAAATAAAAGGATCAGATTAATTCAACAGAGAGCAGTTGCTGGATGTGCTCTGAGAAGGGAATGTGACCTCAGGGAAGGCAGCTTTCCTCCATTGTGGGCAATTCCAAGAAAGAGATTCAACTGATAGCTAGCAATTGCTCAGTCTCCCAGAATCCAAGGGAATAATTGCTTCAGTCCTGAAAATGGATATGGGCAATGGTGTTCCTATGGCGATTGCAAGGAGTCTCACTATTCTTCTTTTCAACATTTTCTTTTCTTGTTGAAACTTATCCTGACTGGCTAACTCTGTTGCATGAGTTTTCAAATTTTTCCCCTTTCCAAAAAATTATATCTCTTTAGATGATGCCAGGAACTTCCGTGCTGGATATGTCTATGATTTAAGGAACATAGAGCAAATTCCCACAAAGAGCTGAGCTAGATGACGCTTGATTAAATGTCTAGATTTGCACATAAGCACATTCTTTGATAACCAGGGCCACTGTCATTGGACCTCTGTTTACATTGTCTAAAGACTCAGAGTGTGGTACTGACCCAGTAACTTTTGTTGAATAACATATCACCCCAAAACTTACTCTTATATAGAAAAAATATGTGTAATTCCTTAAGTGTCTTAAGTTGGGGCTGGATGGTCTAGGAGAGGCCCCTTTACATGACTGTGGTTGGGATGATGTCAGGTGGGGCAGTGGGTGAACTGGTCACATGTCTGACATCGTCCAGTGATGTCCTCCAGGGTCTCAGTATCCTGGAGCCAACTTGTAAGTCTGAGTCTCCTTCATTCTCTGTATTTTTCCCATTCCAACAGGAAACCTGTGTCCATCCTCATGCTCTTTGGTGTCTGAGGTGGTTTTGCCCTTTAGGAAGCTCTTTGGTTTTTGTCTTAATATAAAACTCTGATTGAACTCAACTTTATTTTCTGATTCCCAATGCCTAGTAATATGTGAGCCTGCCAGTATTTTTATAGGTTGGATTACTGAATGAATTAACTGACTGAAAAGTCACTGTGAAGTATAAAGTCCTTGGTCTCATCCTACCTGCATAACCCCAATGGTTTAAAAATGTCAATGTCTTGACAATGGGAATCAATAGAAAATGGAGAAGAGGGGCAGAGAGGGGTTACTGCCTAACTTCAGTGCTGCTGTTTATTTAGAAGAGTGTGAATGGCTCCCCCTGAAATTGTACAATGTGGGTGGCCCCAAAGTACCTGAGACATCTACCTGCAGGGTTTTGTTCTTATCCATTGGTTCATCTATTCTTCTGCACTTAAGGGAACTGTGTTTCAGCTTTCTGAGCTGTAGTTTTAGGACAGCAATACTTCCTAAGTATTTTCCTGCTTGAGCCATGGAGGAAGAGGGAAAACCCTTTAATACTGGATACCACTCACAGGTATCCCTTTAAGCTTTCCCCACAGCTTAGTTGTCCTCAGAACACACAGATCCACCTCCAGCCAAGATCCTAGTTTTCTCTTGCTGCATACAAACTAAGCCTTTTGAAGACCAACACAGCTCAGTAGTCTGTGCCAGCTCTTCATTGCAGGCCTTCCTTCAATACTTTAAAAGTTAAGTTGAAAAAAAAACATGTTAATGAAACATTAGTTTGATAACTGATGCCACAAGCAAACACAGATGTAGATGTCAATCACTGACGATGGCTATGCTGCATCGTAAATGCTTCCAGAGACTGATGAATCAGATAAATAAGATATAATTGTCTGCTTTTCTCAGCAGTATTATTAACTCGGCTTACCACCCCCTCTCGTCACATGAGATGAGATGTATGGTTTTATTTAGCATTGCAATATAAGGGATAGGTGGAGAAATCAAAAGAAATACCCAAAAAGCTTTCTTTCTTTTTCTTTTTAATATTGTTTCAATCTTTCCTCTGTAAACTAATAATTTTAATCAGATTCTTAGAAGTGACAATCTGAATAGAGATTACTTAAAACTCATAAATTATCTAAATGTAATTTTTGAGACAGTCTATTTTAAATTGGCTTTTTTTTTTAGAAAAGAAGTTGATTTAATAAGGTGTCACATGCATGTTAGATAGCATAGAGTCTAAAACAACTGGCAAAACTAAAATATGCAATGTTATCTGACTCAGACAAGGAAATTACTTCTGCATCTTCTGTGACACATGAATATATAGACTGATATCCTAGATGATCAGCCTACAATATTTGGGTTTGAGTCAGTTAGAGCCACTTTCTAAATTAAATGATTTTTTTTCAGTACTAGGGATTGAACCCAGGGCCTTGAACATGCTCTACAGGCACTCTATCACTGAGCTACATCCCCAGCCCTTCTGCTTTTGCGAAGTTGCCCAGGCTAGCCTTGAACTTGGGACCCTTCTGCCTCAGCCTTCTGAGTAGCTGGGATTATAGATGTATGCCACCATATATAACTGAGATAAACAATATATATATTTTTTAAATAAAAGCTTTCTCCTTTAATGTTTGTCTTCTTCTCTAACTAGGATTAGAAAATGGCAAGGTGACCTCAGTCACTTAACCTCTCAGGAACTTAGTGTTCTCATCTATAAAGCGGGGAGGTTGGACAAAGATTCCCCCTGACTCTGACCTTCAGTAATCCTAAGATCTAGTCTAGACAGCCAAATGGCAGTTGCTTCTTTAGATTTCAGGTTCAAGGGGCTACCCCAGAAATTCCTCACTACTCTGCTATCTCACGAAGGTTTCCTCGATGCTGAAGTTGAAGTCCTATCAGTGTACAGGAGCTCCAGTCCCAGGACAGGAGCCTCACAGAGTAGCACTTCTCATTTCTTGGACTGTGCACCAGGTAAAATCCAGTAGCTGGATTTGATTAGCACCTGTTTAACTCTGGGCTGCCTTCTCTGGGATGTGATAGTTTCCATTCACAGACTCTGGGCCAGGAGTGGCAGGGGGATATGGAAGCAGTCTTTACCATACGTTTAGCACAAAGTTGTCAAAATAAGGACTTGTTTTCCCTCTTCCTATGGCTCATTCTTTTATTCATCCTACACATATTTATTGAGAGCCTGTGATACATAAGGCATCCAGAGGGCACACGGCAGTGAACGAAAACTGACAGAAATCCCTGCTTTTGTGGGGCTATGTCCTCGAAATAGAAAATAAACATATTAAGTGAGTGCATTGTATGCTAGATGATGTTAGAAATGGCAAAGTGTCATGGAGATAAATAACAGCAGTGCCAGGCAGATGGATAATGCTGGTTGTGAGAAGGATGGTCCTCACTGCGAAGAAGATGACAAAGAGATTTGAAGAGAGTGAGTGAGCCATGTGAGTGTCTGGGGAAGAATATTCTAGCTGAGGAAACAGCGCATGCAATGGCCCCAAGGCAGGAATATTGGAATCCACAAGGAGCAGCCAGGAGGTCAGTAAAATTGGTAGGCAGTGATTATGGGGTGAGGACAGGGTAGGGGTTCAGCTGGAGCCATCAGGGTGGGCAAGCTCTTCAGGGCCCTGGACATAATCTTAATAGGTTTGCTTTTGCTCTGGGTGAAATTGGACCACAGAAGGAAGAGGCTGAACCAGAGTCACATGATCGGATTTACACTTAAACAGTATCACTGTGACAAGAGTGAAGGCAGGCCAGCTCCTCAGACTGCTACTGGGATAATCCAGGAAGAGATGATGGCATCTTGGACCACAAGGGTAGCAGAAGAAGTGCTAAGAGTGGTAACATCCAGTATATATTTAGCCAATGATGTATTAATTTAGTGAATTAATCAGTCAGTATTCATCAAGTAGTCTACAGTTCCAGGCACAGAGAAATAGCCAGCAAGAGAGTCTCCAGCAGCATAGTGAAGAAAACCAAAGTGGGTTATATCTTGGATTCTGCAGAATAAGTGTGTGAGAGGAGTGGTTCACTTTCTGAGGTCACTGAAGAGGTTATTATGTGGTCATTCATCTGAGATCTGAATGAAGCAAAGCTGCCATATCAAACTGTGCAATGGAGCATTTCCTTACAAAGGAGACAGGAGATGCAAAGACCCTGTGGCAAGTGCAAGTTTGGCCTATTTAAAGTCATAAGGCATCCAGTGTGGGTGGGTGAGCTGAATGAAGGAGTGAGAGGTGCAGAAAGAAGATGAAGTTGGAGAAGCAGGTTGTCCCAAAGCAGATGGGGGATTGTAGATCAGGGAGAGGAGTTTGGATCACTGAAGGTGAGGTAGAGATAATAGACAGTTAAAGGCTGTTATCGGCTTGTGTGTTTGTTATTGGACCCATTCCACAGAGGCTAAGTGCCTGTTGTCTCCAGCCCAGATCCAACCGGTTACTTATCCCAACATGAGCTGTGAGGTAAAGCCTACGCCATTGACCACTTATGGCCTGAGTGTCCATGGTAGGATGACCCTTCTAAACTTCAGGGCACTCTTCCTACTGTGAGTGTTCTTGGAGAGATTTCAAGAGTTCAGGGCAGCAGCCCTCCCCAGGGGAACTGAGAGAGGTGCGCTGGGCACTAGTGACCCAAGGTCAGCTTACAAGCAGCAGATGGTGGGAAATCTATCCTGCAACCCCTGCAGCTAAAAGAAGAAATCGATCTGCCTTTCTCTTAGTATTTTCTGTCACTTTCAAGAGCCTCCTTCCACAGTCTCCCTCAGTCAGAAACAGAGGGAGTCAGAGACATTGTCGGGCCTGGGAAGCTTTTCCGAAAACATAATTGTTTGGTGAAATTGCTTTTCTCTTTTATATGCGTCCATGCTTACAATAGGTCTCCTCTAGGCCGCAGGGTGCTTTCCTGGAACAAATGTGTCTCTCTGATAAACCAGATTCTTGGTCAAAATCAATTCCTGTTTATATGAAATCTAAACAATAGGAATGACAACAGCAAGACAGAACTTGATGTGTTTTTTCCCATTTACTCTTTTGTAGATTCTTTTTGTGTATCTTTCAAAATATGATGGTTTCTTCTGATTTCAATAGTAATGCATTTTCATTGCAGAAAAGCTGGAATGTAGAAAAATTTCATAAATGGAATGAAATGATCCATAATCCTATCACCTACAGATAAGCTACAGTTAACATTTTGAAATGGACTCTTCTAGTTTATCTCCCTCTTTCCTTGTCTCTGTCTTTTCCTCTCTTTCTAATATGAATACTTATCTTTAAGAAAGTCAGGGTCATATTATACTTACTATTTGGTGACACACTTTTTCATCTAATAGCATATTCCTCAATCTTAAATATTCAAGACCATAATTTTAATGACTTTCTACATTGTATCTCTAAGTTTTTTTTTTTCTTTTTTTGGACAGTTCTAGGGTTGAACCCAAGGGTACTCTACCACTGAGCTACATGCCAGGTCCTTTTATTTTTTATTTTTTTACTTTGAAACCAGGTCTTGCTAAGTTGCAGAGTCTGACCTTGAACTCGAAATCCTCCTGCCTCAGCCTCCCAAGTCTCTGGACTATAGGCACGCACCTTGGTAATTGGTTATATACTATCATTCTTTAATGTTTCGTATTTTTCAAAGGAAATACCTTGTATGTGTATTTTTGCGAAAACCTCCATTAGTTTTCACAGAACATTATAGAATGATTGAAGGAAATCACATCCACTGTTTTAAAGTTCTCATTAACTTGAGTTGTTACTCCTCAAGAGTGCGAAACATTCATTCGTCACAGTATAGATAAGTGCTCTCCCCTCTCCAGGTTGGCTCCACTTATAGTAGAATTTTTAGCCTGCTAATTTTGTTGGCAAACAAATGAGAGCCCAACTGTTGTTTTAATTTACACTATTCTGATTACTAACATGTTAAATATTTTCCATATGTGTATCATACATTTGCATTTCTTTCGTGAATTGGAAATTCATGAGCTTTACCCATTTTTGCATAGGCATATTTATCTTTTTTCCATAGATGCATTCATCTTTGACTTTTTTATTTTTATGTCTTAAGAGTATGTTCAGATGTATCCTAGGTTCTTAATTTGTCTTTTAATCTTGTTTGTGTTGTTTCTGGATTGACACAATTTTTGATTTGCATCCAGCTTTAAAAGTCATCATCATCGTTTCTTTCTTTGCTTTTATGATGAGACTGGCTTTCCTCACTGGTGGACTAATTTAAATTTCTCTGTTATTTTATGGTTTGGTTTCAAATAATTCATTGTTCGCTTGTGGTTTACCTTGCATCATGTGTGATATGGGGCCTCGCATTATTTTTTCCTTAATGGTTGACCAAAATATACCCAAACTATTTATTAAATAATCCTTATTTATTTGCTGATTTAAAATGTCTCTTATTACATGAAAAGCTGATGTAAATTTAGCTCAATATTTTAGTTTTTATAGCTTTGTATTTTGTTTTTACTGTCAGGCTATATAACACTTCTCAGTTTTAATTTTCTTTCCTTCCTTCCTTCTTTTCCTTTCCTTTAAGAATTGTTTTACTCTTCTTCTTCATTAATGTTTCCAGAAGGTTTTTCTAATAGTTGTATCCATTTTCATCAAAACTGCATTACATTTATAAGTAAATAATGTTGAGAGCAGGGACAGCTTACAGGAACTGAGTCTCTCTTGCAAGTCTACCTCCATATCCCTAATAAGGTTTACAAATTTTTTTCTTATATGCCTTGCATATTCCTTTATAAATCGATTACTGTGCATTTTAGCATATGTTTCACTATTATGAATAGAGGCTTTCTTCTGTAATTTTTTTTTATAACAGATTGTTGGCCCTGTTTTGGAAGGATATTGACCTACGATGGTTTTATTTTTTAACTCATGCCTAATGAAGGAGGTACCAGGGAGGGATTGGTTAAACCTGGCCACACTGGTGACAGTGGGTTATGGATGACTCTCATAAAAGAAAGTACCTGGACGTAGTGTGTAAACATATCAAAGAAGCTAAGCAAAATTTAAAAAATGCTTTTCCATTATTTAAATGATTCTTTTTTTACTTTTGCTAATAGTGAGACTGGGACAAGAAAGTGAGAAGGGATATTGATTTCCACTCTGTATACTTTGGAATATTGAAATATCTCAATCAATGTGTTATTAACTGCTAACAGTTACTGAGCAGTATCACCAGTCCAGGAATTGAGCCAAGCATTAAAGGTAGAATCCAGCATTTCATCTTCACAACATACTAATGAGAGAGATATTTTATTATTTCCATTTTGAGGATAGAGAAGCTGAAGTGAGAGAGGTGCAGTAATGGACCCAGGTCATAGGAACAACGAGAACTAGAGCCAGACTTTGAAGCCTGGCAGTGCAGGCCATAGCCCCACTGCTGGGTGCTGAGCTGTGTAGCTCCTGAATCCTGCCCCTGTGAGAGTCCCTTGCAATGAATGACATGACATCCTGTTGTCCATGTCAGTAGGACATAATATTTGCAAATACTCCTTCTGTATTCATTTCTAGAAGCCAAACGTTTATACTTGGGTGTCCTTTTCTGACCTCAGTGTCATTATCCAGAAACCAGGGAGTGGATTATGTTAACTTCAGGAATTTCAACAGCCTATGATTATAATACAATCTTCTGGGAGACCTACCTTTTCCATAGGCATTCATTTGAGACAGAATGTATTTTCATGCTGAGCACAAAGCTTATTCTTTTACTAAATCAATTGCTTTAGCAAGCTTCTCTTTCCATCAAATTTCATTTCATTTTTTATTAAAGTTGAAAATAAATGTTCCTCTAGAACATAAATGCTCACCTAATGAAAACCTCAGTATCTGCCAATTCATAGAATCTCTGAATGTTAGAACCAGAAAGTGCACTAGGTATTCTGTAGCATGGTTATGGAGACTGAAGCTCCAAGATGTGACTTGATTCCTGAGTTCCCACCACAAGTGGACAGCAGAAATGTGAGTCAAAACACATTTCCTTCCAGCTACAGCCTACAGTGATTTCCATTGTGAAAATACCTGAATTACAAAGATCTGAAATATCGAAGGTATTTCTGGGAAAAAGGATAAGGGGTTCATGGATTTCAAAGTGTGATTTTAAAAGTAGAGAATTACAATGTCACAAACTGAGCATATTGGTTTGAGCACATACTTTATATGAACTTTATAAAATCAATAAGAAAAAATGCAAATGTAATTTTTTAATGAGGAAAAACATACAAGAAGACATTTTATAAAAGAAGAAATATAAAAGGCTTAATAAAAACTTAAATTTCTCTGTTCATGAAATATATGCAAATTAAGACAAATTAGATGCTGTTTTCCATTCTATTGAATAAAAGATTAAGATAATGACTTCACTGGCAGACTAGACTAGACTTCCTCAAATTTTTCTTTCTGGAAGTGGATGAAAGCTACTCTTTCAGCAGAGCAATTTTTCAGGGTTCATCAAAAGTTTGAAGATATTGCATGTCTGCTGAACCAGCAAATCTCAGTACTAGGAACTTATCTTTAGGATATGATTAGAGTTGTACATAAATATGTCAATGTGTGGATGTTTATCCACCTGTTGTTTACAGTGGACAAAAACTTGGAATAATATCTAGCAGCAAGAAACTATTTAAATTCATTAATGTACATTCATATAATAAAAAGGTAGTCTTTCAGATAATATTTTAGAAAACATGCAATGAAAGAGAAATAATCGGTATATTATTCTGTGTATAAAAAGTAAGAGAGAATGGGTGTTCCATGAAGTCCATCTTTTGAAAAATTGTACCAGTATTTAGAATTATATTACCAAAATGTTAAGACTGTTGATCCATTTAGAAATATTTTAAAAATTCTACCTGCCTGTTTTGCTTTATTTTTCTAATTAATTTCATGCCAGGAAACAAAATTACTTGAATTACTTCCAGAGACATCTAAATGGTTTGAAGAAATTAGTATTATTTTTCTTTTTTTAGGTTATTTTAGGTTATTTTTAATTTTTTTATTTCTTCTAATTAATTTTTCTTTATACTTACTCTTATATGCTGTTTTTTAGAACCTGCTGCCAATTGTTTACCATCTTTCAGCAAAAGGAAGTTGAGTTTGAGCTTAAAATCTAGGCTAATGAGGACCCAGAGTGTGAGCAGTGTTATGTCCAAGACCAAGTTCTCTAAGGAGATACTAGACGCACCAGTGGCGTAGCTCCCATAACATGTAATGGCTGAACTCATGGGCAGAGGGGACAACTGTGGGTACAGAATCTATTATGAAGTGGGTCAAGTGAAGCAAATCTGTACAAAGTTGCTTCCTGGTTTACACATAGAGATTCATAAGTTCATTGTGAACTTTTGAAAAATGAACCCAAATACATTTTGTGACACATAAATCCAAAATGTTGTACTTTTACGTTCCTATCTTCCATTATAATAAAAATAGTTTGGGTCTGACAGTCATCCTCAGAAATGAAAACGAGATTAAATGAAATGACATTTCCTAAGCTTTAAATGAAGAAAATGTTTGGATTAACTTGTTTAAATTAAATCATTCTTTTCTTTTGCTTGTATTGGTGAGCATGCTCACATAATTTCTTGTTTCACTGTGCTGCCTGCTGAGGTTTGTCTGAGGAGTGTGGTGGGAGACGTCGTAGATTATTACCCTGCTTGCGTAGTGACACCGCATGTCTTTGGTTGCCAAAACCCGAAGGATGATGGCATTTGTGTTTATCCTGTACCAGGGAAGCAAGGCGATCGCCCAGATCTAATATGAAGTTTGCTTTCTCATTCTGCACAGTGCCAAATGCATCTTCTGTTGGCTGGGGGAGATGTACTTAACTGAGAGGTAGCCACGGATTATTTGTATAAACAGGGCTTTAGAGCTCTAGAACAGACAATGTGACATCTGGCTTTGGTAAGTGTGTCTGTTCTTGCATAAAAGCATCAGAGTGACCAGCTGTGGGGCTTCCAATAGACTTCTAGGACCCAATTCCTTTCCTCTCACCCTTTCATAGTGGGGTTATCTCTTTGATTTTGTGTCAAGTTCCAGAAGGAGATTCATGGTTTCTCTGCAAGGGGAAAATTAAATTTCATTGAAAGTGAACCCCGAGACACCTTTGGTGGACAATGGCCATGTTACCTGGTATCCTCTGGTTGAGTACTGTTGGTCTCTGCATTCTCGGCTTTAATGTTGTGCTGGGCACGGGGTGAATTGCAAAATCCTGCATCTTTCAGGGGTCAGTGCAAATGGGGCTCTTCTCAGTGGTAGAAGGAAGTTTTCCCTTACCTGTGTTCTGGTAATGTGCTCTCTGAAGGATTATGAAAAATAATATTCCTACAAGACAGCTCCCCAAGAAAAATGGAGGGACAGTATGACTTGAGAGGAGGAGGGAGGGAAGGTTAGGCAAACCTTAAACCTCTCCCATACATCCTTTCCCAGTAACAATGGGCCCCGAGGGGAAAAAGCAAACTTTCATTACTTCCCAGGTTCATCCCCAGCATCTGCACCAAAAGCAAACATTTACACCTTCCCAGCCCCAGGGCATCTTGAAGGAAGGAGGCAAATACTGAAATGCTGGGCCCTGAACTTTGACTTCCCTCATTACAAACTAACCCTTAAATAGAGGCACAGCAAATATTGAAACTCTGGGAAACAATGGATCCCAGAGAAAGAACAGCAATGGACAAGATTTGACCCTCAGGATCTGGATTCCTATTTCCCCAGATAATAATGAGTTTCAATGTTTTTACAATTACCTTCCTAAGTTAAAGTTCTACCCTGTACAACTAGCCCCTGATTGTCCAAACTGCAAGTCTGCAGTCTCCAATGAAACTCTAAGAACCCAGACTCCTTCTGTAACTGGGAGGCCAGCTCCATACCCAGAAAATGAGCCCTCCCATGCCTGATCGATGAACTTTGCTGAAGAATAAAGGAAAGTTTGCTGAAGTTAGCTTCCTGTCTCCTGCCTCTGTTTGTGGACCGTGAGCTTATACTACCCATATCTCTATTTAATTTCCAATTTGCATGGTAGTTGCTTTTTCTTAACTTTCTATATCCGCATGTACTGTGAATTTTCAAAGCTTCCTGAAGGCACAGACCAAGACTCATTCAAATTTTTATCTACGATGCCTAACTCATAGTTAATACTCATCTCATAGTTGATATTTGCTACATTTGTTACAGAATATTTTGAGATTTCCCACATAATTTTAGTGTAATTTTTCTACATTCTGAATCTAAGAGAATCTTTCTCAGATTCTTCCTTCACCTTCACGCTCCAGGAAAAATCTTACCTTTTCTCCTGGATTTTAGTCCTAATGAAACCAAAGGGCACCCCAAAAGGAAATTCTTAATTAGCCTTGTATATTATTTTATTTTACCAAGACAAAGAAAACCAAAGGCAAAAGAGATACTTCACCTACTCAGAGAAATTAAGAGCCTTTTACTTTGTGATGTGTATCAGGGTCTGAAAGTGATTAACATAACATGGCTGGATTCCCATACTCTACAGGACAGTTGTCATCTGTTCTCAACCCTATGGGACCCTAGGAATGACAGAACATGGGGATAAGTAGGTTTGCCAGTCACCAGTGCTGCTTTCACTGCTTCCACAGGAACTAAGTGGAGTAGGCTGTTGCTGGGTCAGAGGTTGGATCTGTGTGCTTAAATTTTTTAAATCAGCTGATCTTATGACATCTTTACGAGCCCATTTGCATGGACCTAGCACACTGGCCATAATGAAGAGTGCTTTATGCTAATGAACCACATGGGATTAGGCAAATTAATTAGGTAAATAAGACCTTAGTGTCAGTCTCTGCTTCTACCTCTGCTGTGAAGGTCATGTTGTCACCATTCATTTCCTTAGCTCCAGCCTCACTTAGCACAGATGTGGCTCTGGACTCACAATCTGAATCACGACTCTGCTACTTATTAATTTTGGGTGAGCTTAAGCAAGTCACTCAACTCTGGGTCTCACCTTCCCTTTCTTTATAATGGAAATGATATTATTCATAGGATGATTGTGAGGATTAAATTGTATAATACATGATAAAACCTTAGGAATTATAAGAACTTAAAATTTTTGCTATTATTATGATGATTATTGATTATTATTATTAATCAGCTATGTCATTTGGCTTCCTGTGAATATTTGGTTATAGTGGGGGATGGTCTTTGCCTTTGTATGTGTTTTTCTATAACATTTCAGCCTAGTTCTTTTTGTACTGACTGGCATCTGGTGAAATGTTATGTTATTGATTTCAGCATCCCATTATGTACCAAATAATGAACCAGCATGTAGGGAAGAGTAAAATACAAAGGAAGAAAATTCTTAAATTGTCTAGGTTCAGCTCCATTATCTCCACTGAAAGTGTTATGCTTCTGGACCCCACCCCCACGCTTTTTTTTATAGACCTAAAGGGACTTTGATAACACAAAGCCTAAAAACCAGCCTAAAAACTGCTAGTAAGTTTGTTAGTTCTTCCTATTATATGCACAAGCCATAGATTTAAACCCTGGGGATACAACAGTGAACAAGACAGACAAAGTCTGGCTCTCATGTGGTGCCTTGCTCAAGAATTGTTAGCTCTCATTGGTGCTCGGAAAGGACTTGGAGTGAAAAGGAGACTGTTCTCTCATACACTCCTGACTTTGCTGTGGATGTTAGGCAGAGTTCCCTTCCTCTACATCTTTGGAGAACTGGAGATCATGGGACTTCTGCCTCTTTCCCACTAGCCCCTTTAATTGGCCTGTCCAGTTTGGGGACATACTCTGAGCCATGTTTTTATAAGATGAGGTGAATCTACTCTGTAGGATGGGTTATGCCCTTTTGAACTAGCTAATACCCCCTTCCTCCAAACCTTAACCTCAGGTTTTATACTTTCTCTCCTTGAAGAAAGTAAATTAGGTCAGGCATACAAACCTAAAATCCCAGCAGCTAGGGAGCATGGAACTTTCCATGCATGGGGATGGAAAGTTCAAAGCCAGCCTCTGCAACTTAGTGAGTCCCTAAGCAACTTAGTGAGACCTTTTTAAAAAAATTATATATATATATACGTATATATATATGTCTCAAAAAAATTATATATATATATATATGGATTGGGTATGTGGCTCAATGGGTAAGCACCACTGAGTTTAATCCCCAGTACCAAAAAAAAAAAAAAAAAAAGAAAGAAGAAAAATAAAGTAAATTATGCATCACTTGCCTCAGGCCAGCCCATTTTCCAGATTATTTACTTATAACTAGTTGGTTTATTCTTTTGCAGAAAAGCTTTTGAATGTCTAAGACTGCACTTGTCCTGTAGCTACTTGTGGCTATTGAGAGTACTTGAAATGTGGCTAGTCCAATTTGAGATATGTTATAAGTAAAAAAAATATATGCACCAGATTCTGATAAATTAATATAAAAGAAGTAAATTAAAATATCTCATTAATGTTTTTATCTTGATTATAATTTGGTATGATATTTTAGACAGTAAGTTAAATAAAACATAATGAACATAATTTTAACCTTTTTGCTGTTTTTAGATGGCTAGTTAAAAAGTAAAATTACATAGATGGCTTAGATGGAGATCATACTACATTTCTTTGGATAGCTGATCTGAAAGTATGAGATTAGGAGGTTCCATTCACCCTTAGATCTAAACCATAGGCATTAGTCCAATTATTAATAAATCTATTAATCAGCTACATTTTGGTTATCAAAATGAATTTTTGTCTGCTTCTTTCCCATGTTTGAGGGGCTACCTTCTAATATCAACTGGCATACTGCAATTCAGTCCTGTCTCTAACCCCTTACAAGTTCAAGGGCACAGTCCACCAATTCACAGCAAGACTACATTCACTTCAAACCAAGTGGCTACACATCTGTAAGTTCTTATGGTCTTCCTCAGGTTTTTGAAAACATTACTTTTTTAAATTTGTTCTAATTAGTTATACATGATGGTAGAATGTATTTTGACATATTTACACATATATAGAGTATAACTTCTCATTCTTGTGGTTGTACGTGATGTAGAATTACATTGTCATGTAATCATATATGCATATAGAATAGTAATATCTGATTCATTCTACTACCTTTCCTATTTCCATTTCCCCTCCCTTCCTTTTATTTCCCTTTGTCTAATCCAAAGTACTTCTATTCTTTCCTATACCCCACCTGCATGTTGTGAATTAGCATCCACATATCAGAGAAAATATCTGGCCTTTGTTTTTTGGGGATTGACTTATTTCACTTAGCTTGATATTCTCCAGCTCCATCCATTTACCAGCAAATGCCATAGTAGTTCACTATAAGAAATCACAGAGCTCAGGAAAGTTGTATAGATATGGTGATAGTTTTATTGCAGAGTACACAAATCAGGGCAGTTATGTAAAGAGACAAGCAGGGTGAGGTTTGTGATTTTACCACACACAGAGCTTGCATGGCATGGCACTCTCCTGGCACACGGAAGTGCTCAACAACCAGGAAGTTCCACTAAGTCTTAGTGTCCAGAGTTTATACTGGGGTTTTATTATGAGGCACAATTGATTGAACTATTGACCATTTGACTGAACTCAATCTGCAGCTTCCTCCACGCCCAGGAGGTCCAACACGCTCAAAGTTCCAACCCTCTAACCATATGTTTCGTCCTTTGGTGACGAATCCTCAACCTGAAATTATCTGGAGGTCCATCATGAGTTGTGTGATCCAGGGGGCTCATGAATAACAAGGACACTTCTATTAGTTGGGGAATTCCAAGGGTTTTAGATGTTCTGCATGAGGAGTCTAAAGTAAAAACCAAAGTCTTTGGTATTTAACAGACTGAAAAGCCCTGTGTGTGAAGAGCAGAGAGGCTGATTCTCCATTCAATGAATGTTTATTGAGCTGCCAAGCATTGTTCTCTACTTTTGACTATTAAACATTAGTGAATATTAGTGACTATCAAATAACCCTATCTTCTTAGAACTTCTATTTCAGCAGGCAAGACAGATGATAAAGACACAAGAACAACAAAAGTAGCAAAATCAGTTACAGAGGATAGAAGGTGGAGCTGGGGGAGAAAGGGAAGGTTGAACGGGGATTGCCAGTGTTGATGTGGTGTGAGTGGCAGTGGTGGGTGGCAGAGTAGGTCTTGGAAGAGTGACATTGAAGCAAAGACTTGGAGGAGGTGCGACAGTTAGTTCTGCAGAAATCTTGGGGAAGAATGTTCCAGGCCAAGGAAATAGTGCAAAGGCCTAAAGATAGAAATGTTCCTGGCATGGCCAGAAAGCATCCAGAAGACCATTGTGCACAGAGCAGTGAGTGCAAGGGAAGATGGCAGGAGAGGAGTAGAGGGGCAAGGAGCCAGATTGTACAGGGTTTTGTAGACCCTTGTGTGGAATTTGATTGAGCTTTTACATTTGAAGAATTTTGAACAGAGGAACTGACTTCCTTTGTGAGAGATTCACTCAGTCTTCTGTGAACCAATTATATAGAGCAGGGATAAAAGGGAGACGTACTTTGAGGCAGTGGTCACTATTCAGGTACAAGATGACAATAGCTTGGAAGAGGATGATAGGAGAGGAGGTGGTAAGCCAGAGTCCCATTCTGGACAAATTTTGAGGATAGAGCTACTTGCATCTCTTTAGAAATTTGACTGAGGGATTGAGTGATGTGGTCAGGAATTCTGACTTTATTCTGCAGTGTGGAGTCATGCAAGAGGGTAAGCAGAGGAGCAACCTGGTTACATTCACATTTTACAAAGGTCCCTGGCAGGTCTATGAAGGAAGGATGGAAGGGAAAAGTATGGATACTAGTGGTGGGCAGTTAGCTTGAAACTCCTTGTAGGTGTTAAGCAGTCTTGCAGTACAGGGCCTGCTTACTTCCTAGTAATCATACTAAAACATACCCACATCCTCTATTAAAGAGTGTTTTTTTTTTCTGTAAAAATTTAGAATTTAATAATAATAATTTGCTTTTGAAATTATTCAGTCTGGTTTACACATTTTATTCATGATTGACCTTGTCCTCTCAGCAATCATGTGTTCTCAAGATAGGTGAGAAAATCTAACCTACTAATTGTTTTGAGATATAAAGATAGTTCTGAGAATTTGTGAATTTAATAATGCATCACTGAAGGATATAATGATATATTTTGCAGACAAATCAACACATATAATATTGGTTTTTATTTTCTTTTTGTAATTTTGATGTAGAATTTAATAGTTTATTAAACTGATACAGTAGTACATTCTGTAGGCAAATCAACACATATTAATATTGATTGTGTAGGTTTATTTTGTAGTTTTGAGCACATTTTTCAAAATAGATAAAGGCTTTTATAGAGTCCTATAGAGTTTATAGGCTCATAATCCTAATGGATTAAACAACTGTGGATACCAGGAGAACAGTTAAGAAACTTTTATCTGAGAGACCTTTGAAAATATCTGGTTTCCACTGGCTTCATGAGGTCAGGACTTTAGGGAGTTCCAAGTATATACAGTGTCGTAGCCTTTGTTGGTACTTTTGACACCTATCTTTCAGAAGTCACCTTGTGTTTCCTGGCCACACTGATCTTGGATTTGCTCGAATGAATTGAAGATTTTCTCCTTGACTCAACTTGCGATATGATTGGTCTGCTCATGTCATGCACTGTGGAAGCATTTTCTACCTTGACTCTCTAAGGCTGTTTAGGGAATTATTAACAGGCTTAAAAAACAGATACAAAATATTGATTTTGTTTTTGCCACCCTTGATAATGGATTCCCCTTTTATTTTCCTGGTAACCTGGCATTTGATCACTACATGTATTGAATTCAAAAAGAAATCTAGTCCTGGTTATATTGTGTAGGGCTAGATGTTAACTGTGGAGAAAATACTTCTAAGGGGACACCACTCGTTTTAACCCTGAATTCACTTTCAGTTATTATAAAACAGGGCAAAAGGTTTTACAATGAATCTAAGAAATTTCTTTTCACCATTCAACTGCATAAGTGCTTTTGTGATTAAATGTTCTGATATTCTATGTGCTACAGAAGAAAGAGGAAGTATCAGTTAAAAAAATCAAACTAGCAATCTTTAAAGATCAAGCATTTTTCCCTTATTGTTCAAAATGCTCTTGTGAGGGCCATTTATAAACACTTGTTCCTTTGTAAGGAAATTCATCCATGTCTGCCCTACATGTCCCTAATTCATTTGTAATTTTGAATATTACAATTTTTTCTCATTTGTCGCCTTTTCCTTAGTGGGATTCCTGGTTTTGCTTTTAAATGAATATAGTTCATCAGATTTGATTGTTCTCTTGTGCTCATTTGCTCTGGAGTCCTTGCTGGTAATGAAACAAAAGGCTTTTCAGGCTGGATATCTGAGTGACAAATGATAACACCTTTTTTCCCCTTTACCTTACTTCAAGCTGCCAATCTTCACAAAGCCACTGTCTCCCACTTCTCTTGGTGCATGCTTTCAATGCGCTAATAGAAAACCTTAAGAGCCAGTGTTGGAATTGCATTCATTGTTCCATTGTCCTGAAAGTATTTTATTTTCTTCTCCTAGTGTTTTAGTGGAGTGGGTAGCAGGAGGTTTTCTGCTTTTGTTTTTGTTTTGTTTTTAATATATCCTGAAAAAAATATATATAGAATGAAATAGTGGGAAAAAGTATGAGCTATGGATTTAGACTTTTTAATTTTTTAAAATTTTTATTTGTAAGAGTATAACATCTCATTCTTCTGGTTGTATGTGATGTAGAATCACACTGGTCAAGTAGTCATATATGAACATAGGGTAATAATGTCTGATTCATTCTCCTATTCTTCCTACTCCCATACCTCCTCTCCTCCTTTCACTGCCCTCTGCCTAATCCGAAGTAACTCTATTCTTCCCTAACCCCTCCCCACTTATTGTGAGTTAGCTTCTGCATATCAGAGGAAACATTTGACCTTTAGTTTTTGGGATTGGCTATTTGTCTTAGCATGATATTCTCTAGCTCCATCCATTTACTGGCAAATGCCATCATTTCATTCTTCTTTAAGGCTGAGTAATATTCCATTGTGTATATATACCACATTTTCTTTATCCATTCATCTGTTGAAGGACACCTAGGTTTGTTCCATAGTTTAGCAATTGTGAGTTGAGCTGCTGTAAACATTAACGTGGCTGTGATTTTAAGTCCTTTGGGTTTAAACCCAGCAGGGGGATAGCTGGGTCAAATGGTGGTTCCATTTCAGGATTTTTTAATTTGCAGGTTTTCTCTCTTCTGGGTACTTTGAGCAAGTTGATTTATGTATCCCTGTGCTTATTATCTTACCAACTGTTAAATTAAAGTTGCTATTATTCATTAAATGTGAATTGAGAACTTCTGTGTTCCAGGCAGTGTTTTAGGCACTGGGTGTATAAATAAACAGAATGCCTGTCCTCCTGGATCTTTCCTTTTATTAAAGCTTGAATGAGATAGAACATGACACCTTTTACCACCTAATGATCCCTAAATAAAATGCCATTTCCCTGCCTTTTAATCCCTCCACAGAAAGAAATTAGCTTAGTGAAAAATTTATTCAGATTTGTTTATGTCTACCCAGGGATGCCCACCAAATATTTTTTACTGTTTTATTTCCATTGGTTTGTTTTCAAATCTGAAAGGAGAATTTTTGGTGAAGTTGTAGTCTTAAACATGAGAGTCCCTAACAAGTATAAGGAAAGCAAGTGATCAAGGGAAATTTCTGCCCAAGGCCATTGAGTCCCTATGTAGAGACTGATTTAAAGTAGGACCATCTAAGTCAGATATCCTAGATTCTGACTTCTTGAGAGAGTTAAGGTCTTCTAAAATTTGCAAACATTACATTTTCTGAAAGTCTTGCATTTTAAAGTAGTATTCCAGCTTCGTGGCCCAGTCTGGGCTGAAGCACCTCGTCTCTAATGGAGTAAGGTGGTTCTGCTGAGACCTTCCATGTATTGGGATAAAGACAGTTTAAAATGCTCAGAGGATGATCTCCAGGAATGCTTTTGACAAAGGGAAAAATTGAGGAAGCAATGCTGCAGATAGGAGTTTTTCTCTCCATTTAGGAAAAAAATATGCATTGGTAAAGGAGTCGGAAACAACCTGGAGGCAAATGCTAGATGCTTACAGGAGCATTGGCTTGTTATATACCATAAAAAAAGATCTCTTTCTAAACCTCTACAATCTATATTGTTTTGTAGACTTGTTTCTTGGTCTAGAATTATATTCTGTATTTTCTACAAAAGATTTGTCACTTTCCTCATTTTAAGTAGAGAGAGATGTATTCATTCATTTGGGGTGTGTCCTAGACCCTTCTTCAGGATGAATGCAAATCCCTGTACAGAAAGTGCCCTGCTTATAGAACAAAGGAACAAAAATGATGGCTAACATTCCAGAGTACTTACCATGTGGTGTGCTGTTATATAACTTTTACATTTTAACCTCACAACAAATATTCTCCCCATCTTAGACACAGAAATAAGGAGCTTAACTAATTTGCCCAAGGCCATTACGTAAGTACAGAGTCAGATTTAAAGTAGGACCGTCTAAGTCAATCAGAAAAGTGTTTGATAATTCTGTAAGAACTAGACTCCACTGTCTGGCCTAGAATAAATACAGAATTGAATAGTAACTCTCCTTTTCATAGGTCAACTCTCATTCACCTCTCACTTCTCATTGTCCAATAACATGCACATATGCACATCGAAATGCAAACTTATGTGCAACCTCACAGAAATGCAACTACTTTTTTATAAGAAATAACTGGGTACAGGCAGTGGGTGGAAATGCTAGGGTGCAGCAAGTATCTCAGCTATGAAGAGTTAAAAGAAGGAGAAAAGAAAAGGCCAGTCAGCTGATAATGAACACTGCAGGCTATTGACCAATAGTTTCAGGAGTCCAAAGTGCCTCCAATAGCTGAGTAGTGTGGCTTGAAGTGAATTGAATAAATACTCAGGGCTCCATCGATTGAGCAGGACTGCCCTTTGAAAACCTTAAGCTTCCTTCAAGTCATCTCCCCAGGGCCTCCTAAAGTGCTTAATGTTTATTAAATAAATGAGGCTTTTGGGTCCAATGAGTCCCTGAACTAAAGAGGTGATAGAGAGAATGGATTACTTCTGAGCACGTGTATACGGAGAGCACTCACATTCCTGTAGAGTCCTAAGAGACTGAAATCCTACAGAACACAGCCAGATGCTGCTTCATGCAGAACTTTTTATTGTGGAAGCACTCCATTTGGCTCTAAAGATCTGAAAGCAATGAATGTCTCTCTCTACTTGGCAAGAACAGAAGGGCTTAGAATTTAGAAACAGATGTATTTGTTCTTCAAGTCTTTTGAGTGGTTTGTAGCATTGAAAATTGTTACACACTGTACCTTGCATTTGTGGTGAGGGCTTCTAGAAGCTGTCAACACTACTTAAAGATCTCAACCAATGTAGTCTTGAGAGTATTACTGCTGCCAGGCACCTAGCTTAAAGGTGTTACCTGGGGAAGCGGGGCAGGAGGGGAAGCAGTACGGGGAATGAAATTTATACATGTAGTCCTCCAAGGTCCAACTTTCTGTTAAGTTATATGCCCTGATGTCATTTTATTGAATTCATTCTTCTACGCAAAGTGTTGTGGGCATTAATTATTAAATTTTAAAATTAAATTGATTTTTGGTTTGGTGCATTATTTGGAAAATTTTAGTATCTTTTTTGGGATGATTGATACTGTAGACTGAGAATCACCAATTAAGGGCAAGAAACTGGGGTATGTTGGAAAAATATGGATGCTGGGGACAGAAGATCATGCTTTCATCTCAATCACTACTTACTGTCTGTGTGATTGTTTGGGAAAGTCATTTCATCTGGCTGAGTTTTCAGATCATTGTAAACTTTTAAGAAGTGAAGTATATGGACACAGTGTGTAACACACAGTAGGTGCTCTTCAAGTCTTCACTTTCTTAATTTCTTCCCTTATTCTAGATATAGAGATGCTCTTGGACAATGACAGTGGTGTCTGGGACTTTGTAGTCAGTTAAATTGAAGGAACAAAATAATTTCCCTACCTCAAATTACAGGTTTGTTCATGTCACAACAAGTAGCCTTCTTTCTGGGTCATTCTGGGGTTTTTTAAATGAAAGAAGCTTGATTGCACTGTTTATGGATTGTGATTTGAATATGGAGCCTTGTACTAAATTAAATAAGAAGAAGCTGGCTATATACTAAAATCCATATACATTCATTCTTATTTGGGACTTTCTGATTTAGTAGAGGTGGGAAATTCCAGAAATTGCAATGCCATTATAAACAAAGGAAGGTTTTGAAATTGGTAGATTTGATGTTTGAGGATCCTAGATGTACTTTAAACTAGAGTTCTTGACTGGGGATGTTGTCAGGAGTAGAGCACTTGCCTGGCATGTGTGAGGCCCTGGGGTTCATCCCAAGCACTGCAACCAAAACAATAACAAACAAAAAGAATAAAAATTAAAAAAAAAAAGCAAACCAAAAAACTAGAATTCTTTATTCTTTCCAAGTGGTGCTGTAAGTTTGGCTTCTCAGAAACTGAAGTTAGAAGTGAAAGAGTTGAACATGCCAATTCAACAGCAGTGTGTGTGTCTGTTATGGCTGCTCCAGGGGCTCCAAGAGGGATCTGCTATAGAAATTAAGCAATATCTATCTTTCCCTATTTTGCAAAAAAGTATAGTAATGCACAGAAAGTACTCATTTGAAAGGCTTGTTTTCATGTTTTTTTTTAAATTAATTTTGACCCCTATTTTTTCTTACCTTATATAGAGCCTGGTATGTGCTGACCATACACAACTCAGTACAATATTATTTGAGTACAATATCTCATTAGTTCATGATGAGTTATATAGAGTCCTGTAACTTAAAATTAACATCTGAAAACTCTCAAGAATCATTATTCAGGATCTGAGCCTGAGACTGTATTAAAAAAGTGTCTCCAAATGGGAGCAATCAGCCAGGTTAACTGCCCCCTTATCGGGCTTATTTTTATGTTGTTGTTTATTTCTTTCCCTTATTCTGACAATTAGGAGCCTTACTTTATCCTGATTGCTAAAAAAGTGACAAGCATTCCTCTGCTTCTAAAAATAACCAGATATTCTAAGAGCTAGCCCTGTTTTCAACTCTCCCATTCTGTAGTCCAGGTTGCTTGAGAATCTTAGAACATCAGCATAGCTAAGAGGTTGAATATGGTTTTGGAGTCAGAGTAACTGGAATTTGAATTCTGTCCTATTTACTATGTAATCTTGAGCAAATTTTAAGCCCCAGTTTCATCCCTTTCAACATATAAATAGTAGTACCTCTCTAGAGGTACTAAGATTAAGTCAATAAATCAGAATCGTATGCCCCCTTCTGGGAAGGGATCATATCTGGTTTGAACATGACTGTAACTGCAATGGCCACAGCAGATACTCAAGAATAAATCCTTAAGAGAATCAACAGATGATGTAGGTTAAATATTTAGCAATATTTAGTATGTATTGATATCTCAATCAATAGTAAGGATGATATAATAACAATAATAAAGCTCATTTGCATGAGTTTACTGCATTTGCCCAAATTAAAAACTACAGAGAGCATTTTATAGCTAAGAGGAAGACTGGGTACCTTTAAAATGTTATTTCCCAAGTCAGCCTCCTAATATCCAAAGCCCTGATCATGCCATCAGTGCTGCTTTGGAGAGGTCTCTGGCAAGCTCATCTAAAAGTCCAAACCTTGAGAAAGCCCTGACTTGCAGTCTTTCTCTCCCTTTGATTTTGTGCTTCCAGACTATTGAGAGTTACTCAGGGAGGCAGCAGGTGGACAGACATCTGGAATCAAAGCTTGACTCTAAGGGAAGAAGTTGGAAAAGTCTTTGAGTCCTTTTGCTCAGTTGGTGACTTAACGAGATGATCACTCCAGAAAGCATCTTCATTTTCTTCTCTTGAAAAATGAGACTCTTAGAATGAATATTTAAGCCTTCTCTTGGACTCGGTGTCTGATGTTTGCCTAGGGTTTCTTTTGTTGCTGATGACTTACAACAGTGATCAGGTCTCCATTGTGCTGCCAATTTGATAGCAAAAGTCCCTGAAAAACAAAGAAAGTTGGGAGCCACAATTTTCTCATTGTCAGGAGAATAGGATTTCCCTTTAACCAATGCATGCAGAAGATGATGGATTTAAACTAACAGCTAAGGTATCTTTATGATGTTTTGGTCTATTAGCTTGTTTAGCTTTGTGGTGGAAGCTGTTAGTCTCTAATGTGGCAGGTGAATTTCTGGAGAGCTGGTGCTGCTAATAGCCAAATGGCTCACAATAATCAAGTCAATGAATGTAGGAATTATTAAACACAAGTGCAGTGGCTTGGAATAGAAATGCTGAGTACTTCTAAATTACTCCACTGTTATTGGAAGGAAATAGCAAGCCAAGTTAACATATCAAAGCTACACACAACATAGTTCTCTCACTATTATTGTCCTGTATAGGGTGATATCTGGATTTTATTTATGATTCCCAGGTAAGTTGTTTTTTTTTCTCCCTAGCTGCAGAACTCTGACTTGAATTCCATTTTCATTTTAAACATCAATAGTTCATTGTGTAAGAGCATTCTTTGGCCTGAACGTTCTTGGCATTTTCTATGAGGAATATAGCACAGTAACAATTCTTTCTACGGATGGGAGAAATAAAAAATGACAGACTAAAGATAGGTGGTTAAGTTGTAACAAAACCCGGCATATAAAGCTTGGCAGAGATTTATACAGAGACAGAACTACTGTTCAGGCAGAGAAATCAGCAAGGAGGAACCAAAAAAAGAGTGAAAAACGTATGCTTCAAAGCTATAATGAGACGTGGCTGCCTCAGGCAGCATCAGTAAGGAATAACATGCCCTAATTTTGTTGTCTCAGAAGCAAAACATTTCTTTTTCTGTTGATTATTCAGAATATGTGCCATTAGCCATATGTGTATGTTTCAGTCAGCAGTGCAGCTGTAACCCACGTGTCACTAGCATGTGTTCTTCCTGCTCCAGGACACAACACACACAAGTGTGTCCCTGACCTTCCAGTCTGGCTTGCTCTTTCCTCCCTCATTTCCCCATCATTTATAACATCCAGGCTCCCTGAACCCCCCCTGCCTGGGCAATCTCTCTGCCTTCTTTTAGTGGCTTACTGACACTGTAGGCTTCTTACTGCTTGCTAATTAGATAGAAGATGCCTCCAAGCCAAGCCTCCCAACACCTAGAAATTGTCTTGAGTCTGTCTCACCTGGTTGCTTTGGAAGCAGATAACAAACCTTAATCAGCAATAGAACTTGGTAAATAATCTTTGATAGTCATCATGGGTCACCTTTAAATTGATGGGATTCATCTAGAGTCTCAGTGCCTGGAGATCTTAAAGAAAGAATCAGAGATGCAATGGCCATGATGGACTGCATGATTCCTGAATGGGAGATGGAAAAATACAGATAGGGACCAATTTTTGATCCATTTCAGTCTGACAGTTTTGGGTATCTATGCATGGATGTATATGGATGTCAGTAACTACAGTTTATATAATGAATGAGTTGATGATTTTCAAGTTGACTACTTATGGGGTGGCTCCATGTTCAGCCAAAGGAGTTACTGGTCCTTTGGATCTGCAAGTCTTAGTGAATAGGCAAGACCTTCATGCCCAAAGTCCAGACCTAGCATCCCAGCTGTGTGAAGGACAAACTGGTTGGGAAAAAGGCAATATAAGCTCATAGAAACAGAGGTTATTATGAGAAACACAGGCGGGAATGGCTTCCTACGGAAGTAGCATTTGTCATGAGATTTTAAGGAAGTAAAATGAAAATAGTAAAAATAGTTTCATTATTTTCATTACTTCACCTCTTAGTAATATATTTCTAAAAATTAGTTTTGGAGCTAGGCCCAACCAATTCATTCTATGAAAATAAGTCAATATTTTCCATCGTCTTTTGAGACAAGTATGAAAGAGCACTTTTAAAGAAACTTCAACTGAAAAAAAACAAACTGGAGAGAAATGTCAAACTACATCCTTCCAATAGCTGTTGAATACAAAGTAATTAGGGATTAATTTTTTTTAATCATATACTAAAGCACAAGAGGGAGTCTGGAAAAACCAGAGTCTTCAAGCCTGTTTAAAGTGTGATTCTGGGATGGTAGCATCAGCATCACCTGGGATCTTCTAAGAAATACAGAATATGAGGACCTGCCCAGATTTATTGAGTCAGATTGTGCATTTAATGAGACTCCCAGGTCACTTGTAGTCACTTTAGCATTTGAGAGCATTGTTCTTGCTTGGGCAGTCACTGTAATGCAGTTTCAACTGAATCACCATAATCACCCTGTAGCATTTCTGAATTTTTATTATTTTTAAAAATCAGCAACAGATCTAAAGAAATCAAAAGTTGGAGGCTGGCATGGGGGAGAGTGTGGAAATTGTATATAGGTTTGTGAATTTCAAAAAGCTCCCCAGACAATGCTGATCATCCAGGTTTGGAAGCTACTAATGTGGGCTACAGTAGTGATTCTTAACCCACACTCCTCACTAGAATCACTTCTGATGATTTATAAAACCCCAAGACAAGGGTCAGACCTCCAGAGATACTGATTTAATTGGTCTGGGGTGGAGTTGATGCATGAGTATGTTTTATGTAGATTTTTTGAGAGATAATTTACATACCACAAAGCTCACCCATACATGAATATTTTTAAAGCTTTCTAGATGATTCTGATGGGCAACCAAGCTTGAGAACACCTGGAAGAAGACCAACAGGAGGTTATTATGTTCTCCTGATGGGAAACAAAGAGGATCTGAATTTGTGCAATGTCAGTCAGTGAAATCTGTGTGGATGTAGGGAAGAGTGCAGAGAATTCTCTGAGGTCGAAATGGCAGGATTTAATGATTAACCTTGCATGAGGTAGAGAGCTATTCAGAAGACCAGGATTGTGTTAGTTTACTTTGATGGATTGGGTGGACAGTGACACCTGTGGATTCACCTCTCTCTTTCCCATATAAAGTTCCTTTTCAACCAGAGATTAGACAAAGGGTATGATGTAAGAAGTATTTACAGACCTTAAAATATTTATAGACCTTCAGCTCATTTACCAAATTCACATGACTTAATTCAGCATGAGAAACAATAGGTATTATATACCCAAGAAACGCTGAATCATTACCTTAGTACCTTTTAAATATGCAATTAAAAACAATCTCCTTTGTGATTTCTTATTTTTTTATTGCACAATTTTTTCCAGGTACCTCTGTTGGGTTTTGATGTGAGGTGTTCCCCCAAAACTCATCTGTGAGATAATACAGGAAGGTTTAGAGGTGAAGTGATTGGTTTATGAGATCCTTAACCTAATCAGTCCATTAATCCCCCAATAGGGCCTAACTGAGTGGTAACTGTAGGCAGGTAGGGTGTGGCAGGAGGAGGTGGGCTGCTGGGTGTGTGCCTTTGGGGTATATATTTTGTCCTTCCTGAGCAGAGCTGTCTCTGCTTCTTGGTGGCTGTGTCCTGACCACCTTTCCTTCATCACACCCTTCCACCATGGTGTTCTGCCTTACCTTGAGCCCTGAGAAATGGAATTGGCCATCTATGGACTGAGACCTCTGAAACTGTGAGCCCCCAAATAAACTTTTCTCCTCCAATTGTTCTTGTCAGGTCTTTTCCTCACAGCAGTGAAAAAGCTGGTGAAAACCGTCTCCTTGTACCTTCCCTAAAGGAGGATTAAGCTAGGAAGAGGTGCTCTATTCCTCAATACCCTTAATGCTCAAAGTAACCACGGTGGTCCATGTTCAGTCAGTCTTTGTATCTTAGCTCTGTGGTGTTTTCCACAAATTTCATTCTTGAACTCAAAAGAAGGTAGGGTTTTAGCAGTGTTCTCCTTATCCTTCTATTTCTCCATAATGGATCATGGAATACAGAGTTCAGAAGGGGAATGATCATTGAAAATGGTGAGAAGATAAACTGGGCCTACAATGTTAGGAATAAGAGGTGGAATCTGATAGAATCTCTGATTGTGACTCTCTTAGGTACTTAGTGATTCTGGATGAATTCTTATGAAAACACAAACAACTGAACACTTAAACTGTAAACTAAGGATGACTGAATAGTTTTCCAGAGTCTGGGGAAACTTTTATTGACTCTGATGCTTATGCACTGAATTGAAAAACACAGCTGTGGAAATGGTTTCTTAGCCTGTATGTGAACGGCACAGCTAATAGGAAAAGGAATGGAAGCAAATTCCAGCCCTTCCCCACTGCCAGACACTGTAAGGGCTGTCCAGTCTGCAACTGGAAATGGAGCTGAGCCTGCCTGACACAGAAACCATGTTCTGAGGGAAGAGTTGGGTTTTCCTGGCACCTGCCCCTTGTTGGCCCCTCACTTTCCTCACAAAGACTGACTAGCCATTAGGAAGATATGTGATCTTGCTGGGATCCGAGGTTAATTCATGTGCAGTGGGTAGTCAGAGGCTAATGCAGAAAAAAACCTAGAAGTGCTACATGTGACCAGAGCTGGGTTTTAACTCAGAGAACAGACCTACCTGGTTCAAGAAGGGCTTTAAACCCTCTCAGTTTCCTGGGACAAATTCCTTTTTGGAATCACAGAAGCAACAGGGGAAGTAAGAGAACATGTCTGTGGTCTGGTCAGTGGAACTGTACTTGACCGTTAACAGAAGCTGGGTCAAGGTTTATCCAGGTCAATCCACATTCCAACTTTGAATATGAAAATGGTAAATAATAGCACCAAGAGAATAAATTTGGTAATGGAAAGAGTCATTTCATACCCAGATACCTGGACATTACTACTTCCGACTTACTCTCTGTTCATTAAAAAGAAAGAAAGAAAGAAAAAAAAAAGAGTTACAGACTTATTTGAGCATTCACCTGAATAACCTGACAATGTTACTCTAAAGACATGGAGGAAATGCATATCCTTGTAAGTGATGCTTCACAGGAAATAAAAGCCAATTTTAGATTCTATCTCATTAAGATAGGAAATAAAGATATACCATCACAAGGAGACATCAGGATGCTATAAAAAGCCAATAAGCTGAAGTACAATCTGAGATGATAGACATATTGGCTGAGGGGAAAAAAAACAAAACAAAAAAACCTAGTGCAAGAACATTGGAAATTCAGGAACAGGATGAAAGAACCCACAGTGCAACCTAAGTAAGTAATACAGTAGAAAATAGAATTAATGGTAGTTACTTCAAAATGAAGATGTTGTCTTAGAAAGAAAAACAAGAGAACAAAAGAAGAAGATGGGCCAAGAGATTGTAGGTAGGATTCAAACATAATAGTTCTTTTTAAATGAAAAAAATAAAAGAATAGCATAAATTAATAAATTACATAATGCAAATTTCTAAAATCGAAACATATATTCATCTATACGACAAAGACTCCAGGTATCAATAAGAGTCTTACACCTGGGTGCAACTTTGTGGGTTTTTCCCCCCCAAGATAAACAATTTCAAAATCCCACAGAGAAGGAAATAAAATAAAATCGATAGTGTCACAGAAACAACAGCTATATGAATCCGACTTATCTTCTAGAAAACATGAAAATATCAGGTGGCCTAAGAAACACTTATCAGGTCAAATAACAGTGGGGGTGGGATTTAGGGATTGAACCACTGAGCTGCATCCCAGCCCTTTTTATTTTTTATTTTGAGACAGGGTCTCTCTAAATTGCTGAAGCTGGCCTAGAGTTTGCATTTATTCTGTCCCAGCCTCCAGAGTCCATGGGATCACAGGAGTGTGTGTGTGTGTGTGTGTGTGTGTGTGTGTATGTATTTGTGTATGTGTGTTTATATATGTATTTGTGTTTGTGTAAGCAGGGGTAAGGAGGAGGATACTGGCTTTGAAAATCTTAAATACTGTATAATTAAAGATAGAATATTAGTCTTCCAAATCACTACATCAGAAATGAGCAAACTAATCATAGTCTTCTTTTTTAATTTTTAATTTTATTTTTTTAAATTTATTTTGATTCATCATACATGAGTGGAATACAATTGTTTCTCTGGTTGTACATGAAATAGAGTCACACCATTTGCATAATCATACATGTACATAGGGTATTGATGTTTGTCTCATTTTATTTTTCTTCCTCCACCTCATCCCCACCCCACTTTTTCCTCTATGTAATCTATCCTTCCTCCATTCTTGCCTCCCTCCCACCCTGCATTATGTATCAACATCCATTTATCAGAGAGATCATTTGGCCATTGGTTTTCTGTGATTGGCTTATCTCACTTAGCACGATATTCTTCAACTGAATCCATTTACCTGCAAATGCCATAATTTTATTCTTCTTTATGGCTGAGTAATATTCCATTGTGTATATATACCACAGTTTCTTTATCCATTCATCTATTGAAGGGCATCTAGGTTGGTTCCACAATCTAACAATTGTGAATTGAGCAGCTATGAACATTGATGTGGCTGCATCACTGTAGTAATCTGATTTTAAGTCCTTTGGGTATAGGCCAAGGAGTGGGATAGCTGGGTCAAATGATGGGTCCATTCCAAGTTTTCTAAGGAATCTCCACATTGCTTTCCAGAGTAGCTGCACTAATTTGCAACCCCACCAGCAATGTATGAGTGTACCTTTCTTCCCATATCCTCACCAACACCTGTTGTTGCTTGTATTCTTGATAATAGACATTCTAATTGGGGGGAGATGAAATCTTAGGGTAGTTTTGATTTGATTTTCTCTTATTACTAGGGATCTTGAACATATTTTCATGTGTCTGTTGACTGCTTGTAGATCTTCTTCTGTGAAGTATCTGCTCATTTTCTAAGCCCATTTATTAATTGGGCTATTTACATTCTTGGGGTAAAGTTTTTTTGAGTTATTTATAGATTCTGGAAATTAGTGCTCTATCAGAAGTGTGTATGGCAAAGATTTTCTCCCACTCTGTAGGCTCTCTCTTCACATTGCTGATTGTTTCCTTTGCTGAAAATAAGCTTTTTAGTTTGAATCTATCCTAGTTATTGATTCCTGCTTTTATTTCTTGTGCCTTGGGAGTCATGTTAAGGAAGTCTGGTCCTAAGCCGACAGGATGTAGATTTGGACCTAATTTTTTTTCTATTAGGTGCAGGGTCTCTGGTCTAATTCCTAGGTCCTTGATCCATTTTGAGTTGAGCTTTGGGCAAGGTGACAGATAGGGGTTTAGTTTCATTTTGCTGCATATGGATTTCCAGTTTTCCCAGCATCATTTGTTGAAGAGGCTATCTTTTCTCCATTTTATGTTTTTGCCTCCTTTGTCTAGTATGAGAAAACTGTATTTATGTGGGTTTGTCTCTGTGTCCTCTATTCTGTACCATTGATCTACCTGTCTATTTTGGTGCCAATACCATGCCATTTTTGTTAATATTGCTCTGTAGTACAGTTGAAGGTCTGGTATCGTGATACTACCTGCTTTGCTCTTCTTGCTAAAGATTGCCTTAGCTATTCTGGGTCTCTTATTCCTCCAAATGAATTTCATGATTGCTTGCTCTATTTCTATGAGGTACGTCATTAGGATTTTAATTGGAATTGCACTGAATTTGTATAGCACTTTTGGTAGTATGGCCATTTTGACAATATTAATTCTGCCTATTAAAGAACATGGGAGATCTTTCCATCTTCTAAGGTTTTATTTAATTTCTTTCTTTAGTGTTCTGTAGTTCTCATTGTAGAGGTCTTTCACCTCTTTTGTTAGATTGATTCCCAGGTATTTTATTTTTTTGAGGCTATTGTGAATGGGGTAGTTTTCCTAATTTCTCTTTCAGAGGATTCTTCACTTATGAATAAGAATGCATTAGATTTATAAGCATTGATTTCATATCCTGCTACTTTACTGAATTCATTTATGAGTTCTAGAAGTTTTCTGATGGAACTTTTTGGCTCCTCTAAATATACAATCATGTCATTGGTAAATAGGGATAGTTTGAGTTCTTGTTTTCCTATTCGTGTCCCTTTATTTCTTTGGTCTGTCTAATTGCTCTGGTTAGAGTTTCAAGGATGATGCTGAATAGAAGTGGTGAAAGAGGGCATCCCTGCCTTATTCCAGTTTTTAGGGGGAATGCTTTCAGCTTTTCTCCATTTAGAATTATGTTAGCCATGGGCTTAGCATAGATAGCCTTTACAATGTTAAGGAATGTTCCCTCTATCCCTATTTTTTCTAGTGTTTTGAGCATGAAGGGGTGCTGTATTTTTTCAAATGCTTTTTCTGCATCTATTGAAATAATCATGTGATTCTTAACTTTAATTCTGTTGATGTGGTGAATTACATTTATTGATTTCCAGATGTTTAACCAACCTTGCATCCCTGGGATGAAACTGACTTGATCATGGTGCACTATCTTTTTAATATGTTTTTGTATGAGATTTGCTGAAATTTTATTAAGAATTTTTGCATCTATGTTTATTAGGGATATTGGTTTGAAATTTTCTTTCCTCGATGTGTCTTTGTCTGGTTTTGTTGTCAGGGTGATATTAGCTTCATAGTATGAGTTTGGAAGGGTTCCGTCCTCCTCTATTTCATGGAATACTTTGCGGAGTATTGGAATGAGGTCTTCTTTGAAGGCCTTGTAGAATTCAGCTGAGAATCCATCTGGGCTGGACTTTTTTTTGTTGGTAGGCTTTTGATGACTTCTTCTATTTCATTGCTTGAAACTGATCTATTTAAGTTGTGTATGTCCTCCAGATTCAGTTCGGATGGCTCATATGCCGCTAGAAACCTGTTGATGCCTTCAAGATTTTCTATTTTGTTGGAGTATAGATTTTCAAAATAGCTTCTAATTATGTTTGTATTTCAATAGTGTCTGTTGTGATATTTCTGTTTTCATCATAAATTTTAGTAATTAGAGTTTCTCTCTCCTTCTCTTCATTAGTGTGGCTAAGGGTTTATCAATTTTTTCAAAGAACCAACTTTTTGTTTTGTCAATTTTGAATTGTTTCTTTTGTTTCAATTTCATTGTTTTCCACTCTGATTTTAATTATTTCCTATTTTCTACTATTTTTGGTGATGATCTGTTCTTCTTCTTCTAGGGCTTTGAGCTGTAATGTGAGGTCATTTATTTGTTCACTTTTCATTCTTTTATTGAATATGTGCCATGTAATGAATTTTCCTCTTAGCACTGCTTTCATAGTGTTCCAGAGATTTTGATATCTTGTATCTTTGTTCTCATTTACCTCTAAGAATTTTTTATTTCCCCCCTGATGTCTTCTGTTATCCATGCATCGTTCAATAGATATTATTTAATCTCCAGGTCTTGGAGTATTTTCTGTTTCTAACTTTCTCGTTGATGTCTAATTTCATTCCATTATGATCTGATAGTATACAAGGTAGTATCTCTATCTTTTTGTATTTGCTACGAGTAGCTTTGTGGCATAACATATGGTCTATTTTAGAGAAGGATCGGTGAGCTGCTGAAAAGAAAGTGTATTCACTTATTGATGGATGGAATATTCTATATGTCTGTGAAGTCTAAATTAGCGATTGTGTTATTGAGTTCTGTGGTTTCTTTGTTTAGTTTTTGCTTGGAAGATCTGTCCAATGGTGAGGGAGGTGTGTTGAAGTCACCTAGTACTATTGTATTGTTTTCTATTTTGTTTCTGGGATTGGGAAGGATCTGTTTGATGTACATGCATGCGCCATTGTTTGGGGCATAAATATTTATGATTGCTATGTCTTCCTGATTTATGCTTCCCTTAAGCAGTATGAAATGTTCTTCTTTATCGCTTCTAACTAATTTTGGGTTGAAGTCTGCTTTATCTGATATGAGAATGGAAACTCCCGCTTTTTTACTGAGTCCATATGGTGGTATGTTTTTTCCCATCCTTTTACCTTTAATCTGTGGGTATCTTTTTCTATGAGATGCATCTCTTGAAGGCAGCATATTGTTGGTCTCTTTTTTTTTAATCCAATCTACCAGTCTATGTCTTTTGATTGATGAGTTTAGGCCATTTACATTCAGGGTTATTATTGAGATATGGTTTGTATTCCCAGTCATTTTGGCTTATTTTTGATTTTTAACTCGACTTGGTTTCTCCACTATTTGGCTATTCCTTTAGGGTAGTTCCTCCCTGTGCTGACTTACATTGTTGTTTTTCATTTCTTCCTCATGGAATATTTTGCTGAGAATGTCTATAGTGCTGGCTTTCTATTTATAATTTCTTGTAGCTTTTGTTTTTCATGGAAGGATTTTATTTCATCTTCAAATCTGAAGATTAGCTTTGCTGAGTATAAGATTCTTGGTTGGCATTCATTTTCTTTCAGAGCTTGAAATATGTTGTTCCAGGCCCTTCTTGCTTTTAGGGTTTGTGTTGAGAAATCTGCTGATAACCATATTGGTTTCCCCCTGAATGTAATCTGATTTTTTTCTCTCACAGCCTTTAAAATTTTATCCTTATTTTGTATGTTAGGTACTTTCATTATAATGTGCCTTGTTGTGGATCTTTTGTAATGTTGTACATTTGGTGTCCTGTAAACCTCTTGTATTTGATTTTCCATTTCTTCAGATTTGGGAAATTTTCTGAAATTTTCATTGAAGAGATTATTCCTTCCTTTGGTTTGTATCTCGTGCCTTCCTCAATCTCAGTGATCCTTAAATTTGGTCTTGATATCCCTTAATTGTGTGTCTCTGTTTGGTCAACTTTGTTTTCAAGATTAAATATTTTGTCTTCAGTATCTGAGATTCTGTCTTCCAGTTGATCTAGCCTGTTGGTTATGCTTTCTATTGAGTTTTAAATTTGGTTTATTGTTTCCTTCACTTCAAGGATTTCTGTTTTTTTTTTCAGAATATCTATCTCTTTATTGAAATGATCTTTTGCTACCTGCATTTGTTCTTTTAACTGTTGATGGGTGCAATCATTCATTGCTTGCATTTGCTCTCTCATCTGATTGTTTGCTTCTCTGATCATTTTAATTATATGCATTCTGAACTCCCTTTCTGACATTTCTTCTGCCCTGCTGTTATTAGATTCAGTTGATGTAGCATCTAGGTTTGTTTGGGACAGTTTGTTCCCTTATTTTCTCATGTTGTTCATGTATCTTCCCCTCTATCAGTGATAATCTGGGGTATTGCAGTTTTCCCCCTGTAGATTATGGTGTCCCTGCAGGTTTCCAGTACCTCACGCTGGTGCTCTAGGCTGGCCTCTCAGGTGCAGAAGTCTCATGTGTCTGTGCTGGGCTGAGCCTGATGTCTGTCTCTAGGCCTACCTCCAGGACCTGGAAGTCTCGCTGGGCTCTGTTGGGCAGGGTGGTCCTATATCTGTGGGCCAGCTTCCACTGTGTGCAGAAGACTCATGTGGGTGCCCTCGGCTGGCCTCCAAGGCACAGAAGTCTCATGCATCTGCTCACTGTGCTGTCTACCCTGGCGTGGAAATCTCACGTGTCTGCACTGGACTGAGCCTGATGTCTGTCTCCCATAGTCTTTTTTTTTTTTTTTTTGGAACCAGGGATTGAACTCAGAGACACTCGGCCACTGAGCCACATCCCAAGCCCTATTTTGTATTTTATTTAGAGACAGGGTCTCACTGAGTTGCTTAGGGCCTCGCTAAATTGCTGAGGCTGGCTTTGAACTCGCAATCCTCTTGACTCAGCCTCCCAAGTTGCTTGGATTACAGGCATGCTCCACCGCGCCCGGCTCCATAGTCTTCTTAATAAAAGCAAATAGGTGAAAAAAAATGTCAAGGGAGACTTAGATATAGAAAGGTATAAGATAACAAAAGATTGACTATCTGGTATAAATTAAACTTAAATTATTTAGCTTCTCTTTTATAAGGTCCCAACTCTGTACTTCTCTTTAAAATATTAACAATATGCAGGTTGTAAACACTGTAACAACAACATAAAACAAAAATCCTGGAACTGAGCAAAGGTACAGCAAGCCAATTTGAGCAGAAAGAATGCAAGGGAGGTAATATTAATGCCTATTAAAGTAGAATTCAAGGTAAATATCATTGAAAAATGAGAACAGTCACTTAATATTAATGAAAGGTAAAATCCATAATAAAGACATTATAGATATGAATCCATGTTGACTAATCAAATATAAAAAGACATAAAGTAAAAATCTCTTAGACGAGTCAGAAGGATAGACAGAAATGTAATTGCAGTGCCAAGTTTTTTTTCATTTTAATAAGTTCTTAATTGGTTTTAATTAGGTATACACGACTATAGAATGCTCTATGATACATCATACAAAATGAAGTATAATTTCTCATTTTTCTGGTTGCACATAATGTAGGATTCCACTGGTCATGTAGTCATGTTTTATGTACATAGGATAATATTGTCTGACTCATTCTCCTATCCTTACTACTTCCAAACCCCCCTTCCCTTCACTCCCCTCTACCTAATCTAAAGTAACTCTATTCTTCCTTAGCACCCACCCCCTGCCCTAATTATAAGTTAGCATCTGCATATTAGAGAAAACATTCGACCTTTGGTTTTGCTGACAGTGCCAGATTTTAATACACCATTCTATTTGAAACAAAATAGGAGATAAATAAGAGCACAAGAATTGAGCAGTTCATCAGGATGAATTAATAGCTTTATCTCAAAATGGGACATTATAGAGAATATCCCTGTGTTCCAAATGATCATGGAACATCACTAACAATGACAATAGGAAACATCAGTAAAGCCAAAATCTGAAATTGTTCCGATGTACTTTTTGACTTTTGGCACTGTGAGAATTTGAAAGAATGACACTGAAAAACCTCATCTATTCAGAAATGTGTATTAAAATTATCTCCTAAATGACCCTTTTCTTCAAAGAAGAAATAAAGCATAGCTAAAAACTATTTAGAATTATTATAGTTATTTAGAATTATTAGAATATGCAGGAATGAACATGGCAGTATGTGCCACAAGTATGCTATGTGAATTTTTAAGTAAATTCCCACCTTTGAATGTGTTGGTTGTTCTGGGAAGTGTGGTCTGTAGGACTGAAGAGAGCAGGAGGGAAGATGTTGAAAGTGAGGGGCAGTTTTCAGTTGTTGACAGTGTGACTTCTGTCAAGAGCTGCAGATTACAAGGGGGCACCTTTGAAATGTGACTCCTGGATGAGGAGGAAGACGATGACTGATAGAGCAAATGATGGGCTGGATTTTGGACATACAGGTTTGTTATTTCTTACTAGATGATAACAAAGTAATAATTACAGTACCAGTTACAAGTATTTTATAATCATGATAGCAAATATTTTTATTGAAACCTTGAAATGTTCTACACACTGTGCTAAATACTTGACCAGTATTACCTCAATTACTTTTAATTAATTTCTATAAAAAGTTGGTATTTCATTTTTATTTTTTCTTCCAATAAAATATGATGTTTTTATTTATAAAAAGCAATATAGCTGATCATAAAAATTCAACTTTTATAAGGGCTTATTGAGTGAAATAACTGTTTCTTGCCTATATTAGCTCCAATGACCCTCCTTAGAACTAGTTTTCCTGTTTCTTGTGTGTCCTTTGAGTGACATGATATGCTTATTTGGGAATAAACACACGCACACACACGCATATACACACACCTCTTTATTTGAGCAGCTCAAAGCATGTTATGTATGTTGCCAAGTGCTTCTTTTTGCATTTTATATAGTGCCAGGTGAGCAATATATAGAATCCTCTTATTCTTTTAAATACCTGGATTGTTTTCTTTTGTGTGGCTGTGAAATGATTTATTTAACTAGACCAATATTGCTGAACCTCAGTTGTTTCCCAGGTTTGCATCTTTAGAGAATACTTCATTGAATACCCTTGTACCTATCTCTTTGTACACATAGTACATGAACATATGTATCTGCAGAAAAAAAATCTTCTAAGTGGAGAATTATATCAAAGGTGTGTGTATTTCAAAGTTTGGTAGATATTGCCAACATGCCTTCCAAAGAATTTGTAGCAATTTATGCTTTTAACAATAACAGATAGTATAACTTTCCTCTCACCCTCTGCAAGAGTACTACTGTCCTCTTTTATCTTTGCCAATCTACTGTTACATGCATGTGTGCGCACACACACACACACACACACACAGGTGCACATCGATTGCCTATTTATCATTTTTCCATTTGTCTTTTGTCTTTGTTCATTTTTCCCTAGAAATGTAGATATCATTGTTACCATTTTGAAAATGAGAAACCAAATTTCAGTGACTTTCAGTAACTCGATCAAAACCAACATTTTATAATGCATATGTTATGCTCTTCAGTGTTATAAGTGCCGCCTCTTAACATTTGGTCACTTAAATATTCTTGTCTTGAGAGCAAGCTGGCTGTCCCCATGTTTAACCTCCTTTCTCTGCAGTTTAAGGTCAAGATGTTTATGTCACACAAACCATAAACCTCAATCCCTGAGGTCAGGTATTTCCTTGATTTTTACTGCTGTCTTCACATCATTATTCTTTTTCTGCTTGCAAAGTTCTCTCTCATAGTTGAGGTCCACACCATCATTAAGATCTATTCCTCTTGCTGCTCTGGTTGCTGTCCCCTGGTAGGACTCCCCCTCATCCATCTAACTTCTTGTTCACTGTCTTTCTCTTCATGCCAAATACCAACGTTGTTCTTGATTATTTCAATGTCTATTTGAGTGAATTTATACACCATGATTATAGATTCATGAATTCCTTATCTCCATTGATCATAGCCATCCAACCTGTCTTTAACATGTTTTAAACTCTATTTTTATGCTGATGTCTTCCATGGTAATATCCCAAACTTTGTCATCCTTGTAGGTGACATTTCTGAAACCTTAAATCAAACATATCATTCTTTGAAAATTGTCCCTTAATTTTCCTTGCTAGACTACTCCTAGAGCAAAAAGTATTATTTTACTTTATTGAAACCTTTAATTCATTGCTCCTACCTTTTCTGCAAATGGTTTTTAATTTTCTCCTGTCTTTCTTTTTCTTCTTGGTGCAGGTTAAATTCCAGGGCCCATCATTATAATAATTTTATTAAAAATTTTTCCCTTCTCTTTGCTTTTTTCTTCCACATTGTACTTACCTCAACCTAGGATGAACCCAGTTATCCACTTTGCCCACATTTGTTCACAAGTAATTAAACCTTACCAGAGAAAGCAATGCAGCCAGGTAGATTGTGATTTCATTTTACATGAATGATTTCAAATTTTCACATAGAAATTAGCAGGACTCAGCAGTCATCTAGGGTTTCACAAGTGTGCTTGTCTGTTTTCTCTTACTCCTCAGACTCTCTGCTCTCCTTATATGACTCCCACCTTTAGTTCATGCTCTTACGTCATATGTCACAGAGAGAAAGAGATCTGCAGAAGGGAATGATCTCATCATCTTACCCTCAGAGATCCAGTGTCAGCTCCCAGCTGCTCCTCTTTCCTATTGCCGCAAGCATCTCCTATCTCATCAAACACCAGTCATTACCTGTACACTGCATTACATCCCCTCTGAGTTTTTCAGGGATTTCATGCCTTTCGTTGTCACCTCCCTCTTCTGTATCATCTATTTCACCTTCTTACCTGAATTATTTTCATCACTATCCCATAATTATCTTAAATCCTCCTAAAAAAATACCTTCTTCATTCATATCCCCTACCAGCCCCTACTCCCATCCATATGCACTTTGAAGGCCATTTTTTAGGATTGGCTCTCTAGGGCCTTTTGCTGCCACAGCTGTAGCCATAGCCATGAGTATGCTCAGACTTCAGAAGAGGCTTGCCTTTAGTGTCCCCAGCCATGGCAAAAAGAAGGTCTGATTGGACCCCAATGAGACCTTTGAAATTGCCAATGCCAATGGTCATCAGCACATCCTGAAGTTGATCAAAGATGGGCTGATCATCTGCAAACTAGTGACTGTCCATTCCCAGGCTTGATGCCAGATTAATAGGTTGGTTCATTGGAGGGCAGGCATATGGGCATAGGTGAGCAAAAAGGCACAGTTAATGCTCCAATGCTGGAGATGGTAACCTGGACCAGGAGGATGCCATTCTGTGTAGGCTGCTCAGGAGATACTGTGAGTCTAAGAAGACTGACCGCCTCTACCTGAAGGTAAAGGGGAATGTGTTCAAAACCAAGCAGATCCTCATGGAACACATCTACAAACTTAAGGCTGATAAGGTCCACAAGAAACTCCTGGCTGACCAGGCTGAAGCCTGCAGGTCTAAGACCAAGGAGGCAGGCAAGCCCTGTGAGGAGAGCCTTTAGGCCAATAAGGAGATCATCAAGACTGTGTCTAAGGAGGAAGAGACCAAGAAATAAAGTTCCCCTCTCGAGTCTGTACATAGTGGCCTGGTGATTACATAGATCAGTCCTTGAAATAAAAACAAACTTTATCTGTTTAAAAAAAAAATAAAGAATTGACTCTCTAGGTTGTTTTCAATTCTTTACTCACATCTACTCCGTAATCCATTACATAGTCTCATTTCCAGCCATTCCACTCTGCTCTGACTTAAACATTACCAATTCCAGGAGAGAGGTTTCTGTCATCAGTTTGCTTGATCTCTCAGCAGCACTTGACATTAGCTGATTGTGAACCCCATCCTGGGACAGCCCCTCTTCTGTGTTCATCTGTGATAACCTATGCATTCTCCTGTTTCCCTCCCTGCCTTCCGTGTCAGCCTTTCTTATGCACCTTTGCAGGTTCCTCTTCTATTCAAACTAAAAATTTTGAAGTTTTGCAGACTTCAGCCCTGCTCCCACTTCTTTCTCTCTTTTCTTGCTATTAAGAAAACTGATCTCCAGTTAATATCTCCAGTCCAGATCTCTTCTGTGGGCTCCAAGGTTGTTTTGTTTTGTTTTGTTGGCCATGCTGGTGCTTGCTAAGCTTGTGCTCTCCTTCCCAGCTGCATCTGAGCTCTGAGTTTTTATTCAGATGCTCAATTCCTATCTCAACTCTCAATTCCTATCTCAACTTAAACTGAACTTGTAACTTGAAAATGCATCTCAAATCCATTACTTCCCCCCATGTTCAAGTTTCCATGTTCACTTTCATGGACTCCAGGGAAAGAGCCCCCTTTCTGTTGTCTTCATTCCCCCTTTCTACTTAGTCACTCTAGTCTATGCCCAGAAGCCAAAGTGATTTTTTTTGTAAAAAACATAGATCATTTGAGCACTATGTTAAGTGGTTGACACACATCATCTTACTTATTCTTTTAATCGTCTTATGAAGTAGACACTACTAGCACCCATAGAAGGGTTAATTTACTCATGGTCATAGAGATGGCAGGTGGGAACTGAGATCTAAGTCCAAGCTGCTTGACTTTAGAGTTCACACGCTGAAACACAAGTCAATACTCTCTCAAGGAAGTGTACCATTTTCCTCCTAACAGCAACTTGAACTCTTGTAGCTTAATATACTTCATCTGTATTGCCTCCAGGGACCTTGGAAATTACAGCTGAATTCCCTGCAATGGTGATCATTTGTTTTTCTGGCATTCACCATCAAAGGGAGTCTTGTTTTAGGCAGTTGAATTAGGACGAGCTTATTGGGGCTTCATGCTGAACTCCTAGGGGGCTCCATTCAGGTTGGTGGGATTTTTATACACAAGTGCTTTATGATGCTGTTGATGTGGATTCAGTGTGGTGGAAAAAAAAAAAAGTAAAACAAAACAAAATACCTTTTTTCTTCTGAAAGAATAGATTAATTTAGAAAAGCGCCAATGCAATTCTATGGAAATGGCATATTTACATACTCTTTTTTTGCTACTGACTTCAGAATACCCACAGTCCCATGTTAGTTAATCACAGTAATCAAAGATGCAGAGAGACTGTTGTCATTATATGTCAATTTCCCCATGAAGGTGTGCACAAAAAACAAAGCGCCTTTCATTTTTTCCCATTCCAGTCCTCCTCCCTAGGATGCTCAATTCATCTTTCTAAAATATAGTTCAGACCCAGCAAGTTGTGGTTTAAACATCAGTGTCTCTTGCTGCCTGCCCAACAAAGGCCAGATCTTATTTTAGCATTCAAAACCCTCAGGATATGGTTCTGATGCTGTTTTCCCCTGGACTTACCCTTTGTGTACCTTAAGCTCTCAACAGTGAACTAGTTAGTTCTCCCTATACAGGCTCATGTTTTCTCACTCCGCGTCTTGGTGTTTGTTCTCTTAGCCTTTTCAAACTACAATATTTTACCCTCTCAAAGTCTGCATTTAAAAATATTTATTTAAGATGTTAAATCAAATAGCATAGTGCTAGGTAGATATTAGATTGTTGCTACCATTTGCTACTCTTTATTTGCTTTCCTTACAGCATGAATTTTAGTGGAGGAGTAGCTCTGTAAAGTAGAGAGCTGGGATTAGATGGAGAATTTAGGGGTCCTCAGGAGTTTGGGTTAATGGGAATACAGAGAGCAGGGGCTGGAATATGCTGGTCAGCAAAAGGCCCAGGCTTGAAGACTGGAATTCAGGTGGAGATTACCAATGTCCAGGCTAGACAATGAGAGTGGTATCTGGCCAGATCTTAAGTGAAACAGAAAGGAGCAAGTCTATAGATAAGAATCAGGTCAGGATATGTTTTCATGGGGCCAAAAATATCAAAGGTGAGGGCCTTGAGGATGTTAGGGGAAATTGGCCAGGAGTGTAGTAGACAAATGGTAGATAGTTTGCTGGATGATGTTACTGTATGAGACATCAGATGCTCTGAGGTCAGAGGCTAAGAGATTGGGGTTTATCCAGGCAAGGACCACTCTCCCTAAACTTTGTTGCCAAATTTCCTTTCATAAAAACTTCCTGGAAGAAAAAGAGGTGGGAATAAAAGGTAACTTGCTCTAGATCACACTACTGGTTATATCTCTTATGGTGTCAATGTCACTACAAGGGTGTCGTTACCCCTCAGAATACCTCTTGTTAGTAGTTACATTATGAATTGTGATAGAATCTAGGACCCATTCTAGGGAGAGTGGAAGGCCTTTTAATTTAGGGCCTCCTGTATAGACTGTAGCCCTTTTATTGGGAGCTTACCTCTGCAGTGACAGAGACATTCTGACAGAATTAAAATTTGTCATCTATCACACAACTTTAAACTTGTGTCCAGTTACCATACCTTACTGCCTTTAATATGCTATATTAAAATACATTAAAAAGTTTAATAAAAACCTTGTTAACACCACAATGGAAATATACTATTAAGTTAGACGTGTTATTTTATATAAGATAAACAATGTCACCATCTTTATAATTCCGTTTTGGAATTTCAGCTAAAAACTATCAAAAAAGAGTCTTAAAAAAAGAAAGAAATGACTCATTGGAAACATGATCATAAGAGTGTGGGTTGCATTTTGCGCAAATTCAGGGAGACTGCAAAGAAGGCCACAGTGAGCATTCTCTTGTAGTTTCTATAGATTTGTCTTGTTTTTCTAGCATATTTAAGTGTTTTGAGCAAGCAATGTTTAGTTTTCCTTTTTTATTTTTTTGCACATGAAGGAGGTTGTACCTAGCAATGAGATGTGTCCTGAGGTTCCCTTGAGCTCTAAGGTCCTAGGTGTTTGTGTGTCAAAGTTAGAGTTAATGACAACTATTCATCCATAACCTATACCTTATTGTCCTTCTGGCTGATTCATCAGTGTAAAATAAACCAATATGTGCTTCATCCAGGAATTTCAACCATTACTCCATCTAATAATGAATTGAGTGTAATAGCACCTAGTGTATATGATGATTGGGAGGAAAAAACAAGATAATAAATATATTCTAAGCAAGGTATATGGTCCAATAGCTGTTAGATATTGTATTGATTGCTTGATATGTTGATTAATAAAGTTGACTCTGGGCTGAATAAAACAAGGATGAAGGTCTAGCTCTCCATGTTAATATGAAGGACTTTTCTTCTTGGGCTATATCTGCTGGGATACCAAGTGATACAGGCACTTCCATATGGTTACCATTTGAAGAAAGTGGTTTATAAGCAGAGGAGACTGCCATCACCTTATTGGGTATGGCTCCCTTTGTCTTGATGGCGCAGACACAATGCACTTGTATCTCATGTGTTTACTCCCTCTCACAGCACCGTAGTTGGGAAGCTTGATGGTGGGATGTGCAGAGACTGGGAAAGTTGACAGCATTCTCTAGGATTTTTTTCTCTATATGGAAATGGTTAACAGCAGATACTTCAGTGTTAGACTTGCTGTGCCATTCATTAGCTAAATGACATTAGACTAGAACTTGACCATATAGTACCCTAGTTTCCTCTGCTACACAATGGAGTTAAGAAGTATTTATTTTTAAAAAATGCATTTATCTTTTATGGTGTGAAAATTAGAGGAGAAACTTCATACAATTGACTTATAACTGTGTCTGGTACCTAAAATTAGGCAAATGAGAGTCATTCTTACACATTCACTTATTCACTAAAATATTGAGTGCTTATCATATGTTTGTTATTATTCTAAGTATTGGGAGTGCAATGATTCATAATCCTGTGAAATAAGACCTGTACATTTGTGAAATGTACATGCTACTAGAGGAGTCAGACAAGAAGAAAACCAGTAAATGAGCCCCATGGTCTGCAGATGACATAAAGAATGGAAAGTGACAGGGAGGTACTAGTGTACCCAGGTTCTTCAGAGAGGGTAAGTCTGAGGAGGTGCATTTGAGTCCAACCATGAAGGAAGGGAAGGGACCAGCTTTGAACAAAGATTGTTCTAACAAATGCTATAATACAGGAATGAGTTTGACATGGTTAAAGAACAAGTACAAAGGTTGTATTGTTAGAATGGTGTTAAAGAGAGAGAGAGGAAAACAGGTAGGGGACAGGTCTTGTAAGGACCCTCGGATTGGGATCTGTGGATTGTTTTACACATGTAATGCGAAAGCAAAGGAGGGCTATAACTGAAAGTGGTTTGACCTGATTTATATTTTGTCTCTGCAGTAGCTCAGGCTACTATGGGGAAAGTGGACTTTGAGGGATAAAAGTCAAAGCAGCATTACCATAAAGAAGGTGCAGTTTGTATTTTCATTCTTATGGACTCCTGAATGGTAGCTGCTTATCTTTCTATAATCTATGTTTAATGAAGTAGTCACTTAGTAAATATCTGTTGGATGACATTATATTGAATAAGTCAATAAAATCTCTAAGTTCTATGTATGGCAAGTACTTTGCCCCCCATTTTGTGCATTCAGGGGTGGTGCCATATCCCAACACCTGAACAAACCTAGCTGTTTTCTTCCAATAATGTGTGTTGATTGACTATTCCCATGGTCACTGGTTGGGATATGGTTTGTGTATTCCCTGCAGGAGACCCTGTGTTAGAGGCCTAATTCTCCTCAGGGTAGTAGAATTGGAAGGTTGAATGGAACCTACAAGAAGAAGGGCCTAGCGGGAGGTTTGTAGGACATCCAGGGCACTGTTTCAAATGAATTAAGGTAGTTCTCAAGAAAGTGAAATCTTATAACTGGTTCAAGATGTGACTGCTATTCCTACACATGCTTCTGATACGGTGTCAGACCATCTGCTGTCCTTGCCAGAGGCTGAGCCATGGGGCTGTTTGATCTTAAACTTTGAATCTCAGTGTTGGCAATGTGGCTCAGTGGTAGAGAGCTTGCCTAGTGTGAGTGAGGCCCTGGGTTCAGTTCTCACCACAAAACAAAACAAAAGCCACAAAACTTTGACCCTCCACAACTGATGGTCTCAGATTTTTCATTACCATGACGACACAGTCATGAAAACCTAAAAGGATTGAGAAATAAGGACCAGAGTGCCCTGTATCCTTTTTCAACCTCTAGAATTTCAAGTATCAAACTTTGACACAAAACAGGATTTTACTTTCTATTTGGATACCTGAGTTATTTTAGAACAAGAAGACATTGCTTTTGCAGTACTCAAAAAGCACTAGTGTTACCATTTAGCTAAACAGAATTTCTTAAGTATGGAGTAGGTGGAGTTGGGAAACTTCTGAAGTCATCATTGCAGCAGCCACCAGATAAAATGTGAGCTGAGTCTGAGACTAGAATCGTCCCCAACAGGAGCCACCACCCAGTGCCTCTGTCGTCTGGCTGAGTTTAAACCCAGAGCTTGATGCTCCCATGTGAGAATTTCTTACCCATCATCACCAATTCAAGAAGCTTTCATTTATTTTCAGAAAAATTTGCTAATCCTTTATCAGCCTTTATTCTAACAGAGGTTCTAACTTAAAAGTCAGCATGACTTTCAGGTGGAAAGTGCCAGTTTTAAAAGTAGAGAGAAACAAATCTTGAGAATAAAAAATAATAAAAGACTAACAACTAGACCACTGAGTCTTAATGAAATGCTTTTTGTTTGTTCGATTTTGTTTTTGTAGGGTGCTGGGGATTGAACCCAGAGCCTCAAGCATACTAGGCAAGTGGTCTACCTCCGAGCTACATCCCCTGCCCTGGAATGGTTTTTAACTAAAGATAAAACTTGGCTTTGACATTGGAGGCAGCAGAATGAAAATGTTCTTTTTATTTCATAGCCAAGAGCAAAACAATTAGAATCAACATTTTTATTAAGCTTCAAATATGGAACAAGATAGGAAGTGGAAATTTTATGTTCATATTCTGAAACATTTTTTTAAAACCTTTTTGTTTGAGTCACCTTAGGTTATGCCTAAGGAATTTAGTGCCTGTGTGATCTGGAGGGGGGAAAATGGATGAAAATAATTCACCAGTTCCTAGACTTATAAATTATAGCAGATTGCCAAAATTCATGGAATGATATATTTATTCTCTATTTTTTCATTATCACACTGACAAATGTTATCACTATGTGTGAGTAAAAAATAATACTTTTAAGACCAAGAACTCCTCTGTCTTGCCCTATATTATTTATGAGTGTTTCAAACTTGATGTCCTGTGAAACTGTTGGGACGTGAAGGTACTTTAAATACCAGGGTCAGCTTGAATGCAGCAGGAAGGAAGAATATAAAAGACACCAGTTCCAGGCACACTGCTCTCCTTAGATCAGGGTCAGGAGATTATGGCCCTTGTGCCACATCTGGTCTACTCTGTTTGTAAATAAAGTTCTGTTGGCATACAACCACACACATCAGCTCACACATTGTCCGGGGCTGTTTCCATGCCAGTGGCAGACTTGGGTAGTTGTAACAGCTTCACAAAACAGTTGTTTTGTGAAGTCTATTTCCTATATGGCCTTTAAAGTCAAAGTTGTCAGTCTCTGCTGTAGATGCAAGCTTTTTAATGTGTCCTTTTTAATCCCCAAAGTATATTGTACATCAGTCTTTTATGATGAGTTTTTTTTTTTTCTGTTAGCCCCAGTGACTATCTGTGTCTGCATGTGATTGTGTGTGTGTGTCCATTGCTGAATAATTTTTCCTGCTTCAGTAAAGTTCTAGATTTTACATACCTGGCCATAGGAACATTTAGATGACCATGGCCATACCCCAAAGGACACAACTCAGAGTACATGTTTTAAAAGATACGTAGCACAGCCTGGGCAAGTTGCACATCTTGATAGAAGTGAATTAATGTAGATAGTATGCTTCTACATCTCTGAATCTGTATTAAGTAATGTTCATTCTCATTAATTATCACAGTTACCCTAGAAGGTACATTTAGACTTTCCCATAAAGAAACTGAGACTCAGGTAAGTAATTTGCTTAAAACAATAAATATAGTGAGTCTAGATTTAAACCTGAACTTGACTTCCAAACCCATAGATGTCCTTTCTGATACTATATTTGGCCTTTTTCTGGGTAAATTGTAATAAGCCAGACAAATTCAGCAGATTTGTATTGATAGCAACAACTCATTTTTCCTTGACTTCATACTATCTTATACTGCATGTATAGGTCAAAAAAATACAATTTTTTCCCCAGCTGCAAAGTGAGAGAGTATTGGTTTCTTACCACAGACTGCTATTCATAGCTCATGTCTAATTTTTAAAAAGTATATCTTCAAAATGGTTATAGAGGTCAATGTTCACACTTCTTGGGAGATTTGAAACATTTTTTAGGTAGAGTGAGACATCTCCCCCATCAGAATTTTCATCAGCATGTAATTTTTCAAAGAGGTACAAAGTCCTTCAAAATGCCACAGCTAAAGGTTGTTGGGGGCATGGGGAATTTGAGATCAATTATATGGGTAGCCTGCTACGATTTATCATGTGAAGATACCATCTATGTGAATTTAAAGAGAGGCTAGTCAATATCACAGCCTAGAGATAGGACACAGCCAGTGTAAGAGTATTATAGATAAAGGAGAAGGGAGGCTTCCCTCCCCCCACCCATGAATGAGGGATGGGAAATAGATAAAAACTGTCAGGCTATTTTAACATAATTGTTCAGAGTAAAGCAATACTAAGGCAAGAATTATTCATTTTGAGTACGGTAATCCACTGTTCATCCCTGAGCCAACAGCAGAATCAGGTGTAATGGATGGCAAAAGCAAAGTATGTAGTAGCCAAGTGGAAATTGGTTTAATTACATTGAACACTTTGCTTTTTATTCTCATTTTAAAGGTGAGTAAAAGACATGCATAAAAATTGACCAATGTGGAAGTTCCTTGGACGTCATCTAAAATTTGAATGGTATTAAATAAAATTATCAGTTAAGTTAGAATGAAAAGTAATTGTGAATGAATTCTTCCCACCTTTGGAGCAAGTTATTTCCTTTTCAATGGTTTCTTGTTGACAGAAGGTGTGGATCATAAATAATGCAATCAGTCTATCATTAGGATGCATATTTGTATGACTAGCTTCATAAATTTTGTCATAAAAAATCAGGTCTGAGACAAAATTAACAAAGACTGTCTATTAATAAACTTGTGGGAAGGGAATCCATTTGCCACCATTTTGGCTTCTGATGGGTTTGACAGTACAAAACTTTGTGGAATTGAAAGAGGAAAGGCTGAAGTGGACTCTGACAGGCGAGTGTTCTATAAGTTTTTATAATCAGGGAAGGCTTTCTAATTGGATTTTAGGAACACTGGTAGTCCCTAGAGACTGTGGGATGGAATAAACTAGACATTTAGGGTGGTATTTCAAAACAGGAAGAATTGTTCAGTATTAGAGATGGAGGGTTTCCCGTGGTTGGCCATTTCCTGAAACAAATACGGGTTGAAGTGGCACATTTTTTGGTGTGTTTGTGGTCAAATTGTCACAGTGGCCCTTGGGAGTGGGCCCTGTCATGGCAGGCAGTTTCTCAGTGTGATTTTCTCTCGTTGTAGTGGGTTGGAGAGGCAGTACTTCGGGGCTATGGTGTCTTTGTGAGCCAACTATCTTCATTTCTGATTTGAGCTCAATGTCCATTTTGACACTTTCTTTACTTTGTGGTATACAATGATACAGAAAATAAAAAGAGTCCACAAAGGAGAGAAATGGCCAAAGAATGAGTGTTAAATGGCCCAGAAACATTGGTCTCCACTGGATTTATAAGGGCTAGTTCATCTTCCCTGTATTCAATGACATCGTTTATTGTGGTTGATGGCATAAGCATTAGCCACAAAATTATGGCTAACACCCCTCTCTAGGAAGGTAAGCACAGTACAGCCATGATGTGGATCATAAATCATGAAAAAAGGCATTGAGGTTCTCCCTATTTGCTTGTTCAGTGTTTTATTCTCCAGGTCTAACAGAGGTATTTTGGATCTTTTGAAAAAAGCATTTATGGTGATGGTGGTAACATATTTCTGATGAACAGCAGTGAACTTGAGGTCGGGGAGTCTGAGATTTAGATTCAACTCTGTCACTTTTCAAGTGTATGATCTTGAACTCCTGGAGAGACCTGGTATCTTGGGTAGGACAAATTCGTAGGGGTGAGAACCATACCACGAGCACAGGGAGGTCTGCTTAAAGGTCAGCTTTCTAGACATTCTGGCTGTGAAAAGAGCTGTACTCATTTATGTACCTTAAATAAACATCATTATGAGTGTGTCTGGTGGGGAGATCCTTTCTGCTAGGGGGGATTTTAGTGTGAGGCAAAACTTCCATCTCCATGGTAGGTAAATGACAGTTTCAACCTGATATAAGATATGTTACTTCTAACTAAATGTACTATTAGGTGTAATCTCTTTATGAATGCCATGTCAATGAAAGAATTGGAGCTTTAAAGAAAAATAGACTTGCATTTCAACCTGGCTCTGTTCCTTGCTAATGATATGCTCTTAGAAAACTTAATTAGCTTTCCAAACCTTAGGTTTCTTTTTTTGTAAAATAGAAATGCCTTACAGATTCATGTGGATTAAAGCTGATGAATGCACATATCTTGGAACATCATAGGTGTTCAATAAACTGTAGCTACTTCTATGTGATACATATTTTACCTCAGGCAATGTCAGTCCATTTGTGACTAACCATCTAAATATAACCAACTAAATAAATATAAATATATAAATAACCATCTAACTGCCCCCTTCTCTGAAGTCTCTTCTGGAGTTGGAAAATATATCAGCTTACTTAGCAGATTTTACCCTGTTATTTAAACAGCTTAGATAAAGGCCTCGGAACATTTTCTTAGCATTATAAAGTATACCTAAAGGAGTTTTCAGCTAGTTGAAAACTGACCTTCCTATAACTCTAGTTTAAATGACTCAGATATGGGAGAAAGGGGATTTACTGAATCAACGAGGTCAATTCTACAGCTGATAGTAAATGCACAGAAGCATAGATAGGAATGGGTGATAGTATATAGAAGTTCATTTTCAATTTTAGAGGGCAAATATTTTTTAAATATTTTTGAATTTCCAGCTAAGGGACTAGGTGGCAGAGAAAGTTGTCATTGTAGAGCCAACTCTTATTTGACTGTGCCTCTAATTCTGATTTTTATTTTAATATATGAAGTATTTATTGTAGTTCTAATTCACTACTGTGTTTATTATTTATCCACCCAGCTATTCATCCATCCAGTTCTTCATCCTCAATGTTCATCATCTTCAAATGCCTTTATTCTCTATTTGACATTAGGTACTGTGTACACTGGATGTTAGAGACAAAGATATGTAAGAAAGTCCTTGTGTTTGAATAAAGCATATCAGTGGAGGTATAGATACTTGGGCAAACAATGACAATATAACTTAAATTTACAGAAGTTAACTTTATAGAAGTTGAGACGGGAATATGGTGGTTCTTCTCCCAGGGAAAGTTCTAAGTTAGAGGTTGTGTATGGAGGGCCATGGAGGATCTAGTGGAAGACTGTAGAATGGAAGGGGGAATTTTAAATTTCTGCATGTAGAGTGGAATGTTAGATGAGTTTTGAATGATGAGAATATATTTGCTAAGAGGAAAATTGAGTAGAGTATCCCAGGTTAAAGGAATATCATGAGAAATAGCACTATTGGTGCTATTTCTCAATATCACAAGTTGGTGTGATTTGGTTTTCTTTTTTCATACATAACATTTACTTTCTTATTCTCTTAGCTCGATCCCATTATGAGGAGTCAGTAGTTCAGGACTTTGTTCACTGGTGACATGGGCGGACTGGCAAGTTAGGCAGACTAGAAGTATCATGGGGAGTAGGAGTCAAGACAGGAGGGACTCCTGGGGAGATAGTTCCATGGTTAAGGGTGAGCACTCTGGAGCTGATTGATTGATATTATAATATTATACCAGCTCTTATAGTATTAGCTGTACAGTCTTAGCAAGTCACTTGACAATTCTGTGCCTTAGTTTCCCCCATCTGTAAAATGGGGTGAATAATACTTCCATATAAGATCTTAGTGAAAATTAAATAAATTAATATGCATAAAAAGCTTAGAACTATCTTGCATACTAAAAGTACCACGTTTCCTAAACATAGCAATAATAATATCTGCCTCTTAAAGGAAAGGCAAAATTAGGCCCATCTGCATTTATAGGCAATATAGACATTTGATCAGTTGATTCTCAAAAAAAAAAAAAAGAAAAGAAAAAAATCCAGTGATGATATTTTTATAAAATAGCCATTTTGTAGACAAGGAACACACGACATGAGTATGATCATATCTACAGAGCAAGGTACAGAAGTAGGGTCTACACCCGCATCTTATTATCTGCTATGAACACTTGTCATGCAAGGACCTGGTAACTGAAGAACATAGAGGTGGGTGGTGAGTGGGAGGGTTTGGGACCTGGGAAGCATGAATAGGTTTGGGGTGTGAACACCTAAGAGTAAATGGTAGCATAGGATCAGATAGAATGAAAAAAAGGTCTAGACAGGCAAAGAGTTCTCTTCTGGATGATCTGGAGGATAGGAGAAGAGACAGCTTGGAGTCCAGGGCAAAAGTCTTGCTTCCTTTGAGGTACAGGAAAACAGGCAGGGCAGCAGTGGTGTGCTGGCAAGTGTTTAACATAGGTCAGGGTTGGGGTGCAGGAGGACTGAATTGTAGTTTGTTGACTCCCCTGGCTTAAGTGATTTTAACAGGTGATGATGTGAAGCAGCTACCTCTGGATTTGGGAGATATGTGAACAGTCAGTTGTCATGAGTCTGCATGAGCCAGCTAGAGTGTAGCAGTAAAGCCAGGGTCTCAGACTGAGACTCGAAATGACAAACTAGTGGTTATTCTGATCAAATTCTATCTTATGTCACCTGGACAGAGTTCCCTTGGGGGTGTATTTTGTTATCATGGTTACCACCTGTTCTTTGGCCAAAAAGAACTTACTAGCATTCAGATTGGTTTCCCTGCCAAGTGAACTGATTGGCTGAATCATAGCCCAGCTTCCTCATGCCTTTCACATTGCCTAAGATTGTCCCCAGGCCTGCTGGAATCCTATTGCCTCCTAACTACATCATCTGTGCCCATTGCCCAAGTTGCCAGGCCTTCTCATGACCTGTCCTCTAGATCATATGCCCAGTTCTGTGTTGTGTGTCCTTTAAGCCAATTCTTCTTTCTGCCTCTTCTTTTCCCTCTCACTGTGCTGTGTTCTCTGGAACTCTTATTATTTTTTTCAAAGTCCCCCTATGTCATCCTCAGACTCTTCACCTGATCTGTGTCTTCATCTTCCTGGACCCCCCTGGGGATACAGCTTCTAAGCAGAGGCACTTTTTTCTTCAACACATGATGAACCTTGGAGCCCAGAGGCAGCATCAGCTTCTTACAGACAGCTTTGCAGCATCTAGAGTGATTTCTTCCTTCCTCATAAAAACTATTTCTCCTTGGAAGTCTCAGCCATCTGCTCATTACACCTATTATCTCTTCTAGTTATTGTCAGTGACAGATCTCTTGGTCACTCCCTCTCATTCATTGAGAGTCTTGTGCCTAGCTGCTCAGGCTTCATTTCCATGTAAAGCTATCTCATCGTTCTTGGAAAAAGTCCAGCCTTGAAGATTTTTACCTTTGGGACAATAGTCATCTTCACATGCATACCACATCCTAGCTTTTGACCTTGCTGTCACTTGACTCTTTTATCCCTAAAATCATTAACTCCAACAAACTGATCTCTAGGCAGAATCTTCTGACTTCTATGCTCTTTCTTCTGGTGTGCATGATGCTCTCCTGACTGTCAGATCCACCCTTAGCTTTGCTTCCAGAATGATGATTTACATATACATCAGTGCTCATATCATTCTGTAGCTTAAAATATGTTAATAATTCTTTATTATTTCACACATTCATTACACAAAAATGAACTAAGCCATCAAAAATAACTCTTCTCAACAGATGCACAAATTCATTCATGTTTATGAATGAAATAAAAGTATATTTAATCAACTACCTTCAAAAAATAATTACTATCCCTAAGCAGCTTGTTCTCAGAATGAAATCAAGTTCTTAATGTGACATTCAAAGCCTGTATTGAGTTGATCCTACTCACTTTCCTGATGCTCTGCTGAGATCTGGTTCCTGACACTACCTTTCCATTCAGCTATTTTCATCCCTGTGTCTTTCCCCTGGTAACTTCTCCCCCCTCACTCCAAAGTATTTTCTCTCTGTCATCTTTTATGACAGCTTGCATCCTCTGTGCTCTTTCCTGGATGCTCATTGCCTTCTTGTGACTTTTCTTCGCATGTTTCCTCCAAAGTGCCTTCACCCATGGGCAGTGTCCTTTGTTTATGTGTGTGTCTCCTCCTGTGTGCTGTGGAAGGCATGGCCAATGCTCCCTCATCTCTGCAACCCTCACCCAGCATCATTCCTGGCCAGCTGAGATCCTGAGAGTAAAGTGAGTATCCAAGGACCCAGCTGGGGCCCAGGTAAGCACCTTTACTCTCAGAAACTCATAGTGAAAACACTTATCTGTTTCTGCCCTGCCCGATCTAAGATGGTAGAGTGACACTTGAAAACAGGAAAGGCATTACTAATGGTGCTCTTTAGAGAGCCCTGGTGGTATCACTTGATGAAACAATCTTCTGTTCCAAGCTGGTGCCCCCAGGGGATAGATGTTTGAAGAGGACAAATCTGTCATCAATTGGACTCTGGTCCCATTCTACTTCTGTCTTTCACTTTTCTCTCTTTTTCTCTCTCTCTCTCTCTCTGTACGTAGGGAGTACATTTTATAATTTGTAATTCTCAGGCATATCCATGCATTAGATGTAAACATACATCTAAAACATTTTTAACCACTTTTTAATGTTGTTGTTGTTGCTATATCATAGACATTTTAAAGTTATTTTTTTTCCAAAAATTTGTTACATTTATTTAAGGTAGGCTGATCAATTCATCTTTGTTATCCACTTCTTATTTATTCAAGAATCTTCTCTTTATGTTGCCATTCTTAAAGAGGATTTCTACTCACAATGCACAAATACTGAATTTTTAAACTTAAGAGTTTTTATTTCTTTCACAATTTATAGGGCAAAGATATTAAACAACACATATACGTGTATTCCAAACAGATCACAGTCAGGCCATCATGTAATCCAAGCAATAGCACCTGGTCACAAGTGGGTGAAAAGAAAAGCTAGTTAGCATGAGCAGGAGGTGGCAGTCCTATGGCTGATGGGGAACTGCAGGCTGAGGAGCAAGAGGGTGGCTCTCCTTTGTGTAGGGGCATGGGTGGCTCAGTGACTGACCTGGGGAAAACACTGATGGGCAAGAGCATGAGCTTGAGGAGGAAGTGACTTGCACTTAGTCTCCAAGGCTGGCTTAGAGAGGCAAGAAGGCCTGCCTGCCTGTCAAGATTGGCTGCCTTGGAACCAAAGAAATGAGGAGGTGAGAAGAAGCCACTCAGAATGCTTATCAAGGCCTAAGACATGGCAAGAGGAGGCTTCCTGTGTGTTACATGCACTGCATCTTCAGACAGCCTCAGACAGGAAGCCTAAGTTCAGAAATATTAAGCACCTTTCCCAGTGTAATGCTAATAGATGGCAAAGCAGCAGCCAGGACTAAGATGAATCACTTTCTTTTCTCTCTGGCTATGTGACATTGAGCTACTCAGAGCATACCTGCTGTCACCTTCCCCAAGAAAGAAAGAATACAGGCCTGGGATTGGTCCACATTTTATTTTTGAGCACCTTTTACTGAGAAACAATCCACATACTATATAATTTACTTATATAAAGAGTATAAATTGATGGTTTTTAGTGTATTATTTTATAAACTACTAAAATATGTGTATTTATGTAAAGCTTTAAATTTGCCTTTTTAATCATTTTTAAGTGTTCAATTTTGGTGGCAGTAACAGCACAGTGTTTTGCAACCATCTTCACTATTTCCCAAACCTTTTCATTCATACAAAGAGAAATTCTGTACCCAATAAGCAACATTCATTTATTTTGTATTTTCTTAACAATCACATAATGATTTTTAAGGATCACCTTAAACACTTTATAGTTTTCATATCAGGGTTCATGGATTCAGTCAGATGGGTAAGAGTTTGAAGTTGGGAATACTGTTAATTTCAGCTCAAGAGGTTTACTTTATCTAAAGAATCTCTCCATGGGGAAACACATGAAAAAGTGGTTCATCTGAGTACCCAGCCGATCATCATTCATCACGTGGGTTCTAGAAGATGGGAATGGATTCATATAGGTTGTGTTTAATAACTACCTGCTCATACATAGGTCTATATGTTTGTTCAATTCAGAGTCTGGTGTTTAATCACTGGTTAATTAGATGCTACAGTGAATCAGATATAAACCTCCAGCAGCAAAATCATTTATTTTTCTATTTTTATTTTATTTTTATTTAATTTTTGATTCATTGAACACAAATGGAGTACAGCTATTGTTTTTCTGGTTGTACACAAAGTAGAGTCACACCATCGGTGCATTCATACATGTACACAGGACAATGATGTCTGTCACACATTCTGTTATTATTCTTAGCCCCCCACCTCGACCCCACCCCTCCCTTCCCTCTATGCTATCTATCCTTCCTCCATTCTTGCCACCCTTCCATCCCGCATTACGCATCATCATTCACTTATCAGAGAGACCATTCGGCCTTTGGATTTTTGGGATTGGCTAATCTCACTTAGCACGACAGTCTCCAACATCATCCATTTACCTACAAATGCCATAATTTTATTCTTCTTTATGGCTGAGTAATATTCCATTGTGTATATATACCACAGTTTCTTTATCCATTCAACTATTGAAGGGCATCTAGGTTGGTTCCACAATCTAGCTATTGTGAATTGAGCAGCTATGAACATTGATGTGGCTGCATCACTGTAGTAATCTGATTTTAAGTCCTTTGGGTATAAGCCAAGGAGTGGGATAGCTGGGTCAAATGGTGGATCCATTCCAAGTTTTCTAAGGAATCTCCACACTGCTTTCCAGAGTGGCTGCACCAACTTGCACTCCCACCAGTAGTGTATGAGTGTACCCTTTTCCCCACATTCTCGCCAACACCTGTTGTTGCCTGTATTCTTAATAAAAGACATTCTAATTGGGGTAAGTTGAAATCTTAAGGTGGTTTTGATTTGCATTTCTCTTATAACAAGGGATGTTGAACATTTTTTCATAAATCTGTTGATTGCTTGTAGATCTTCCTCTGTAAAGTGTCTGTTCATTCCGACTATAGCCTATATGCTTTATTTTAACTGCTTGGTAAAAGTGGTGGATGAATAATTTGACCAAGTGACTATAGGAAATTGCTATTTAATTAACAAAGAAAGAAGAAGAAAGCTAAGGTGGCTTTGTAGAGAGGCAGAAAAGAATAGATGGCAAGGGTTTTAATTTCCCAGAGTCACCTTCTATCTGGTTAATTTTTGTGCCCCCATAAGTTAAAAATGTTGGTAATATCTGTGTGGCACTAGTAAAGATGAAATGAATCAATAACATATGCCATAAAATAGCAATTAATACATGTTATTTTAAAGAATATTCCCAAAAAGAGATGAAGAAGATGCACGTGGCTTCCATCTCATTCCATCTAATTCACAGCACTCTTCCACGTCATTCACTCTTAGCTGACTTTCTTATGTATTTGTAAAGTGAAATAGTTGCTCTCTCATGGAATCAAAGAAATAAGGAAAGACCATCAATGTTTTGTTAAGGCCTCCTTCTTGCTTTCTCAAGGCTCAAAACAACTACCACCTCTGCGTAAGTCCTTCTCTACCCTTTTCATTGGTGTCAGCCTCTCCTCCCACTAGTAGAACTTGAATTGTGCTCGCAAGGTCCATGCTCAATGATTGCCTCTCGGCTGGATGAGTGCAGATTCTGCAAAGGCCCAGACAGGTCCCACTGTCATTTGGAGTCTTTACTGCCACAGATTACGACCGTTTCAACATCTCTTGAAATTCCTTTTCCAATTGTAGTGGAGATAGAAGATCACTATGGCTTTTACATTTCCAGAGTGTTCTTTGATTATTCCAACTGATTTATAATGCATCAGGAAACTGGGCCTTTGGGAAATATTGGTTTTGTTGGTGCCAACAGCTGAGGCAGAGCTCAGACGCTGATGGATCTAGGGAGGCTGAGATAGCCTGAGGCCACGGCTGTACTGGTTGCCCTTCATGCCAGGTGTTTCTTTCCTTGCAAGCAGTTAGCATCAGTTTATGGATTTGCTGAAGGTCAGAAGTACCAGGGTGGGAGGAAAGTGATGGGGTGGTATTTTATGATGCTTTCTCAACTTGAGCTAGAAATTGGTAGGCTGTCATTCCCAATGGCACAAAATGACGTCTTTCTTTACAACAGTGGTCTTGAAATTGAGCTGAGCAGGAAAAAAAAAAAATCTTAGCTTGAATTTCCAAATATCTGACATAACTATACATGGACAATACTTTCAAATATCAGCAACTAAACAATCTAACTTAACCATTATGGTATTCTTAACCCTATCTAAGATGACTTCTTTATCATTCATGAGATGACCAAAAGGTCATTTGAGCTTTCAATCTGAAAATATTTGATCTGAGAGGTAATGTTTGGCACACACTTAGAAGATGATATAAAGATTTACTTCCCTAGGGAGCTGAGAAACTTCAAGGTTATGGTATGAGTCAGCCTAGGCTCTTATAACAAAATACCATACTGAATGACTTACACACACACACACACACACACACACACACAATTTGCTTTTTCATAGTTCTGGAGTTTGGAAGTCTGAGATCCATATGCCAGCACAGTCAGATTCTGTGTGGGTTCTCTTCCTTGACTTGCAGAAAGCCCCCTTCTCCCTGTGTGTGCAGAAGAGAGAGCAAGAACAAGTTTTCTAGTGTCTCTTCTCATAAGAGCACTAATTGATACCATGAGGCCCCAATATCATGGTCTCAACCAACCCTTATCATCTCCCAAAGTCTTAAGGCTTCAACATGTGAATGGGGGGGGAGCACAATTCAGTCTATAGCAATTATCTAGGCATCTCCTTTGGTTGTCTTATTTATCATCTTATCCTTCCTTCCCTCCTGTTTTCCTTCCTCCTTGCTCTTTATCATTTCTTTTATTCCCTCTATCCCTATCCCTATCCCAATGCCCATCACTATCTCTCTCTTTCCACTACTGGCAGCATCTTTAAGACACAGATATTTTGGGTAGAATCAAATAGCTTGTTTAGAGAAAAACTGGAGTCAATACTAAAAAAAAAATTAATTCTGGAATTTCCAGTTTGCCTAGAAAGATGAGAGATGGAGCTCACATTTTTTGAAAGGTAATACTGTAGGGTGAAGAGCACAGGATCTGGAGCAAGTCACCTGAGTTCATGTCCTGGCAGCCCAGGCCACTTCCTTGGACAATTTTTTTTGACCTTGCACAATTTATTGTATATTCCTGTGACTTTAATTCCTCATCTATAAAGTGAAGGTCATTCTGATCTTTGCCTTATAGAGTTGAATTAAATATGTTAGCACACATAAATTCCTTAAAACTATGCCTGGTGTGTAGTAATAGTATATGAGCAATGCCTCTTGCTACTCTTTCCTGGCAGTATTGGATTGGAGCCCCAGTTTTCCACAGTCTGCCCTTTGCTTACTGATTTGCCATCACTGAGGTTGTCATTTTCCATTTATCAAAAGGAAGACTTATTTGTGAAAGGGATATATGTATGCATGGAATATACATATTCCATTTGGCTTCCATAGATATTTGGTTTGTGTTCCTAGAGTCTGTAGGCATTTGACTTTTCTTCCCTTGAATTAGGAAGAAAACTATAATTATAGAGAAATGTGAAACATTGAATAAAGTACTAATTCCAAAATTAGAAGATCTTGATTCTGTTTCCAGTGCAATGATTATTATCTATGTACCTTTGGGCATGCCAGAGGTTTTTTTTTTTTTTTTACAGACTTCATTTTGATTCATTGTACACATATGGGATACAAATTTTCATTTCTATGGTTGTGCATGACATACATTCATATCATTATTGTTAATCATACATGTACATAAGGTAATGATGTCTCTCTCATTCCACCATTTTTCATATCCCCACCCCCTCACCCTCTCATTTGCCTCTATATAATCTAAAGTTCCTCCATTCTTCTCTCACCTCCTATTCCCCCAACCAGATTTTATATTATCATCCACTTAGCAGGGAAAACATTTGGCCTTTGTTTTTGTTGGGATTGGCTTGTTTCACTTAGCATGATGATCTCCAATTCCATCCATTTGTCTGCAAATGCCATAATATTATTCTTCTTTATGGTTGAGTAGTATTCCATAGAGAAATGCAAATTAAAACAACTCTAAGATTTCATCTTAACTCTGATTAGAATGGCTATTATCAAGAACACAAATAATAATAGATGTTGGCATGGATGTGGGGAAAAAGGCACACTTTTACATTACTGGTGGAGTTGCAAATTGGTTCAGCCACTCTGGAAAGCAGTGTGGAGATTCCTCAGAAAACTTGGAATGGACCCACCTTTTGACACAGTTATCCCACTCTTTGGTTTATACCCAAAGGACTTAAAATTAGCATACTACTGTAATGCAGCCACATCAATGTTTATAGCAGAGTTTTTCTTTGTCCTGTGTTTTCTCATTTGAAGAAAGATATAATCCACATTCTGTCTGTCTCACTGGACTTTTTAAGTTAAGCACTTTTTTAAAATTCTAGGTTCACAATAAAATTGAAGCCACAGAGATTGCCCATATACCCCCACCCAGACACATGCTTTATTTATTATCAATATCCCCCACCAGGGAGACACATTTGTAACAGCTGATGAACCAATTTTGACACATCATAATCCCCTAAAGTCCTTTGTTTACACTAAGGCTCATTGTTAATATTATCCATTCTATTAGTTTGGACAAATACATAATGACATTTATCTATTATTTTAGACTGTAGCAAACAAATTTAGACAAAGCACTTTCACCACCTTAAAAACTCATTGGAGTTTTATAAGTTCAAGTCGGAGATCACATAGGTTCAAACTTTAAAAAAATATTCAATATGGAAAATGCAAAGTAGGCACAATTCTGATACACGAACCAACTGTCCACCACTGCTGTTTTCATAGTCCTTGATTTCTGGAAGGTCAAGAGACTCGCCTGGTAAAATTGTTTTGTAGGTTGTCTTACCAGTCCCTGGAGAACTTGCCCACAGGTGTGCTTTTATGTGGATATCGGTTTGCTTGTCCTAGTTGCTCTTGGTTTTCTGGAGAGATGCCAACTCTCTTGATGAAGGAACAATATGGCGACTCAGGTCATCTTAATACTATTTTCAAGGACCCAGGACTTGAGAAAGAGATCTGGAATATTTGTGGGCTCCCTGCACAAGGAGAAAGTAGCCAAAGAGAAACTATTCCAGAGGTAAACTTCTATGATGAGTGGATAGAAATACTGAATGTGTCAAGATCATTAGGCCCTTAACTGTCTCTGGTCCAACTCCCTCCTGTTCTAAATGGGAAAACAAAGGTCTAGAGAAGAAAAGTGACTTGCCTAGTACCACAGTTAGTTGATAGGAAAACCAAGAAAGGGCAGGGCATGGCTCAGTGGTAGAGCACTTGCCTAGAATGAGTGATGCCCTGGGTTCAATCCCCAGCACTGGAGACAGGAAGGAGACAGGCAACAAGAATGAAACACAACTCTTGAATGTTAAACCCAATGTCCTTGGTCCAACAGAATAGAACAAATATGCTCCTTGGAGTTGCATGGACCTGGGGTTATCCTATGAGGCATGTACTACGTAGCCTCTTCTCATCGTAGTATCTGATGTCTGTGGTGGTTAGGAGAAATGAGATGCACACAGTCCTTGACATAGAACATGGGTCAATAAATATCAGTTTTCTTTCCCCACTCTTTTTCCTTTAAAAATTTGCACAGGGAATGGGATATGGCTTCATTCATTCATTCATTCATTCATTCATTCATTCTCTTCCTGTATCCAACCCTTCCTGGGCTCTTTTTTCTAGGTAATTCTTGTGTAATAAGTCTGGATAGATTACATAATTTTATTAAGATCATGTTTTGCACCTATTTGCTTCCCAGATTCTGGACTCTAATTCGATCTTCTATTTACCATCCAGACCCTGCACTCTAATTCATTAGCTATGATGCCAAGTTTGTCTGTGTTTGTTTTCAACTCACATGCAGGTGGAGGCTGGTGGTATGTAGAGAACCATTATGCCACATCAAGTTTCATTTTAAAGTCCATAAGTTTACCTTCTTAAAATGAAAAAAAGCTACTTCTACAGCCTCAGGACATAAATCATATACTTTTATTACCTTAAAAGACCACCAGAAGATGAACTCTAATATTTTAAAGGTGACAAGCAATTTATATGAATGAATCACAATTTAAGTCCCATTACACTTGAACTGATAGATACTGCAGTAAGGTTTATGGATGTTTCTTTAACAATATTTAATAATAATATAAAATTCCCAGGCCTTTTGGTTACTAATTTCTGATCCTATGGAAGGCACTCAATAGTGTTGAGCAACTGAGGTAGAGGCTGTTATTGACCTGTGAGTTCCAGCTGGAAGCAAAAGGCATCTACCTATTTTGGGGTCACTGGAGCCTAAAGTGTGAAAATGTTAGAGTTTGATTTAAAAGAGCCAAGGAAGCAGGGATGCATAGGGCAGTGTTGCCATTTTAACAGAGTATAAAACCAGAACAAATGTCATGAACAGCATTATACATGGGCATAGAATTTGGAAAGCTGTTGTTTCCACACATCTTGGAAGCTCAGAGAAATCTAACATAATCATAGTGTTGAAATGTTACGGAGTGTTAAAACTGACATAGTGAAAACAATGCCAACTTTAGAGTCCAATGGCTTGAATCCAGATCCAGGTTTTTATGCTGATTCTGTGCCTTGGGGAAGTGATCTAATAATTGCTGTGCTTTACTTTAATTATAATGTATGGGGATCCTACCTCCCAGAGTAATCAAGAATAAGTGGAAGACAGGGTGCTCCCTGTAGAGTACCTAGCATGGTGTCTGATATGGACACTGAGTGTTTACCAAGTGCCAGGGGACTTTCCAGCTTTATCCTATGAGGCATGTACTATGTAACCTCTTCTCATTGAAGTACCCAAAGAAGTACTTTTTATATTCATCCATATTTCCAGTAGATATCAATTTATTTGGTTCTTCCTAGAAAAGTTATCTGGGCTGATTCAGATCTTCAGCTTGAGCCTGGACTTGAGTATGTTCAACATCCACCCTAGGTTCAACCTCAGGCTTAGCCCTTCTTGTTTCCTGGCTTTGGGGTGACTGTCACATTTGGAGAGACCATTGCTCAAGAGGATTACTTTAGGTAGACATAGCCACCACCTGGACAAAGGCCAGGCTGCACTAATGGTTAGTCCTCAGTGTGTTGGGCCCACTCATTTTAACTCTCTGAATGTTGGTTCATTCTTTTCATAGGGAGTTATGGTTTTTGTTTTATTTTATTTTATCATTACTCATTACCTTTCAGACCCTTTTGTTTTCCTTGAATAAAAAGCATAATTTGGCCTCCACTCATTCTAAAAATCTCAGTTGTGTGCTGTTTCTCAAGATTGTTTTCTCAGGATATCCCAGCTCTCTGAAGATGGTAATTCTGTTTTGATTCTCTTTATAATTACATTTCCTTTTGAAGCACTCTTGAGTCCTATTGAAACTCTCTGCTAGGTTATGTCTTTCACTGAGGATGGAGAGACAATTGTTATTTTGGCAAACTTGCCATCATTCCATCCTCGATCCAAATCCTGAAGTCGTGGAAGTTTTGAATTCTGTCCTTTCTTCTACATCATCTTATCTCGAGAGACTCAGCTCGTTGACCCCACTTCACTTTTTTTTTCTCCCCACCATTTATCTCTCCAGGTAGTTTATATATGTGTTCGTTACATGATGGGTAAGCAACAAAGATAAGTTTGTGGCAGTTTAATTTTTTCCTGTATGTTTTTCTGCTTTTTTGGATTCATGTTGTTGCTGACTTTTTCTATACTAAGTAATTATAAGATATGCACAAGCCAAAATTACAAATGGTATGAACTGAGAACAGAAGCCTACTCTAGGGCATATAGACAGAACAGCAGGGATATATGGCCATGGGGTTCTGGAGGACTTTTAAAGAGCACGGCTTGGATTAAATCTACTTGAGAAATTTTCACTGGCATTTTCTAACCCATCCCCTTATTTGTTTTTGGAAAATATTTTTAATTCAAGGCATAAAGGCCTTTAAAACAGAGATAGATAGCTTGGTCTTCTTGGTCAAAATAAGCATGTTAAGCCAAGTCACTCCTTCAAAGCTAGATGACCTGGAGGCCTCCCAGAAGTTACATGGTAGCCTAAGGGAAATGAGCCAGGAGATTCCACTGGGGGGAGTGAACCAGGGTCTACGACAGGGAAGCATCCATTATAGTCAGCAGCCTGGTTGTCAGCTGTGGCCCAGGGTGAAGATTGAATTGCCTCTAAGGCAAGTCCTGGCTAGTTTCTCATCTTAAAGAATGGCTGGGCCTCCCAGCAGAGTAAGCTGGACTTCAGCGTGACTGTGTCTCTGAGTAAAATACCAACGTAATTTAGCCTTCAGCTTGCCCTGCTCCAATCAATTTCCTTCACTACAGCTGGAGTGATATTTTAAAACCAGAAATTGGATGGTGTCACTACACTGATTAAAGTTCAAGCTCCTTCACATGGCCCACAAGGCCTGGCAGGATCTGGCTGGAGCGTACCTTTCCGGATTCATTTCAAGTAGACGATGCTTCTTCTGTAACTAAGTCTTCTCAGACAGTCATCTCTATCTGGAATGTTTTTTCTCTCCCATTTATCCATATCACTTCTATCTCAGATCTCAGACATAGTATCACTTCCTTAGAGAATCCTTCTCTGACCTCTCTGAGGAGGTCAAATCCCCTTGTTAAGAGCTCTCCTGTCCTTGACGGAAAGGTGACAGGTTTTGCTCAGTGTCATGGTAGGCTTCGAGGTCCAGGATGGCATCCTCTTCATCACTTCAGGTATTAGTCGCTTGCTGATCAGTGTTCTTAGAAAGTCATGAGTATGTCATTCTCTCCCTTCCTAATTCTACAGAGATAAAACCTCAGCCACTAGAATATCACTTCTGGATTCCCACCCTCATTCTCTACCTGGTGAAGTCCTATTTGTCTTTTAAGATCAAACTTCACAATTCCCTTCTTTGAGATTCTTTTCACAGTTGTCCTCTGTGCTAGTCAAGGGGTTCTCAGTGACTTGAACCAACCAGGACATACATCTAGGCTATGCAGCATGTTCATCATGCTTGTCTTCCTTCTCCTTTAGGGACCCAGGTTAAAAGAGTCTGTGCTTCCATCAAACAAGAAAATGTGATAAGCCATAAACTGGCTCTTGCTTTTCACAGAGAAACAATATGATTCCATTCATATTTCATGATCATACTGGCAGGTTTAAATGAGAAGAGGGTGGGAACGTTCAATTGTGCTGTGTGTGTGGAAGTAGGAAAACTGGCAATATTTTATAAATAACACTAATGCCACCCAATGTTTTCCAATACATGTCTTCCCTTGGTGTTCTCAACTTGTCACTTCCATGAATTTATTCCTCCACCTCTTTAATCATACCAAAGACCTTATAATCAACACTAGTAAAATCACTTTTAGAATCGTAATGTGAAGCACACTACCCTACCAGGAAGCAACTCTGAGACGGAGACTGGCACACAGGAAGCTGTTGACTGCCTGAGTTCTTTCATTAATTTCTGGTGTTTTGTTCTTATAATATGGTGATGGGAATCTTCTCTTATGACCTCAATTACCCAGCAATAACTTTTATTTATAGGCTGACAGGTCTTTAGCACCAAAAAGACTCTGAAGTTATTGTAGGGTGTTTTATTATGAAATAAATCAACCTACTTTTCTCTTAAAAATAAATAGATAAATGGGTTTTCTAGTGATTCAATGTAGCCTTTTTTTCTTGGGTTCTGTACATTAAGGGTATTAGGATATCAATGATTATCTTCATGGAAACTCTGTATTTGACTATCATTTTCAAGGTGCTGTCATGAAATGAATCTTGATGAGTTAGAGGTCAACTTCTGAGTTCAAATTCCAGGTCCAGGATGTTTTAGTGGGATGATTTTGTGTCAGGGATTTAACCTGTTTTCTAGACTTCATTTTTTCCCCCTGGGGATTGAACCCAGGGGTGCTTAACCACTGAGGCACATCTTCAGTTCTTTTCTATATTTTGTCTAGAGACAGAGTCTCATTGAGTTGCTTAGGGCCTCAGTAAATTGTAGAGACTAGTTTTGAACACCGATCTTCCTGCCTCGGTTTCCCCAGCCACTGGAATCATGGACATGTACTACCATGCCTGGCTGTTTTCTAGATTTTAAAATGGGGGTAGTTTGTAGTTTGTTCTTGAATTGCATATGGATCAAATTCGATAATGCCTTTCAAGGTATAAACCATTAGGTTCAGAACTGACACTCAGGACAGTCATGAGATCTTGGGGCTTGGACTAGTTAAATGCAAGTTATCAGCTACTAATGATCAGAACAAGAACTGGAAATCATATTTCCTATATTGGATTCCCATGCTGTACTCAAATCCCTTCCTCTTTCTAACCATTGAATGTAAGCAGCTTGAGTAAGATGAGCATAAATCCATTTTTAAAAACATAATCTACAGAAAAGGCCATACATAAAACTCTGTACTTATGGGTGTAGTTTATTTTAATCCTTACCATGAACTTTTATGAGAAAGCAGATGATGATCTGACCTCCCTTACAAAGAGAATAATATATTTTGTTGAATCAGTCCATTATTCTGTCACATGGGAGAGATCTCCAGGTCAAGGAATGAAAGACATTAATTTGCATCAGACAACAGCTGCTGTCCATATCCACAGTACAACATGGGAGAAACTGGCTCTAACATCATTTTGTAACAGATGGATTAAACCATGTCTTAGTAAGACACATAGCAGAGAGCAGCCGGATTCCCTTGATCTCTCTGATAAAAGCTGCACCATGCACTGTGGATGCCCAATAAATATTAATTGGTATCAACTCCATGGACACAGACTCCTTGAGTTTGGACATTTAAATACAGCTTCCTTCTTGGTTGGAAATTAATAATTGATTCTGTCTTCATACTTCCGGGGTTCTGTTTTTTGTCTCACCATGTGTCTTTTTAAGAAATACTTTCAGCTTAGGACAGGATCTCATGTCTCAACTTAATAAATTAGCACTTAAGTTTTTATTTTAATCCATCTTGCTTTTCCTCCTGACTTCATTGGCCATTCACCTTTCATAACTTTTTTTTAAGATGATTACACTCTGGTTCAATTATTTGACTAACCATGATATTTCTTCTTTTTTTTTCTCCTTCAGATATTGATGAATGTGCAGCTAAGATGCATTATTGTCATGCCAATACGGTGTGTGTCAACCTGCCCGGGTTGTATCGCTGTGACTGTGTCCCAGGATACATTCGTGTGGATGACTTTTCTTGTACAGGTGAGAATTTAAAAGCATTTCACCTTAATTTATCCTTTCTATAGAGCTTTATTTGTGTTGCATTTAGCTCCTGGTGCACTAAGTATTGTTTTTACTTAAATAATTCTCTTTCATTATTTTACCCTTACCTTTTGAGAAAAAATAATAAAGAAATTTTATCTGTATGATTGACCCACTCCCAGAATTTCTGCCTGTTTGTGTGAGTACACTTGCATGGGTATGTTATTTGGAATTGAAATCCCAGTTGCCTATGGTAACACTGAAGTACTTAAAGGTATCAGTTCTAAAAATAGAAAGTATCAAATCATTTTCTTTCCATCACAAGGGAAACTTTTTGTATGTAAGAACATGTTCTTTGGGAAAGATAAATATTAAATTGGAAAGGGTGGCAGGAGTATTTCATTGTCAGGGAATAGACATGGGAGCCAGTCGAAATTACTTTGATTAATATTTGCTTATTTTCAGTGTCCCATCTCTTCTGTATCCTTGTGCCTGGCACTAAACTGTAATGCCAGGGACAGTCACTGCCTCTGTGAGTTGTGCTGGTGTTATGGAGCATCTGGTTTGAGGTTCCAAAGTATTTCTAATCATGTATCTGCAGATATCAACCTTACCCTGGTTTTGGGTAATAGAAGAATTCAGTCTTTCTTCTCTTGGATTAAATGTATTCAAATGCCTAATTAGCCACCTATACAGAAAGGACTTCTTGAACTCATGATTTCAGTCATGTTGTACCTTTTCCTAACTCCTGCATGTTTCTTTCTGTCCTAATGGCATTGGCATATAAAAATTGCATTCTTTAATTAGAATGTAATATCACTTTTCTTAATGCATTTTTCTGAGTGACCTTTACAGAAGTACAGAAAGTTACAAAAGTTATGGAAACACATATGTCCAAATTCCTTTGTCATTGGTTGTATGTTTACAAGTTGCCTTTCTCCAGGCTAAGGGATGGAGAACTCAGATTGATGGAGGTTTCTGAGGGTACCTAAGGTCAAATGCTATTTATCTGTCTTTTACATAGCATAATGAAAAATCCCTAGGAAAATATTATAAACTTAGCATGCTGAGATCTAAAGTTTTAAAGGTTTAAAATTGTTTTGGACCTGTAAACAAACATGATGTAAAACTCTGTGATGTTACAGGTGACTATCCCTCTCTTCTTAATAGTAAATGGAGCTTGTAACTTATTTTAACCCTAAGAAGAAGCCAGTGCATCTCTTCCAGACACAATAGCTGAGTCATGTAACTAAGGAAACCTTAAGGAGAACCATATTGTCTGGAAGGTCTTGTTGCAGTTATATCAGAATGTCACCTCTGCTCTTCTTAGGTTTTCATTGAGGAAGTTGGTGCTTGCTGAATTCCTATTAAGGAGAGATGCTCTGCCTGGTATTTTGTATATGGAACGAGATGGAAAATGTCCTATATTAGGAACCGGCTCCAGAATAACTGTTTTTAGGAATAAAAGGCAAAAGTGTGGTTGTCAGTGGGTACCCATCCCTCTCTCACACACAAAAAAAGTAAATAACTCTGCAGGGAAAATAATCTACATTATAACACATACTTTTTGTTTTGTTGTGTGTGTGTGTGTGTGTGTGTGTGTGTGTGTTGTCTGAGAGGAACTAGCAAAGTTAGAAATTACAAAAGAGAGAAAATTAGGTGGAGAGGAGAGAAACTGATCAGAAAGGCAGATCAGAAGGCAGGCTGCTATGGGCAGGCGGCAGTGGAACTGCAGGGGGCAACTCCCCAGTGGAAGAAGAGATGGAAGGGTTTTGTAAGAGTAACAATATTTAATGTGTGGCTTATCTGCTGTTTGTTACACAGTGTGCAATGTTAATCTTCCTCATGACCCTGAAATCCTCAGGAAAGTCTACCTTCCCTTAGTGCCAGGTGAGCTTTGAACCCAGCAATAGGACACAAGATCACCTGGTGGACAACAGAAATGGCACCTGTGATGGGGGATGTTGGGATGGAGGAGGCAGAGGAACCATCATAGTGGAACCATCCCTGTCCCTCCTGATGCCCCCACATTTACTCAGCTGCACCTATACTCTCTTGTCACTGCCTTTCCTCTGGAATTTTCTGAATCTTGGTGGGGACTTTGGACTTCCATAGGTCATATACCAGGTAAGATCTTCTGATTCCACAATCCTTCCAAGCCACTTACTACCCCATTTTTTTCTGCTACTCTTCACAACAGAACTTAGTTAGTCTGTGGAATCACCCTCCTTTGCCTTCACTTCCAACTTACACTTCCACTCTGACCAGTACACAGAGACCATATTTGTCAGGGTCGTCAAGGAACTCCTTTTGCTAAATCTAATGTTCTTATCTGAAAAGTAGTTAGCACAGCATTTAGCACATCTTCTCCTTTGAAACACATTCTTTTCTTGGCCTTTGTGACATCCTATTTCCTGCTTTTCCTTTCTTGTTGGCCATTCCTGCCTAGTGTTTCTGGATCAGCACTTATTTTCTCAGCTGATCTTTGAAAGGTTAGGGTGCCCTAGGGCTCTGCTCTGGTCCCATCCTCTCATTAACTTATATATTTTTTAGATGCCTTCATCACCTTTACAACTCTAACTGCATCTCAGTGTCAGTAACTACCTAATTTCTATCTCCAGTTCCTACCTTCACGGTGAGCTTCTGAATCATATATTCAACTTGACATCTACACATAGATGTTTAAGAAGGCATTTCATACTTAATATGTATAAGATCCTTAATTTCCTTCCACTTCTGCAAACCTTCTCCTCTTCCAATTTTTCCTATCTCAGCAAATGAAAGTACCATATGCTCAGTTTTTCAAGATAAAAAACAAGGTTATATTGATTCCATTTCTTCCCTGGGATTATAGCTAATTACCCCCTCTTCTTTCAGGCAATTCACCAGTTTTGTTGACTCTGCCCTTCATATTTTGTCCCAGGTCTGTCCACATCCTCTATTACCATCCTATTGAACTTCTACAATGGCTACCACCCTGGAGTTGCTGCTCCAGGCTTGATCCTCTGCAAGGCATTCTTCACATAGCAGTCAGAGCAAATTTTTAAAAACAGAAGTTGTACAAATATGCTTAAAACACTCATGTATGTTTCATTAGACAGAAAGTCAAATCCCTACTTCTTATTTTGATATATAACCCTGTGTGATGCTTCTTTCTTCCTGCCCAGCTTCATCGTATACCATTTTCCTCCTTGCCAATTATGACATGACCACCTAACCCTTGTCTTCTCCATTTAATAAGCTTGTTTCTGCATTAGTTACTATGTGTGACCTGTTGCTCCTTGTTGAATATCTTTTTAGCTTGAATAACTGCAATTTTTTTCTTGTCATTTAGATCTCAGCCTAAATATGATCAACTAAGAAAGGTTTTTGCCAATCAATATAAGTGGCTGCCTATTTTTTCTGTCATACCACCTTATTTCAATTCTCTCTATGTTACTTATCACTGTCTAAAGTGTCTTTTTATATTTATAAGTAATTTTTTATTCGTCTCTTCCCACTAGAATGTAAACTCTGAAAGCAGGGTTGTTTTCATTCTGTTTCCTACTGTATCTTGACTGTTTAGGACATTACTTGGCACAGAGCATTATTCAATTAATATTAGTTGAGAGAACAAATGGATAAACCTAATTGAACTTACACAAATTCTCTACTTCTCAAAACTGCATTTATAAAATATTTCTCATAGGTGTCATGCCTACAGGGTATTGTGAACTTCACTAGGATGATACATGTGAAAATATTTAACATGCAGCTTATGTCAACCAGAATACGATGTCTTGCAGTAATCAACAAGCCTAAATAAAGGCAACTTAAAATAACAGTTTTATTTCTTATGCTGTTTGTATACCACTGATCAACAGAGGTGCTCTGTTTATAATTACTTCGGAATATAGTCTGATGGACTAGTCAGTATGGTGAATGTTGCCAGCCACTAAGACAGGGAAAAGAGAGCCTGAAGGGTCCTCTTCCAGCCATTGCATGTTCTGGCCAGGGAGTGACACATATTCCCCCTCACTATTCCCTTACTTGTCACTAGTCCCATTCATCCACAGAGGGGTCAGGAGGAAATGTAGCTCTACTACATGTTTTGATGGAGAACCAGAAGTAGCTGATGAGTGGTGCATATGAATGTTGGAACTAATATTTTATAGATTCTCAAGAAATAAAATTCTTTTAACATGTAAAGCTGTTGATTCATCTTTTGTCAATATCAAGTTGGCAATATGATGGTGAAAGTAGCTAAAAACATCATAATACTAAGCATACTGTGTTAAGTACTGTGATGGAAGTATAAACAAAATTCAGTTAAAAAAAGATCTTTGATTGCAAAGATGGGGTATTTGGAATTTCTGTTTGTTTGTTCTTGAAAATCAGGGGAAGTTATTGGAATTTACTGGAGCATATTGGCAGGCAGTGACTGCATTGGATTAGGATTTTCATGGGGGTGTGGATGGGAGAGAAGAGAGCAAACAATGAGCATTCTCCAGGCAGTCATTTTTCCTCTTAGACCCAATTCAGGGACCTCCATTAGACACTTAGGTAGTACCTGGAGTTTCTGGAATCCTGACATTTACTTTGGTATTGTTTTAATCATTTTTTTTCACTGCTGTGACCAAAAGACCCAATAAGAAAAATTTGAGAGGAGGAAAAGTTTATTTGGAGCTCATGGTTTCAGAGTTCTCTATCCACAGATAGCAGGGTCCATTGCTCTGGGTCTCAGAGTAAGTAGAACATCATGGCAGAAGGATGTGGTGGAGGAAAGCAGCTCAGAACATAGCAGCTGAAAGCAGAGAGCTCCCCTCACTGGACAAAATACAAACCCCAAAGGCATACCCCCAATGACCCACCTCTTCTAGCCACACCCTACTGGCTTGAATTTACCACCCAGTTAATCCCTATTAGGATTACATGGATTAGGTTAAGGTTCACATAACCCAATCATTTTACTTCTAAACTTTCTTGCATTGTCTCACTCATGAGCTTTTGGGGGACACTTCATATCTAAATCATAACAAGTGTCCATGAAATAAAGCTGTTAAACCAAATGTGTTCTCTGTTCTCCAAGACATATCCTGTCTCAACCTGAATATCTGCCATTTCTTTATTGGCAAAGAAAACTTCTCCCAAGTGGTTATTTGTGGTTACAATATGACAAATGAGGTGTATAATAGATATCCAGTGTTTTTTTTTAGACATTTCATTACCAGATGACAAATTTCCATTATTGACTTTCCTTACTTCCAAAGACTATTGTAGTTTCTGTCCCAAATCAATTAACACCTGCTGATGTAGTTCACTCTTACTTTTCCAGTTTGTCAAAGTCTGTCCATTTTTCTTTCTTCTACTGTTATATGTCATTTAGCTTTGACATTCCATTCTTAGAAGTTAGTAGTCATACTGAAAAATTCCATTCAACCAGACATTGGTGATCCTAGAGTTAAAGAAGAGATATCTGCTTTGGTGGTTTATTGTGATTGTTTGATTCATTCATTTATTCGTTTATTACTTCATTCACATAGTCAATATGCAATTCATGTTTGTCATGTGTGTTAGGAAATGTGGACCCCAAGATTATTGACAAATGACCTCTATGCCCATGGGGCTCATGGCTAATGAAATAGCATCTTCAAATGAGAAAACCTAAATGTTCATTCACCATTAAATATTCTCCCTTCGTCGTCCAATCAATCCTGCAAAGTCTTAGCAGAGGTAAGCTAAATATCAGATGCTTAACTCTCTGTGGTCATTAATCCTTGAAAAATTCTAAAGAAGGAGCCCCACAACAGCCTTCCCAATTCTAGGCTGCCAACAACAGCAGATTGCTAACTTTCAGAGGACTGTACCTGAGACAGCAGATACTAGGCTTAATGCTGAAGGAGAAAGGCAACGCAGTGAACAGAGAAGAAACTTTAGCTTTTATTCTTTTTGTTAAAGTTGAAAAAATTCATATTTTTGGGATAACACATCTCTAAGAGTTTTTAGCCCTGAGAATAATTATTTAGAACTTAAAAGTATGCAATAACTTACTCATTGCCCCCGGGGACTCATGGCTTCCTGACATGACCATGCATTTTATATGAACTTGTGCTTTGTGCTGTGTAAGTTCCTCTTGGCCTTTTGAAGGATAAAATCTCAAATATTTGGCCTTTGACACCTTGGCTGTGCAATTCGTGCGTGACTCTACATCATTCTGTCTCCTGTAAGAGACCCCTCAGTTGCTTTCTTTAGGAATACTGAAATGGGAAGAATCCTGATTGGGGCTTTGTGGGAGGCTAGCTTTTCTTTTACCAACAGTCTTTTGATTGCTGGTGTGGTCAACCTGCTTGATTTATTGGCCTCTGACTTTCATTTATTCCCAGTTAAACTCCCCGTGTTTTTTGGCTGTTTGATAAGATGTTATCATTAGATACGCAGGCAGTTTTAAAGGAGGATACTTGTGATTTACAACAAAAGCATGCAGCAATAAGACAGGTACTTGACAGTAATGGCTAAGCATTCATTTTTATGCCAAAAACTTCCCATGAAGGTAAGACATAAAAGGGGAAAAGTGAGATAACAAATATCTCATGTGATTTCTATTACCTTGCTAAAAGGATTTTTATTTTCTTGATATTGGCACTGAAGAAACCTTGAAGGAAGTATATGTTTAAAATAGAGCAAGCTTAGTTAAAGAGTTAGATATAATAGCCTATTAATTTAACAGCTTGAATTAAGCAGCCTATAATGAAAAGAGGTTAGGCAACTTCTTAAATACCTTAGGAGTGAAAGTTAGCTGTTAGAAATTTTAGGTTAGTGCTCTGCAATATGCTTGTGATCCAGGGTTGATGAAATGCAAAGCATTTTCAAATATGAGATACTGGATGTTTTTTCATTGAACACAGACATATGAAATGGAGCTAAAATAGGACATTTTCCAATTTGGTAGAGCAAGGTTATAAATTATCCACTGATTGTCCTTATCTTTCCAGCACATACTGTGTGCTTGCTTTGGAAAGCTTGTCCTTGTTTATTTTTGGCAGTCTGTTAGCATTAAGGGACAAGTTGCTGGGCATTGCTTGGCTTTCAGTCTCAGAACAGGTGACAAAATTATAATCATGAAGCAGGTTAGGGCCTATAGAGTATTTTACTTTAGTTTAAAAATGCTGTATTAAGTGATTTATGGAATGCAGAGCTATGAGGTTTATTAAAGATACCAGACATATTGAATTTATTGACATATTGAAAGAGAAGAGTTTCTGGATGTATCAGCACCCACCTAGAAGGTCTGATAAGAGTTATGAGATAGTTTCCTTTGTTTTGATTTTGTTTGGTTGGTATTTCACTCTTTTTTATTTCCCTCATTTAAAGAGGTAGTTTGCCCTCCTTCCAATCCTACCCCCAGAAGAGGAATGTGACTGTTTCAAAAGCAGGATTCCAAAATCCTAACCCATTAAGGCAGGGATGGTCAATCCTCACCACAGGGGAGAATCACTCGAGACATTAAAAACAAAACAAAAAAGTGACACCTGGGACCTATCCTTGGAAATTTTAATTTCCTTTGGTTTAGGATTGCCATCTGGCCTTGAGAGTTTGCTCAAACGTCCAGGTGATTCTAATGTGCAGTCAATTTTGAGACTCATTGCTTTAGCATGGAACAGAGAGGGTTGGAGTATGGGGAGAATATTACTAAGGAGAGAAAAAGTGGCTGCCAAATTGTAGACTAGAAAAGAATGCCCTTGAACTGGTAGTGGAAGACATGAGCTGGGAGGTAATGAAAGCAGAGACTTGCATGGTTCTTGGAGGAAAAGTCCTGTCTCCAGAACCACACTCTGAAATGTGTAAGCTGTGGGTGTCTCTGTGGCTGAGGACGCTGAATTTTCAAGTGGGGCAAGGCTGCTGCACCCTTAAGATTAATGGGACTTTTCCATGGTGATCTTCATGTTCCCTGGGCCAGGGTCAGACTACTCCTTCTCTGCCAGTGCCTTGACTATTTGGAATTCTCTAGAGATTTCCAATGGGGACTATTTGGAATCCACACAATCTGATAGAGGTGAAGAGTGCAAAAATTGACCAAGGCATCTCTACAGAAGAATAGGAGCCCAGAATCAGTCATCAAGTTGAACTGAAGAAATTATAGAAAGTTACCTTACTTTCACAAACACCTTTGTGACTGGGCTGCTCTACTCAGCACATGTGAAAATAATCAGTCAATAAAAGGAGAAAATAAAATTAAGAGGCCCCTCTAAAGGGGGATTTGAGGGTGACAATTCATAGAATGTTAAGTTTTTCAGGGCATTCTTTTCTAGTCTACAATTTGGCAGCCACTTTTTCTCTCCTTGCTAATATTCTCCCCATACTCCAACCCTCTCTGTGCCATGCTAAAGCAATGAGTCTCAAAATTGACTGCACATTAGAATCACCTGGATGTTTGAGCAAACTCATTCAATTCATAGAATGTTAATTTTTCTCGTATAGTATTAGAAAGAGCAATGTTTAAAATAGTGCTGAAGTTCATTAAAACAGTAAATCTATCTTAGGATATCAAGGGGGTGTTTACCTTGAAATTTCATGATGAAAATAAATCTCAAGAATGTGTCCAGTGTTTGACTTCTTTGTTGGGTTCAGGAGGGGGTTCCTTTTTATTCTAATCAGAATTACATCTGCTGCTGCAGAACAACCAGGAAAATTGGTAGAGCTTGCTCTCAGGGTGTTTGTACACAAACCTATTAAGTACTATGTTGCCCTTGACCCAAATTCATCATAATGTTAATGTTTTTGTACACTCTTTTGTGGGAGTTGTGCATACAGAATGACAATTAAGCTCTCATGTAAGGCAGAAGTTTGATTAAGAATGATTTAGGACAAAATTGCATGGGTTAGTTTGTAGTCCCACCATACCCACATTTGGGCCATGTAATAAGTGAACACTTCTGTTTAACAGCTTAGAATCCTATCCTATATTTTTTACTTCCACCTGCATGTGTATAGTTTTTTCCAGAATTTTCTAAAGTATAGTGAGGTGTCCTGGGATTTCGTTTTCTTTTTTTAAGACAACTGAGAATTTATTCTACTATTTGTGGGTCAGAATGAAATCTCTGAATTTTAAAAGTTAAAATTTAGGTTATGAATTCTACTGGCTGCAAACTTTGGCTCTACCACTTACTAATTCTGTGAATTGGAAAACAATCTAAATTCTCTGCTTCTTTGTCAGAATCCATCTCAGAGTGTTGTTAAAGGACAAAATGATACAGTGTGTGTTAATTCAGGTGATTTTAGCTGCAAAAATAAAAAAAAATGACAACAATGAATGGTTAAACTAACTTGAATGAAAAATTTATTCTCATAATGTACAGACCAAAGAGAGGTAATTTTTCCAGAATCAATTAATTCAGCTGCTCCATGGCATTCTCAATGATGTGTTCTTTCTGTCCAAATTTTTCCTCTCTTACTTTCAGCATGATAGTTTGGAAAGTGATCTGGCTCTCCTCAAGGTCTCACAATTGCCGAAACAACTCTTAACATTAAATCTGTACTTACCCATGTCCCAAATTCAGAAGAGAAAGAGAATTCTCTTTTTATAATCCCTTTTAAGACCAAGGATTGCTATCTCAAGACACATCCCAATAGATTTGTTTCCCTGTCTCTGGCAAAAAATAGTTTATTATATCGGTTCATAAACTATATCTTGGAGAGATATTATATTTACCTTGAATCAAGATATATCAAGAAGGACAAGAAGAGAAGTAGGAAAAGAAGAATGTGTGTGCGTGTGCATGTGTGTGTGTGTGTGTGTGTGTGTGTGTTCACAGTCATATGGGGAACTGACAGCATTTAATAGAGCATATTCAAAGATTTTAAATATTTTTCAAGCTTAGGAGTATTCAAAAGAAATGCTAATTAAGCCGGGCTCAGTGGCACATGACTGTAATCCCAGTGTCTTTGGAGGCTGAGGCTGGAAGATCATGAATTCAAAGCCAGCCTCAGCAATTTAGCAAGACCCTGTCTCAAAATAAAACATAAAAGGTGCTGGGGATGTGGCTCAGTGGTTAAGTGTATCTGGGTTCAATCCTGGTACCAAAAGAAAAAAAAGAAAAAAAGAAAAGAAAGAAAGAAATGCAAATTAAAATAATTAAAATGACAATTAAATACCAATTATACTAACTTTATGTGTGTGCCTATCTGTGTGTGGATGTATTGACATATTTACATAGATGTTCATAGTGCATTTCAAGAAATGGTTAAGGCAATAGGCACTTTTATACACTGCTGAAGGGAATGTAAAGTGTACAATCGTTGCTGAGAGTAATTAGACAGTGTGTATTAAAAGTCTTAGAAATACTTACAGACTTATTACTTATTATCCCAAGGAAATAATCACAATTATTTGCATCAGAAGATTTCCTTTTCATCGTCACCACTTATTTTATTTATTATTTATAAAAAAGTAACTGGAAACAGTCTAAATATGCACTAGTATGAATTTTAACAAATTGCAACTTATTGATAGAGTGGAATAAAGTATATATTAAAATAATGTTTAAAACACTATTCAATGTCAATGGAAAATTCTCACGATATAGCATAAGATTTAAGTGAGTGTGTGTATTTTCTAATTAAAATCATAAATAAATAAAAATTATGGAAGGATACACATACACACATGTATACACAGATATATGGAAACAGATTGGGAGTGTCTCCCCTATCCCAAATTAACTGTCTCAGTAGTAGAGGGCAACTGAGTGCATGTTTATACCTGACACCTTTTCTTTACATTTTCATATATTTTCAAAATTTCCTACAGAAAGGAATGCAATATAATAAACATGCATTATGTTTTATTATCAAAAATTGTTGGTACAATATTTAAAGCCACAAAAATCCTGGATAAAGGTGACATTGAAATTTTTCCCTCAAAGTCTCCTGTTATCCCACTAAATTAGAAATATAATTAAGTGTTTATGACTTGATAGTGCATTGACTTTCATGTTCAGTGACATAGATTATGGGTCTGAGCTAAAGAGATTAAAAGCAATGACTGTGCTTTATCAAGTTCCTGGAGGATTTGAATGGCCAACATGGCAATTGAAGGACACTTGCAATTGTGATGTTGTTGTAGTCCACTCGTGCTGCTATAACAGAATGTCATAACTGAGTGGTTTATAAACAACATAAATTTGTGTCTCACAGTTCTGGTGTGTGGGAAGTTCAAGATCAAAGTGCCCACAGATTCAGTGTCCCCTGAGGGTCTATTCCTTATAGATGGCATCTTCTCTTTGTATCTTCACATGGTGGAAGGGCTGAGGGATCTCTCTGGGGACTTCTTTATGGGTGGATTAATGACCTACTTATCTACCAAAGGCCTTACCTCCTAAAACAAGTGATTCAGGGGGTATGATTTCAATATGTAAATATTAGGGGGATTGCAAACAGATCATTGCAGGTGCTCTTTTCACCATTTGAGCAAATGATCTGCTAGTCAGTTCCTACCACCCTATCGCTCATAAGCTCTTCTGGCAGTGTTCCAGAATTAAGACAGTTGATCCAGATTTTTCTGCACCAGAGCCAAGACAAAGGCAGGTACTAGGGCAGAAAGAAAAAAGACCCAGGATTTCTTAAAAAAAAAAAAAAAAAAAAAAAACCAATAAATGAGAATCAGCCAACATGAATTCTAATTTTGCCCCTGCTACAAGCTCACCAAATGAGTGTCACCTGGTCAGGTCTGATTTTTTTTTCCCTTTAAAAATTAAGGTTTAACTGGTTCGGTTGTTTTTCAGGCAGAGGATTTGGGATTAACAAATATGGTGTCTTTTGAAAAGAGTTCAGCTTCTTTAAAAAATAAGAGTAATTTTACAAACTATTACTTTTCTAATTCTGTGATTCTGTAAGATATGGTTCCTGACCTCTAGGACTTTATGGTTTCTTTGGGAGACATAAAATTTACATTTAAGGAGAATAATTTTATAGAGCATATAACTGAGTGCTAAATTGTGAGATATGGGCAATAAATGATATGGGAAAGAGCACCAATACTAGATTAAAAGAGGATATTAATTACACAGTGGCACAGGGAATGCTTCCCACCTTCCACAGGGTGCCTGAGAGTCTGGGTTTGATGTAGGGAGGGAGTGAGAGTCTGAGCACTGAGAAGTAATAAGGTGCCTGCTGCTTTAGAAATGGGTCTGTCTTTGTATTTGTTGATCTACAATGCAACCTGGAGGTGCCTATGTAGAAGTGAATAGAACAGAGGCTCTGAGTCAGACAGGCCTGGATTCCTGCCTCAACGTGGACATTTATTAGCAGCATCAACCTGAATGACTTCAGGGAAATAGACACATCTTTCTCCTAGAATCTTGCAAGAAGTGAATGAGAAAATATTTGTAAAGAGCTTAGAAAAAGGCTCAGCATAGATTAAATGTTTACTAAATACTAGTCATTACTATCTCTAGTGTACAGGCAAGGAATCTAACTTGAGGTGCAGCAAGATTAAGGAACTCGTCTTTATTCATAGGACAGAAAATGGTAAAGCACAGATAGGAACTCTTATGCCTGCCTGAGATTCAAATACAACCTCCATCAGAGCTCTTTTAAAGATGTTTCTATTGGTGAATTATAGTTATAAATAATAATGGGGTTCATTTTGACATGTTTATAAATGCATATGCCATCATTTCCTCCATTTCAGTCCCCTTTTCTTTCTCTTCTCCTCCTCCTTCCTGATTCCCTTTTTCTACTCTATTGGTCTTCCATTTATTTATTTATTTATTTATTTATTTATTTATTTATTCTTAACTGGTTCATTATAGTTATATATAGAAGTGGAATGCATTGTGGTATATTCATACATGCACATAGCATAATCACTGGAGCTCTTTTTAAGACCCCATTAGAATCCTAATGGAACACAGACTGCATGTGCTTAGCAAACAATAGCATTGTTAAAAGGAAATAAAAAAAACTTGGGGGTTGAGACACAGGGAATTGGTATGTAAGATATGGCTCTGCAGGGACTTCAAAGCTTTGGTATCTTGGGCAGATTCCTTAAGCATTTCATGCCTTGGTTTACATCCTTGAGAGAGAAGGTCAACTTTTGAGGTTTAAACCCATGAAAGAGCTCCACCCAACGATAGGCTCACAGGTGATGCTCAATATGGAAACCCTAAGACCTACTCAGCAAATTCCCCTCTCCCACTTCTCATCAAAAACTCTTGAAACACTTTAAAAGACATGGGTACACTTGGGCATCAGTGGCTTGCCTTGAGAAACTCAGTCTCTGCAGATGGAGTCCAGATTCTCTGTAAGATTCTCAGTGAGATGCTTTTGCTGATGGGTTAAGGGGAGTGACGTGAAGTGAACTTGACAACAGAGTTTGTAACTATTCAGGAATACATTCCTATATTTAAAGACCAACACTGGGGTCTGAAGCCATGAGTTTGTGAGTTGCTGTAGAACAAGCCCTTTGGAATATGATCTGTACACTTCCTTTACAAAGTTGTTTGTTCCCTGAGAAGGGAAGTCTCTTGAACTTTGAACAGCTTTGGCATTTATCAGCTCAATTGGCATCTGGCTAGTCCTTAGGTGTGGTTGTAGGACAAGCTGTTTTCAAGAGATGAACGAAAGGCCAGATGCTTGATCTAAAGAGACACCAGGATGAGTTCTTCGGTGCTCAGGAAAAATTCTTAGAGGGAGTGTGCAGCATATAGAAAGAAATGTAAAGAAAAAGCATCAAGCTTAATAAACCATAAAATAATTTTCTTTATTGTAAAAGTTATATATCCATACATATATATATATATATATTTTTTTTTTTTTTTTTTTTTTTGGTGCAGGGGATTGAACCCAGGGCCTTGTGCTTGCAAGGCAAGCACTCTACCAACTGAGCTATATCCCCAGCCCTAAAAGTAATATATAAATACTGTAGTAACATTAAGAAATTCAGAAGAATAAGAAGAAAGTAAAAACCATCAATAATTTAATCTCCTATAAAGGCAACCTCTACTCACGTTTTGAATATTTCTCCCTAATGGGTTTTCTATGCCCCCATCTCTATTCTACACTGTGGAAATTACACTGTAACTACCAGTTAATATTCTATATATTTTGACTTGAATTATTCCATAAGTATATCCTAAATTCTTAAGGTAACTGGAAAAACATAATTACTTATGGTTGAAAATATTTTCTCATGTGGACGCATCACCGTAGCGTTTTTCACTTTAGAGAAGTGTTAACATCTGTTGCCTCTTGGTCTCCTATTGCCTCTGTTTTTACCATCTTTGCCCATCAGATGTGTGCATTTTTCTTCCTCCGTTATGATGATCATCATTTCATCCCAGTTTGGATGAAGAGTAAGTCACAGAACAAAGCTCAGGCCAGCCCGGTGCAGGAAATACACATGCTTGGGGATTCATGGAGGGGGAAGAATTACGGTTTTTCTGTTCACTTAGAACATTTTAGAGAAAAGTGAGATACTACAGAGTCATTTAATCTTAACAAATTCTGTGGTGTTGTAAGGGCCCCCTATATTTGTTCATAAAAGCATGTACCTAACAGTGGTGCTCCATGGAGCCCCTGCCTTGATAATGATGCACTTTCCTCATAAATATACTCACACACACTCACATACACACATACACATACATATTAGTTATACGTGACAATAGAATGCATTTTGACCCATCATACATAAATACAGTATAACTTCTCATTCTTCTGGTTGTAGAATCACACTGGTTGTATAGTCATATATGCACATAGGGCAATAAAGTCCAATTCATTCTACTATTATCCCTACCCTATGCACATTAGGGTAATAATGTCCATTTAATTCTACTATCAACCATACTGCCTATCCTCTGCCATTCCTTCACTCCCTCTTTCTAATTCAAAGTACCTCTATTCTTTCCTGGCCACCCCCTTATTGTGAATAGCTTCTGCATATTAGAGAAAACATTTGGCTTTTGTTTCTTTGGGATTGGTGTTATTTCGCTTAGCATGATATTTTCCAGCTCCATCAGTTTATCTGCAAATGCCCTAATTTCATCAAATTTATCTGCAAATGTCTTTCTTCTTTAAGGCCAAATAATATTCAATTAAAATGTGATATATATATCACATTTTCTTTATCCATTCATTTGTTGAAGGGCACCTGGGTTGGTTCCATAGTTTAGCTATTGTGAATTGAGCTGCTATAAACATTGATGTGGCTGTGTCACTGTAGTATGCTGATTTTAAATCCTTTGGGTATAAGAACTAAGGAGTGGGATAACTGGGTCAAATGGTGGTTTCATTCCAAATTTTCTGAGGACTACCCATACTGCTTTCCATAGTGGTTGTGCCAATTTGCAGTCCCACCAGCAATGTATGAGTGTACCTTTTTACCCACATCCTAGTCAACATTTATCATTGCTTGTATTCTTGATTATTGCCATTCTGACTAGAGTGAAATGGAATCTTAGTGTAGTATTGATTTGCATTCTCTAATTGCTAGAGATGCTGAACATCTTTTCATATATTTGTTGATCGATTATATTTCTTCATCTATGAAGTGTCAGTTCAGTTGCTTAACTCACTTATTGATTGGGTTTTTTTGGTGTTGAGTTTTTTGAGTTCTTTATATATCTTGGATATTAATGCTCTGAGGTGCATGTGGTAAAGATTTTCTCCCATTCTGTAGGTTCTCGCTTCATGTTATTGTTTCCTTTGCTGTGAAGAAGCTGTTTAGTTTGATTCTATCCTGTTTATTGATTCTTGATTTTACTTCTTGCGCTTTAGAATTCTTGTTAATCAAGTCAGTTACTAAACTGACATGGTGGAGATTAGGCACAGATTCTCTGGTCTAATGCCTAGGTCCTTGGTCCATGTTGCGTCGATTTTTGTGCAGGGTGAGAGATAGAGGTTTAATTTCATTTTGTTACATTCAGATTGGAAAGCTGATTTTCAGTTTTCCCAGTACCATTTGTTGAAGAAGCTATCTTTTCTCCAGTGTATGTTTTTGATGCCTTTGTCTAGTATGAGATACCTGTATTGATGTCGTTTGACTCTGTGTCCTCTGTTCTTTACCATTGTTCTACATGTTTGTTTTGATGCCAATACTGTGCCATTTTTGTTATCATGGCTCTGTAGTATAATGTAAGTTCTCATAGTGTGATGCCTCCTGCTTCAGTTTTCTTGCTAAGGATTGCTTTGGCTATTCAGGGTCTCTTATTTTTCCAAATAAATTTCATGATTACTTTTTCTAGTTCTATAAAGATTGTCATTGTAATTTTAACAGGAAGTGCATTAAATCTGTATAACACTTTTGGTAATATGGCCATTTGGACCATGTTAATTCTGTACATCCAAGAGCATGGGAGATCTTTTCATCTTCTAAGGTCTTCTTCAATTTCTTTCTTTAGTGTTCTGTAGTTTTCATTGTAGAGGTCTTTCACCTCTTTTGTTAATTGATTCCCAAATATTTTATTTTTTTTGAGGCTTTTGTAGATGGGATGATTTTCCTAATATTTCTTTCAGTGGATTCATCACTGATGTATAGGAATGCATTTGATTTAGGAGTGTTAATTTTATATCCTACTAGTTTTCTGAGTTTATTTATTCTAGAAATTTTCTGTTGGAATTTTTGGATCTTCTAAATACAGAATTATATCATTGGCAAATAGTGATAGTTGTTCTTGTTTTCCTATTCACATCCCTTTAATTTCTTTGGCTTGTCTAATTGCCTGGATAGAGTTTTCAGGACAATGTTGACTAATTGTATTTTTTCATTGAGTTCTTCATTCTTTAAATTTCTTTAAGTATCTACTAGATCATCTGTCTTTTTTTTTTGGCACTAATTTTCTCATTCAGATTGGAAAGCTGAATGTAGGGAAAGCACTTAAGTAACAGGAGTTTCAAATAGCTGGAATGTAAGGAATTAGAAAACACCTTCAAATGAAAGTCCTTGATTCTGAATTATAATAAACTGTTGAAGAAATGTACCTGGGGGAATCTTGCTTATGGATTATTGAAAACTTGAGGGCATTTTCTTATTAGGAGAGCAATTTTCCCCTAGCAGGTGGTCCATTTGATTTGGTTCTAATAAAAATGTGGCATTGATCAGAAAAGACAGATGTCATCCTTCCCCATCCATGTGAAAGCAGATCAGAGGATAATTATTGACTCAGCCAGAGAGTTTGTTGCACTAAATATTCAGCCAGTACCTGGGAGAAGCAGTGTACAGTGTAGAGGAGGAAGTTCAGAGAAGATACACCCTGAACTGCTCTCCTTAGCCTCAAGCAAGCTGTGTCTCTTGTTCTTTCCTTTTTAATTTTTTTTAGGGCCGGTTTGAGCAGCTCACTGCTTTAGAACCAAGTCCATAAGAGAGGCCAGAGAATAGTACCTTCTGTCTATTTTTAGGATTTAGAAAATGGACAAGCCACAAAATAGCACTCCCATGTTGTCCTGTGTACTTCTGAAACCAGCCAGAATTCTGAATTTATAGCACAACGATTTGAACACCATTTATTTTATTTCATCTCCCTTCCCAGCACCATTTGCCTCTTGATTCTCTGCTCTTTGGTGTATTATTAGAGTTTTTCTCTTTGAATCCTCTTTTCTTCACCTTTCATATTTGCCTCATCCGTGTGAAATTATTTATTCCTGAACCCAACTGATGATATTCTAAATAAATGACACAAAAAAAGTCATAAAACTGAAAGTCACAAGTGTTGATGAGGATGTGAGGAATCAGACTGCTTGTGCACTCTCAGTGTGAATGAAAAAATAGTGTCATCCCTGTGGAAAATGGTTTGGCATTTCCTCAAAGAATTATAAAATAAAGAAACAGTTAAATAGAAGAATTGTCACATGATCAGGCAAATTCACTTCTGGCATATACCTCCAAACAATTGAAATCAGAATCTTTTTTTTTTTTTATTTTTGGTCCCATGGATTGAACTCAGGGGTACTCAACCACTGAGCCACATCCCAGCCCTATTTTTGTATTTTAATTAGAGGCAGGATCTCACTGAATTGCTTAACACCTTGCTTTTGCTGAGGCTTTGAATTCGCAAACCTCCTTCCTCAGCCTCCCGAGCTGCTGGGATTATAGGCTTGTGCCACTGCACTCAGCTTGAAATCAGGGTCTTGAAGTGATATTTGCACACTGATATCCATCTCAGCATTTTTCACAATAGAAAAAATATGGATGAGTCTCAAGTGTTTACCAAGAGATAAATGGATAAGCAAAATGTGGCATAGGCTTAAAATGGGATGTTGTTATTCAGTGTTTAAAAGGAAGGAAATTCTGAAACAGGCTACAACATGGATGAAACCTGAGAATGTTAAGTGAAACAAGCTGGTCACACTCACAAAAAAATGCTGTATGGTTCTACTTACATGGAGTAGCTGGAATAATCAAATTCATAGAGACAGAAGGTGGAATGGTGGTTACCACAGGCTGGGATGAGGTAGGCCTGGGAGTTTTTCTTTAATGGGTAGAGTTACAAATTTAGAAGATGAAAAGAGTTCTAGGGATTAAGGGTTATGATGGTTGCAGAGAAATATAAATGTGCTTAATATCACTGAATTGTACACTTAAAATTATTAAGATGGCAAATTTTATGTTTATTTTAGTGTGGTAAAATTTTTTAAAAATACCATCAGAGAAAGGTCTCAAGTTAACTTTAGAAATGACTCACCGATGCTTCTCTCCCATCTCTAACATATATTGTGTATCACTTTGTGTTTTAGCTAAGATTGTGGTTTACTAATCCATCATTTTATCTATTCATTCATCAGATAAATATATATTGGGAATCTAGTAAGCATCAGCTTTATTCTAGAGGTCAGGAATATATTAGGGAACAAAACAGACACACCTTGCTCTAAGTGGAGCTCGTATTCCATCCAGGAAGTCAGACAATAAGCAGATGAACAGTGTGTCAGAAGATGATACACACTGAGAAACATAAATTGAGGGAGGGGAGATGGGATGTTGGGATAGCAGGAGTGCAGCTTTATTGAAGAGGAGACATAGAACAAAGACATGAGAAAAGTGAAGGAGCTGGGCAGGCCACTGTCTGGGGGAGCTACGTGCCTCACTGTGGGGACAGCAAATGAATGGAATATACAGTCAACAGATCTGATTCCAACCTGTATCAGGCAAGTCACTTGGTCTTTCTGAGACTTGATGCCATCGTTTTAAAAATACAGATAGTAATTATTTCACAAAGGTGTTGGGAAAGATTGATGAGAAAGCATATGTCTTGGAAGCTGGAAAACAGCACACAACTATTATTCTTAAGTATTTGCTGTAGGTCTAATCCCTCCAGCACCATAGATGTATGAAAAGACCTGCATGAGAGAGTTTCCCAGATAATGTCAAGCATCACCTTTTTATTTTATTTTACTTTTTGATTTACAGAAAAAGATTTCAGTCATATACACAGCAACTCAGTATTAAATAAGGGAACTTATTACATCAATCAACTCCAGTGAGCATCTATCCTATAAACATCTCCAGTACTCTCTGGTGGAAAAGTGCATGGGGTTCATGGCTTCAGACCCTCACAGATTCTGGGTCAAAGCTGTCTTCCTAAGGTGTAGGGATGGTAGAAGTCAGCCGCTGGATAAATGGGTGTTACTTTATTTTTCCTTTAAATAAAAAGCAAGGTTCTACTGGCCCCAGCCATTACTAGGACAATATTCCTTTCAGAAGAGGAAGGGAGTTCAGAAAGGGGCATTTCACACTCAGCATGTAGGAAATGCAGTGCTCATGTCCCATTACTGATAACAAGGCCCTCACATTTAATTCAACAGGGGCCAGTGTGGCAACACTAGAGTCAGGGCCAGAAAATCACTAAGCAACCAGGGAGCTGAATGAGCCTTTTTTTCTTTCCCCCTCTTTATTCTTACATCTGTGGCTTTCCATTTTCCCTGCTGTTGATAAATAATTCAGAAAAGAAAAGAATGTTACAGCCCTGACTTTTTAATACAGAGGACAAATACATTATGCGATTGGTCCCCAAACACCCCCAGGGTTTTGTAAGAAGGTCAGTATTTCGTATTTGTTGGCTGGTAGTATGTTCTTTGGGGATTTTGAAATCAATTGACTTTGTTCTTGTAGCTAGAAGAAAAGCAAGGACTGTGTATGAAATGCACAGAAGTAATGCTGTCTCCTGTCATGGTTCCTAAGTGGGCCACTCAGCAACAGGTAATTGGTGGGTGTTGGTGAGCTGTGCAGCTCAGCTTGGGAGGGAAAACCATCTGAGGACATCTTCTAATATCAGGACATTGTCTTAGAATCTGGTGGGTCATGGGTTAAGGAATCCCACTGGGCATCTGGGAACCAATGCATGTGGCAGCAGAGAAAGGATGTCAGGATGCTTTCTGGTGGGGTCTTTCCTCATGCAACTAGAATGTGCTACTAACAATGGTAACTATTCATTTAGCCTCTTCTCATTCATCTCTAACATAAAGATAAGAATATTATGAAATATATATTACATATGATGATAAAGTCAGCCACTGGCCTCTGGAAGTAATCATTTGGATTATTCATTCAGAAAAACGTTACTATCTATATATTACACAAATAATTGGGGTCAACATGATGAAGGCTGAATGTTTGGCAAGGGGAATGAGGTAGAAAGGAAAGAATTTGGTATCAGTTACTATAGAGACATTTTACTTCAGACTAACAGGCTGTGTGGCCTTGGGCAAGTTATTTTACGTCTTTGAGCCTCAGTTTCATCATCTGAGAGAATACTAGATTGTAAATGAACTTTTAGAAGTTTCATTAAGCTCTTACCCCTTTGAAGCCAATAAACATAGCCTTTTATCTCTTCCTCCATAGTCCCTACTGTGATAAGAGACACTGAATTGTTCAGTTTTTGTTTTGTTTATTTTTGACTTATATATACATTCATAATCATTTGGAACATTGAAATTTTGTTTGGTTTGCAAAACTTTATTTTTAAAGGTCCCTTTCAATCTTATATTTAAAACTTTTTGGCAGATGCTTTAAAAAAGAATGTGTGAACATCATTCTGACACACTCCTTCTTTGATAATGTTTATTTCACTGAATATTTCATGTAACTTTTGCATGTCAACTCAGACCGTGACAATGTTTTACTAACCACTACTGGCTTGTGACTTGGAATTATCACACAAGTGATCAAAAAACCTTTCTGTGTGCATCAGGCTATTTCTGTGAAGGAGAACTGGAGGTACAGGTTCAGGATGGACAGCTGCTCTTTCCTTTCAAGTCCTCCTCATGCTGAGTTTTTTGGATGTTTTTGAGCACTTTTTAACAAATATTACTTTTCTGGCATTTACCTTGCTCTTGTTTAAATTGGTGCCAACAGAGTCAAAGCAGCCACATAATTGTAGCTGATGTATTGATAATGAGTGTCAACTGTATTTTTCCTCAAGAATTGACCCATATAGGGGAGTGAGCAATGGTGGGGATTATGAAAAGAGTAGAAACGAAATATTGGAAGACCTGCATTCAGGTCTCAGCTTTGATACTACTAGTTTTAAAACTTTGGGTGAGATCCTTTACATTACTGTTCCTTTTATCCTTTGTATAATGAGAGTGGAGCCCTCTACTTAAGGTTTCTGAGTCTGTGATTCTAAGTGCTGTGCATGACCCTGGAGGTCAGAGGAAAGACAGCACGGCAGACTGGGGTGACCAGAGGAGCTCCTGTGAGTTCATGTTTTGAGTTGTGAAATATGTTTTGTTGGTGGCAGTGGAACTGTGAGAGGAGTTCAGAGTGAAAGGACTGCATGGAATCAATGCATAAGGACGAAAGGTCCAATGATTGGAGGTCTTTTAGGAATGATGGAGTCTTAACTGCACCAACAGTGAGAGCCCTGAAAGGGACAGGATGCCTTTGATCAAACACAGCTGTGCTCCTTTGGCTTCTTTGCTTTCAAGTACCTAATTTTGGCAATTCTGAAAGTCACTTATTCAACAGTAAATATTTGTTGAGTGTCAACTGGGTTCTAGGTTGTCTTTTGTGCTCTGTGGATAAAGTGATAGAAGAGACGGGATCTCTGCTCCCAGTAAGACACTTTGTAGAGACTTCTACTTTTTCAGGGGCGGGGTAACGGGGATTGAACTCAGGGGCACTTGACCACTGAGCCACATCCCCAGCCCTATTTTGTATTTTATTTAGAGACAGGGTCTCACTGAGTTGCTTAGCACCTTGCTTTTTCTGAGGCTGGCTTTGAACTCATGATCCTCCTGTCTCAACCTCCCAAGCCACTAGGATTACAGGTATGCACCACTGCATGCGGCCTAGATTTCTAGTACTTTTGTTTATTAGGGCAGCTGATCTATGGAATCAGCATGGATAGAGCCTATTTTAGCACAGTTTAAAGAAATATTTAAGGGAAATATATTTGCCAATCATAGTAACCTATTTAATAGAGCATGTTTTGAAATGCACAGTCCAAGGGCATGAGCATGAGAGGCATGACTGAAGAGCATTTTGGAGCCAGCAGAATGAAGTTTATTGCTTACTGAACTTGTACAGACTACTAAATTTCTCTGAAGTTTGACATCTTATATGTATAATGTGAATAATATCATAGAGTGGTTTTGAGGATTAAATAATCAATGTAAAAGATCTAATGTATAGCGTAGAATATGCACTCAACATATGCCTGATGTTATTACTATAATTATAATTTTGATTACTTTTGCTTTCTACTTAATATTGAACATGGAATCATAGTACCTCTTTAAAAAGGAAGAGAACAAAAGACAAACCAACAAATTCCATTCTCACCTTTTTGCTCTTGACTAAACCAAGGAACTTCTTGGTTGTTGGGAAAACATAGATCAGATGATAAATTTCTTTGTAAGTTTCACAAAAACATCCCTTTGTAGCTTCTTTGAGTAGCAGGAAGAGAAGAAAATTATGTATCTACTCTTTAATGTGGTGGTAATTGTATTTGTTAAGAATGGACAGACATGCTCTATGAGCATTAACTCTTGAAAGATTAAAGCAGAGAAGTCTGTAATTATCTGATATGGTGCAGATAACCAGAGAGCTGGTGAAGGTGATTCAAGAGGTGTTTGATTGGCATACCCATGTTCACCAACTGAATAAGGATGCATGGTGCAGAGTGGAGCCCAGGCGTTGAAATCAGAAGAAGTTGAATTTATTTTTTAGTTCCCCAACATATGTGATCTGGAGCCTGTCACTTTAATCTGTTTGAGCTTGTTTCCTTATTTGCAAAATAGGAATGATAACAATAGCCACCATGGAACATCGTTGATTCAGGAAGGAAACAGATAATTTTAAAAAGTGATTATTTCACTTGCTTTAAGTGTTCTGAAGAAAAATGAAATAGGATAAAATTAGAAAATGATGGGTGTGACTAAGAGGGATAATTTTAATGGAGCATGAAGGGAGGACCTATTAGGCTCCAGCCTGTTTGAGCCAAAGGGCACAAGGTAAGCTATGAAAAGTTCTGGGAGAACATTCTACAAGGGAGGATACTAAATGTTATATTCCCAAAGAAGGATTGGGCTTCATGTGCTTGAGGAATGGAGACCACCATACCTGGTGTGTCAGAGACAGATGTTAAGCTCCAAGGGACAAGGAGGACCAGGACGCGAATGGTCACATGAACCCAGGTAAGGGATTTAGATTTAATTCTGAATGTCACAGCAAGTCATTGAATGCTTATCCAACTGTAGCAATGATAGAAAGGTCACTGTTGACCATAACTGTGGCTGTACCTTGTTGGTCAATCAATATGTAGCATTTCCTGTATTTTCAGCATAAGACTGAGAGAGGGATAAGGCTCTTGGGACTTTGATAGGTTCAGAGAGGTGGGATAGGATATGACTCTCTCAATAGGGACTTAATATTTAAGTGGAGAGATGAGTTTATCACACCTGGAATAAATGGAAAATAATACACCAAACTGTAGTTCTGTTTATAAATAAAAAAGATGTTAAGTAAGAGGTCCCTGTGGTTTAGAGCAATTTAAATGAATGTTATCATTGTCATCATTGCCATTGGGGTTAGTGTCCTTTTTCTCCAATACAAGGCCACCTGTACAATGACAATTTAATTGTAAGAATAAGTGGAAACATCTTGAAATCCAGATTGTGCCATCAACTCTCCTTCCTGGACTAAAGTGTCCAGTGTTCACCAGTAAAGAAGCACAGAGAAGGTGGCAAGTTTTCTGGGCCTATCCTTAGGTACTGTAATTCTGTCTGCAATTAGCATAGCTCAATTAGTGTTTTAGAAATCGACTTAACCTGATTGCTATATTCTACTTGTCCACGGAGGTGGAGGTTGAAGCATGCAATAAGAATAGCTGAAGAGGTCTTTAACCTTCTTAAACTCCAAGTGAATTCACCTTACACATGGATGGAAACACTCTACTGGGTTCAATGTGAGAGATTTAAGGAGAGATTTGAGTCATCCTGATTATAGACATGTGAGTAAAGATTAGAAAATGTGTAGAGAAATGTGCATAAGGACAGTAAATTTGAAGGAGAACTTGAAGTGGGAGGGGAGAAGCAACAGTCAAAGTGGCAATAAAATAAAGAGATTATAAAATGGAAGTAAAAGGCAGAAAGAGTTGGTCGTTAGCAGGATCACACAGAGGCTCAGGAGGGTGAAGGCATAAAATCTTTCAATATGTTTGGAAAGAAAAGTCTTTGGCAGTGTTCCAAGGAGCAGAATCATTGCTGTCTCCAATAACAGAATTTAAAAAGAGAGATATTTTGATAGAAAGTCGGACAGAGAATAGAATTTGGAGGGTTTTGGCAGTCAAAGGATTAGAAAGAATTGGAGAAAAACCTGATGGAGATGGCAAGGTCAAGTGAAAGATGTTTTGTCCTCTTCAAGCTGACCTCTTAGATGAAGAATACTTGAAGGGTAGGTGAGAGAAGTGGATTGAAGGTGCTTGAGAGAGAGGCCTCATTGAAGGCAGGGAGGGTTCAGATGAATGAGCTAGCTTCATGAAAGTGAATGGAAACCCACCTTCTAAGACTAGAAGGAAAAATAGGCAGAAGGAATCAGGGAGAAGGTTCTAGTAAGACAGCCATGCATACTGGAAATGCACTGGTTTTATCTTTTCATTCAGTACATTGCTTGCAACGTATTTTCCTTTCTCCATCTTTCAGAATCCATGAAAACCAGTGCTACTCTATGTAAATGGAAATGTAAGGTTTTTCCCTGAGGGACCTTTGAAATATAGGATGCATTTTATTTCTTTGTCACATTCTCTGCGCTTCTTTTTGTGAAGGTGTTTTGCTCTCTAAGGATGGGGAGAACCTGATGGTATTGTTAAGCAACTAAATCTGGGGTTGAAAGCATGGCATGAATAGCATTTAATTTTTATTTCCTCTGTGCTTTTTTGGGAAATCTTATAATTGCTCTCTCAGTCTCCACATCTGCAAAGCTGGTATAAAACTGCCCTTCTCCTCCCTAGGGCTTTGGGGGGATTATGAAGTTAATGTTTTATAAATCACTAGAAAGGTTCTAAATGCAAAGTGCTGTCATTACCCACCTACTAGATATGATAGCACTCATAATGATATATTTATTACCTCATGTTCATTTCCATGGCAATAGTCTGTGCATTTGTAAAGAGATTATGCGTTCTCTGCCAGGGCAAAACCAGAGGCAGACCATCTATCACCCAGAGACACATCAGCAAGAAAACGAAAACTGAATATACAGTTTGTTTTGACCTAAATATTGTTTCGGGTGCAGAGCCTGTTGTGAAAAATTTTTTCCCCTTGAAAGCAAAATCTGCCCCCTACCTTGCTGGGAAAATATTTAAAATAAAATGAGACATGAAAGTTTCTTGGGACATGCTGGGTTTGAGTTGTCAGCATATGAAATTTGAAATCCAACTGTGCATAGGTGTGCTTTATCAATGAGTGCTTAGCAACTTTTAAAATTATATTCATACAATGATAATGTCAAGAATGTTCTGAATTTTAATTAGGGAGGTATGACGGTTTCTGCTTAAAAATATAGCCTGTGGAAGGGCCCTTTCTCTTTGCAGTATGGCCCTTTCACTTTCTCTTAGTGTGATCCTGTCTTAGAGCTCTTGGATTACTGTAGATCCCAGCATACAGAAAGTATTTTAAGAAACATTTTTCTCAGCATTTAAATTCATTTATCTGATGAAGATACAGTCTCTCATTCAGTGTCTACTTGAGGGCTGGCTTGATACAGCCAAGCAGGGACGTCATCAAGGACCTGCTTCCTTTCTTTTATTTTCATCTCTCTCCTTTGACTTCCATTATGCCAAGTCACCTGGAATCTTACTGTGTTTTCAAGGCAAGAAACATTATCTTTCCCATCTGGAGTGACAGAGGATCATCTCTGAGAAACTCTATCCCAGGAATCTGGATTGGATTTGTAGCCTCCCAAATAATCTGGGCTGCTGCATGTGGGCACCCTCATGAAAACCAGGGTATTTACAGTAGGAAAAGCACAGGGAAAACAAGCAAAGAACTGCAAAGAACACAGACAAGATCACTTGCTTCACAGAAGCTGTCTATTGGTGGAAATTAAGTATGTAAATAGAAGCATGTGGTATGCGTTATGAAATGTGGACATGGATGGATTAATGAGATCACATATGTAAAACATTCAAAATCATTGGACATATTGGAATTAAATGATATGTATCAAAGTTGCACTTATTATTATTACTTCACCACACAGAAACCTTGGAAGGGTATTCTGATGGTCATCTCTCTTGACCATCACAATTTGGGACCAGGCTTTATCTGCCATGCTGAAAATCTGCATTTAACCCTAATGTGTTTCTTCTACATCATAAAGCTTTCAGATGGTAAAATTTACCCAAGCATTTATTTCCTACTTAGGTCATTACTCTAAAAATGAGAAATCAGAACAAAAATTATTTAGATTTGGATTTTTAATGCACATCAGCTTTTTGTTAAAACATTGCAATATTCTTTGAATAGTTATGTGAATTGGAAACCTTAAAGTTAGAAAGATGATTCATGGTCATCTAGCTACTATCCTTATTTTATGAATGAAAAACTGAGGCTTGGAGAGGTCAGCTTGCTCCAAGGTGACATAGGTAGTTGATCATAGAACTGGGATTTGAAGTTAGATCATCACACTCTGGTTAGGTTTTTTCCCAGATTACATAGAAGAATTTTCTCCGTTATTGACATTGGAGAAAATACATGGATGACTATTTTTATAGACCCTACAAAGTAGTCTACCTATATCCCAAGAGAGCGAGAAATTAAGTGCTTTGAAAGATTTAGCTTTCACAGTTGAAAGATGGTCAATTTTATCATTCAAGAAGCTGAAGACTCAATTTTATTTTAACTTGCACACATATACACATCCATTACACACATAATGTATTTGTAGAGAAAAATCTTGCTTGATTAACCTAACTGATCTTGAAAATCAAATTTGAGATCTCAAAGCTCAAAAGAACTAAAACATAAAGAAAAAAGAATCTCACCAGAAAACTTTTGGTCCTTGATATTCAACTAATTGTTCCTTTAGTACACAATCTGAATCAAGTCACCTTGCTTCATCCTGTATACTTTCTCCAAGCATCCAGAGCTAGAGAATTTCTTTGGGAATCGCACACAATGAATTGGCATTTTCTATTGTTATTTTGTTCTTTAGCCGCATTGTGTGACCTTGGGTGAGCAGGTTAACTTCTCTGTTTCTCAGGAAAAAAGAAAATTCCTCCCTAATGCATAGAGATGTGGTAAAGACAAATTATCCTTCAAGGAATTTTATATAAGAAATCTGTGAGAATAAATGGATGGTACTATTTGAGATTTACAAATCTAAGGAAAGAACAGTAGCCTACTTGGAGCAGAGTGAAAACTTCAAGCACCCAGCAATGCAGAGAGCAATGACATCACTCATACATGCCACTTTCTCTCTTCTCTTTATTTCTTTATCTCTCCCATCACTTTTAAATAGAGACATGGCTCACAGGTCAAATGGTCTGTTACCAGATTTTGGTCCTTTCTCTTTTCCATTTCTATCAAATTCTACCAGCTGAGCATATCTGCTGCTCAGCAGATCTTCTGTTAAGATAAGCTTTTCCATTCCTCTCAAGAAAAATGCCTTGAATGGTAATAAGATATGCATTACATTATCCTGGTAGGGCAGGCAGTGTGGACTGCCTCCCTGAACACCATTCCAACCCCTGCAGGCCTGCCTTCTTGTTGTGCAGAGGAGAGCCTGGGGTGATAGATCTACATTTCCCAAATTTCTTTGCTATCTGAATTCCAAGTATGACATAGGATCTGCCTAATAGATCAATCTTGGTAGATTTGATCAGGAACTGAGTTACATGGAAAGATAAGAAGTGATGAAGATTTCCATTTTGCTAACTTTTAAAGGGCACAAGCATGATGTAAGCTTTCTGATTAATTTGCAACTTTCTGACTCGACAACTCAGGATCATGGCAAAGGTGGGAGGTTCTGGAGGGATGGCAGCTTTCTGATTCTGCCACCTCCTGATTGTGTCAGTCACGTGGTCCTCCTTGTCCCAATTCTGTGGTGCGGTCCAGACAGTTGTTTCTGGAAGCTCAGGTTGATATCTGTTTCTCTGGCCTTTCTCTCTTGCCCCCTTCTTCCCACCTGCAATAGGACACAATGACCAATGCTCTGGTTGCAATCTTAGTTCCTGAAATAACTTAGAAGATGGGATCTACCCACAAACATGCTGGGACAGGCTAGGAGTTTGGAACCCTTTGAATATGGTGCATCCTGTCATTCTTGAACTGCCTTCTGAATTGTTTAATGTGAGCAAGAAATAAATTTTGCTATTTAAGCCCTGGCAGTCAAGTCACTAGTTCTTGATGTTGAACCCAGTCCTACCTGATATTCAGTTCCTTTGGAAAAGAATACAGTTCCTTTGGAAAAAAGCACAGTATGGCTTCATTTCCAAGTAAAACTGTTCCTAGGCAGCTATGAGCTTAGGGCATCTCTTTCTGGGTCCTAAGTTATATGTGAATAAAATAAGGCTATAATATATACCAATATTCTCAAAAGGGCAGCATGAATGGGTATAAGGAGGAGCTGTGGAGCAATACACTGCATGAGGATCTATGGAATGATTGTATGCAGGTGAGTTTCCACACCTTACTCTCTCTTCCAGTTGCCTTCTTGAATCTGTGTTCAAGTAAGGGCAAGAGTCGAAGATCATTTCACCCTAATGCACTGTAGCTGAAGATTGGTTTTGGATAAACTTTGTATAGCAAAGTGAAACTTTAAAGAGAATTCCTCTTGGAGCAGTATTTTTGCTTACAACTGTAATTTAGTGAGTTCAGTAGATAGAAGTGAGGAAATGGAAGGAAGAGCATAGTAGCTGACAATAATTTGTAGGTGATGGAGAAAAAGAAAAGAGGTATGGGAGAGAGTAGCTAAACAGGTGGTATGAAGTCAGCACTTCATGTGGAGTGCAATAGCTAGTGAAAAGTCAGTGGTAGTATGGCCAGAAAAGGTATAAGAACAAGGTTATCTCATGTTCAGTATGCTAAGGTTTGCATAGCTGGCCTTCCTCTTCAAAAATAAACAAATATATTCACCTGTACAAATACATATTATGAAGGTGCTTTTCCTTCTTATTTATTTCATTCTTTCTGGAATTAAGGAAGGGGTTGAGTTCCATATCTAAATTTATTTCACAGGATATAAATAGTACATCTCAAAAGGCACAACTATCCACAGCCTGACTGAATGCATTCAAATTATAGGGCTCAGCCCCAACCCATTGGAATTTATGTAAATTTTACATAGGGAGTTGGACTTCTATGGTTGTACAGTAGTGGTGTAGATCAATCTGAAATGTCATGGAATCCCTATCTGATAATTGTATTATTTTTCTTTCCAAAGAGCTCCCTGTTTATACACAAATTCTCTGTTATAAAGATGAAGTGAAATATCCATCAATGTTTCAACATAGAATGAAGGTGAGCTTGGAAAGATAAAAGAGATACTCTTTTGACCAGGTGAAAGGGGTCTGTGTCAAGACCAGCATAAAGGCAGAAGAGAAAAAAATGGGTATAGTCATACATTGCTGGTGGGACTACAAATTGGTGCAACTACTATGGAAGACAGTATGGAGATAACTCAGAAAACTTGGAATGGAACCACCATTTGACCCAATTATTCCACTCCTTGGTAAATATATCCAAAGACTTAAAATCAGCATACTACAGTGAGACAGCCGCATCAATGTTTATAGCAGCTCCATTCACAATAGCTGGACCAACCTCAATGCCCTACAACAGATGAATGGATGAAGAAAAATGTGGTATATATATACAATAGAATATTATTCAGCCATAAAAAGAATGACTTTATGATATTTGCTGGGAAAATGGATTGATCTGGAAACTATCATGCTAAATGAAATAAGTCAATCCCCAAAGCTTAAGGTCAAATATTCTCTCTTATATATGGATGATAACTCACAACAAGGGGGTGTGGAAATAAAAGTTCAGTAGATTAGAATGATGTTATGAAAGAGGAATGAATGGAAGGGAGGAGGGATAGAATAAGAAACACAGTGAAATGATTCTGATGTAACTTTCCTATGAACATATATAGCTACATCACAGTGAATCTCTACATCTTGTACAATCACAGGACTGGGATCCATGTTTGTATAATTAAGTAAAATCATGCATTACTCTCAAGTATAACTTAAAAGAACAACAAGTTTAAAAAATTAAAATTAAAACAGCATCAAAATATACAAAAAAATAAAAAGAAAGGAAGGAAATAGATTATGAGGTCCATAGGTAGAAGAGGGAGAGGAAAGGAAGATAAAGAATAGACCTTGCAAAAGAGGAGAGAATTAAGTATAAAGTCTGGGTTGAAGAGAAGAATACATATAACATCTCACATTGGTATCTCAAAACAAGTGAGAAAAAGAATGGCAGTGGAACACTAGATGCTGGGGATACTGCGTGGTGAGAGTGGAGAATGCATGAGCCAAAGGGATGAGACTCTGTAAGGGAAACAGCAGTGCAGGTACACAGCAGTGCAAGTGTTGGAGGAAACCTCAGGCAGGCCCTGTGATGGTTGAAGGAATGATGTTATGAAAGATACAGGGAACCCTTAGGGCAAGTTCTGTCAAATGGAAATGAGAAGTGAACTCCTGTTTTTCTTGCATATGTATATCTGAGTTGCATTATGATTGAATAACATGCTTTCAGACATGTGAAATATGTATGTATGCCCATACTCCTACATCTGTAGCTACATCAATAAGCTCTTACAAAACAGGGCATGTGAAACTTTAGGTTTTCACATGACAATAATGGAGGGAGGTGGGGAGAGAGAGAAAGAGGTGTGGGGGAGGGCATTGAGAGAATATGGGTTTCATTTGCTAGCAGGCATGGGCTCTTAATGTTGTAGTTTTCTGTCCTGCTCTATCATGGCCCCTCATTCCCAATGGAAGGCTTCCAGGTAGGTAGGGGAGGGAGGAGAGAGCATTTGAGCATTTGAATCCCAGAGTCTACCACTTGTTGTGTGACTAACTCAGGAGCATGATGGGAAATGAAGGTAGTAGTCATAGCTGGTGCAAGACTCTAATGTCCATAGGAAGAACTAAAATTTCTTCAGAGGATGAGAGACTCACTGACAAATTGTTCTGAATAGAATTCTAAGCAGGGGCAATAGTTTCGGTAGCAGAACTGCTGTAATTGGAAAGTGAAAAAGAGAGTGGCTGACAGGTCCTGAAACCAAGAGAAGAGGTAGTTTCCCATCACAAAGAAGTCCTATCAGGCTGTTCCATAGTGTTTTTTTTTTTTTTTTCATCCCAGGCCCTGGAGTTGAGTAGGCCTCACAGGGAATGCCTGCTTTATTACATATCGGTGTGCACCTTGGGTCAAATAATTTCAACCTCTCTGTCACTAGTTTCCTCAGTCACAAAACTTAAAGAATAGTAGTAATGGTAACCATATAGGATTGTTAAGATGATTAAATGGATTAGTACATATAAAGCACTTGCAACAATGTACACAGAAAGTGCTATGTATCTGTATGTGTTTATTAATGTTATTTTTATCATTTTTATGTGCTAAGCACAGAAAACAGTGCTTTAAATGAAATATATAATTTAACAATGGAATGAATAGGTATTACTGTTATTCCCATTTTCTAAGTGGAGAAACTGAGCCTTAGAAAGGTTAAATAGCCTGTGCAACGAGTAAGCAGAGGAAGTGGGCCAAATCTAGAGCCCCAATTTTTAACTACATAAAGTGATTAGGTGCCTGACACAAAGGAATGGATCAGCAAACAATAACTTATACCATAATCATATGAAACATAATTGGTGTCGAGTAGAGGGAAAGAGTCAGTCTAAGCAATTGAGATAGAAATATATGGGTTGATAGTATTTAAGACTAATCAAATGTCAGACTCAGAAGGAAACGTCAAGATTAATGTTTGGAATTTAGAATAGATTGATGGTGCTGCTGCTCTGAATTACCCAATTACATAGGAGATTCAATTCAAGAGCCAAACAAGCTCGATCTTGACCATGTGCCTTAATATGTTTCAATAGGACAAATCCAGAAGAAACGTGGCTTAACCTTTGTGGTGGACCTTGCCCTATATACAGTACTGCTTGGGAGCAATGCCGGACTTGGGGTGCTGGGTATATCAGAAGTCTCCTGTGTGTCAATTCTTATTGAATTTCAAGGGTGAAGGAATTTCCTTTTGCAACAGCAGGAGTTTGCCTCTGTTCTCTATTCTTTTTATGTCTCTTCCATATTCTGTCTCCAAGGTTTAGCCTGGAATCAAGAAAGAAGTTCGTGGAAAGTATTTGTTCACAGACTGAGCCCTTAGACTGAGTCTGAATCTGCCCGTCTCAGGCTATAGAATCTACAGCAATCTATTTCATGTCTCTCAATTCATTTGACACATTTGGAAAATGGGATAATAATACTTAGCATCAAAGGTTGTAGTAAGGATTAAATTATGTAATCACCTGGTTTGTTTATGCATGCTTATCCACTTGTGTTGCCTCTGGCACAAAGAAAGCATTAATTGATACCAGTTCCCTTGCCTGCCCTGTTGATCAGGGTCTTGGGGAGGGAAAAAAATAATTCACCCCAAAATGGTTCAAACAGAGAGACTACTGATGAGGCTACTTATAGAGGCATATGTGGGGTGAAGGATATATAAAAAGGGGATGAGACATCATCAGGGAACCCATGCCATCTGTAGGTCTGAAGAATGCAGAGACACAATAGTACTCCTAGGAGACAGAGGGAGCTGGAATTGTGGCTCTGAGGCTGCCCAGAGGGGCTATCATCATTTGAGTCATGAAGCTGCTGCCAGAGGAAATGGCACTAACCTGGGAAGGAAGGACCAGGGAAGAATTACCCCTGCTTTTCTCACCTTCTTCCCTTCTGCTGGAAGCCAGCCAGGGAACCTCCAGGGCAACACAGTGACACAGAGCAGGGCAGAAAAGGAGGAGAATATATATGAGGGTGAGGTGGGTGTAGGGAAAATGGAGACTCACCAGTACCTATACCAAACAGTAAAGGAAGATAATAGACAAAAATATGACTTCTTATCATCCAGAAAAATATCATTTCCTGCTTGACAACACCGAGAGATGCTGATGCAGTAGGCTTCTAAAAGTGGTCCTGAAGGAACTTACTTAAAACACCTTTTCATTGGAACAGTGGTGGTTCTGTGGAGCTCTAATAACTATTATCTGAAAAATGGTTTCTATGCTTAAATGAATGTGGGCAATGCCCAGGTGAACAAAATTTAAATAGATTTAATTACTGAAAGTTTTCTCAGGGCCTTTGCTAACTATTTCAGTCAGCTTTTTTGCAGCTGTGACTAAAAGACGGACAAGAACAATTTTAGAGGAGGAAAAATTTATTTGGGGGCTCATGATTTCAGAGGTCTCAGTCCATAAATAGCTGGCTCCCTTCCTTGGGGCTCCAGGTGAGGCAGAACATCATGGAGAAAGAGTGGTGGAGGGAAGCAGCTAATACGATTATCAGGAACCTGAGAAACTCCACTTGCCATATACAAATATATACCCCAAAGCCACACCCCCAAGGCCCACCTCCTCCAGCCACACCCTACCCACTTTCAGTCACCACTCAGTTAAACCCTGTCTGGGAATTAATTCACTGATTGGGTTGAGACTGTCATAATTCAATCATTTCACCTCTGAATGTTCTTGTATTGTCTCACACATGAGCTTTTGGGGGGCACCTCACATCCAAACCATAGTTAAGGAGCATTTTGAATCTGTCTGTGGGAAAGCTAATGTAAAGCATTCCCCAAATCTGTGTTCTTGGAGAATTCCATGAATAAATACTCCTTGGAATATACTAAAGGGAATTCTGGTTTAGAGGTGTGATAACAGAAGGGAAGTTCATGACCATTTTATTTCTGCTTCTGAGATGCAAGCTGGGGTTGTCATAGTGGCTCAGCATTTGTTGGTAAAAGCCTTCCTGTAAAATAACCATTTTTCTGTTATCTTAGAAAAGTAGTAGTTGCTTTGGAATAATTTGGCATTAGCAGTGGTACCATAATGGATAATTAAGCTGCACAAATAGTGGACTTCAAGCTAAGGACTGTACTGAGAAGGATTTATCCCTGTTGGATCTCGCCTGGGGCAGGTCAACTGTTAACATCCCTGGTACCAATGACAAGTATCTGAAATGTGCATTACTCTCAGGAATATAGAAAGAGCTTGACCCTATCTCCGTTGTCAAGGAAATTGAAATATTGTTGTGAAGGAAAATAAACACATAAAATACTCAGAAAAAATTCCAGATGACCTTTGATCCAATGTCAATACCCACTGTAGAACCGAGGAATATTCATTAATTGATTATATTTGAGCATTATGAATAAAAACGGCACATCAGAGGTTGTACTGTCTCACCTGGGACTCATATAGGGTAGGATTTTGATAGATGGGGAGGAGGAGGGGGAAGGAAAAAGAGAAATCAACATTTTAGGTAGAAAATGGAAATGACAAGGTTGGGAATGGCAGGGTTTTAGAAGGTGAAGTGTGTGTTCCTTCAAGTGATGGATTCATGGAAGCAAAGGATGAGGCTGCTGGTTTTGCTTCTGAAGCCAACCTGACCCTAGGTGAATTTCATGTAATGGGGGTTTATGAGTCTTACTTCTGTCAGTTATTTGAGAAGCTGATGAACAGGGTGACTCACCTTCTCCCTGAGGGCTATTAGTATACTTTTCCCCTACTGAAAGTTAATTAGAGGAAACAACCCCCCTGCATGCCTCTCACACTGTTCATCTGAAAGGCACCAGTAAATTGGATTGGGGACCAGGTTGAATTTCACTGGAGGTATTTTCTTCCTGCAGAGAAATTGCCAAAACAGAAGACCTGCAAATTTCTGAGTTAGAGAAGTAAGTTTTGCTTTTTAAGATTTTATTTACATATGATAGAACCCTATAATAACAAAATTCATTATATTACATTACCTTAGGGGCCATGTTATGGTCTTGGAACATAAATTCCACATATGGCAAAATAAAGGCTCATTGATGTTTGGTTTATCTAATCAGTTTTGCTAGTTTTCCCCACCTTCTTTCTAACACCAGTCACAGCATGCAGAAAGTATCAGGGAAGTCAGAAGATTCTTACTGAAGTTTTACTCTGTGACTTTGGTTGGACTTGTTAGGAAAGTTTGGCATCCCATGGATGTGAGTTTCCTCTGCTGTGTTGGTGGCCTGGTGCTAAGGGATTTTCAAATCTCCATTTTAGTATTAAACACATCCCTTTCCCACTGTTGCATGTGGGTTTATATTTCTTATTTCCTTAACACTCAATGAATAATCTCACTGTCCACTTATTCATTTGTTGTTTTTCATTTAGTCAAATGTTTATCAATACCTCCTCTATGCCAGTGCCATCACTGGCAGGGAGATAAACATGAACGAGATGCACAGAATTCCTGTTCTCATGGAGTTTATCTTCAGGTGGTGAGAGGAGGCAGGTAAACAGGTTTTGTTGCTTACTGAGTATATGACTATTTCAGGGAGGGAGAATGGTGGTGATAAGTTTAAAAATGCCAGTTATGAAGAAAAGAGGGTAGCAAGTTACTAGACCTAGGAGGAAGACCTAGATTGGTTGGTCAGGGGAAGACCTTTTTGAAGAGGCGATTGTAAGCTGATGTCTAAAGAATTAGAAAGAAGCAGCCATGCAAAGACCTGTGAGGAGAGGATGTCAGTCAGAAGTAACAGCAGAGGTTTTGTGGTGGTGGGAATGAACTTTATGAGAGCACAGTGAAGCCTGATGGTGGGTGCCTAGGTCAGAGAGATGTTACAGGAATCCTTCTGAAATAAAAGGAGGAAAGTTGATGGTCAGCACAGATGGGTCCCACACTATAGGGTCTGGCCTTGCCTTGCCTTTTTCTTTCCTGACTGCATAATTGTTAAGCACCCAGCACTGTTGAAGTCAGCTTTTTTGCTGCTGTGACCAGAAATCCCAACAAGAAAAATTTCAGATGAGGAAAAGTTTATTTGTGGAATCATGGTTTCAGAGGTCTCAGTCTGGGCATCAGTCTTCATTACTCTAGGCCCAAGCAGAAGAGTGTGATGGAGGACAGCAGGTCAGGATATGGCACCAGAAAGTGGAGAGAGAACTGCTCTCACCAAGGACAAAATACAAACCCAAAGGCACACTCCCAATGACCCACCTCCTCTAGCCACACTGTATCTGCTTTCAGTTATCACCCAGTTAATCCCTATCAGTGGATTAATGCACTGATTAAGTTAAGGGTCTCATAACCTTATCATTTCACATATAGACTTTCTTCCATTGTCTCTCATGTGAGCTTTTTGGGGATACCTCATGTTTAAACTCCATCAAGCATCATTTACTAAAACAGCAGCTAGCAGAAGGACTTTCCAGGCTGGCAGAGGCACAGGGACCTGTCTCTGACCTGATGATGCAATGACTTCCTGATGTGGTTCGGTCTTATGGTGTTGGTTGAGCTGGCAGTCTGTCATTCAGAGTGTTTTTTGGCCACCTTTTCTGTGATCCTGTGTAATTGCTGAAAGGCAAGTAGAAGGGTATGAGGGACTGGTATTGTAAAGCCAGCAGGGCTGGGTGAGCCCTGGCAGTTGTATTTGCCATACTAATTGGTTGAAGGGCCTCAGTTGTGGCCTAGGCTGAAAGACATTGAGATCAAAGTATACCCAGCAGAGCAGAAGACCTTGTTCTCAACATTGGCTACACATTCGAATCATCTGAGATGGGTGAGTTTTAAAATGCTCAAGCCCAGGAACCCACCCTGCCGTCCAAAGATTCCAATTTAATTGGTTTGGAATGAGACCCAGATTTAGGAAAATTTCCCAAAGCACCCAGGTTGAATACCATGTTCCTGGCCTAGAGGGACATACAGAGCTGCTTCATTTATTGTTTCTTTTTCTAAGACATTTATCCATGTCTTTTTCTTGAGATCCAGGAAACTTTACCAAATTGAAAAGAGCTGCTCCTTAGAAAACAGTTAGGTAGCTTTCCAGGGATGTCTGAAAGCAGACACGAATGTGTGCATATGGATTGTGTCTGAGGTGTGAGGATGTGTTTGTATGTGCATGTTGTGTTAATGACACATGATGTGTATGGTGTGGTGATGTCTGTGTGAGTGGGCAGTGCATATGCAATATGTGTGGTATAAGTGTCGTGCATGTGTGTGTTTGTATGTGGTACATGCTTGTGATGTGTGAGTAATGTGTTTGTGTATGTGTGCTTTGTGTTGGTCTGTGAATTTGAAGTAGAGCTTATAGACTACCTCAGCTGTTCATCATATTGTTTGAATTATTTTTCTTCTCTGAGCCCTGTTTTCCACATTTGAAATTTGGAATTCCAGTGGTATCTCTGCCTCATGGGTTTGCTGTAAGGATGAAATGGGACAATGCACATGAAATACACAGTCCATAGCACAGAATAAGCTCTCCATAAATACTATTTGATGGAAACAAAGTCTTGATAAAATTACTTAACTTTTCTGAGTCCTACTGGATATCAGTTAAGTGGGAAAAATTGGATGAGTTTATGTCTGTAAGCATTCATTCCAAGTGAAAGTGCTACAGAAAAGTGAGGAATGTCTGCAGGTCTCACTTTATTGAAACATCTTCTTCCCTCCATTATGCCAGTCTGAGTACTTTGTTCCAAACAAATAGAATTCTGTTGTCTCTTACCAATCTTGACTGAAACACTGGCTGACAACACAAAAGTAGATATGGACACAATGGTCCCTGGAGGTAAAGTGCTTGATTTAGTGTTCCTGGAATATTTGAAAGTGTAGACTACTGAAGGATGTGAGAAAATCAATTTCTAGTGCCTTGCTGTACCTTGTCACAGTGCTGCATCTTTTCCAGCAATGCTGGGTGGCAGGGGGTGAGAGGAGTTTTTGGTTTTCACTGAATGTTTGCTGTCCAACAATGGTAGCCTCAGTGTGATTGAGAAAATTTATACTTTTAATCTGTTTCCTGATGCTAGTTCTCTCCCTGCCACACCTCATCTGCCAACTTCTCCCTGTGCAGCCTTTTGACAGGTAGTACGTTTTTCTTGACATTGTTTAAAGTTCCAACTACATTGTTCAAAACAAAGTGCATTCTGAATGTTGAACTAGCAAAGACAGCTGTGATTTTGGCCAAGAGACATTTGTTTCAATTGTGTTTTTGAAAAATTCAGTCTGCATTTGTTTTTTGTTAAAAAGGTTCTGGGGATGTTGAGGGTTGGAGGAAGAAAAGGATAAAGTTGGGGTTTGGATAATATTGACCTTGATGTGTTATGGTGATACTGTAACTCTTAGAGGTAAAGTTATTAGCATCTTATCTCATCCAACTGAGCTTTATTTTTGTCTGTGCCATAACAATAGTAGAGATAGTCCTAAATATTAGAATTTTCTCAAATGAGTTTCTTTTTAATTAAACAAAAATATTCAAATAGAAAATCATAGGGATTTTCCTTTTCAGAATTGAGCATGGGAATAAAATATTTTAGGCATGAGCTACTTCATATTTCTATGTTCTTTCAAAGCTACCTATTCCCAGAGGCTTTTATCTAATTATATCCTGAATGGTTTCAGAGATTTGGCCTCAAATGCCTCCCTGTTTTTATGCATTTGCATAGACTTTCTCAAAGAAACCTGATCTTATTCCAGATTTGTTTTCTGTAATTTTCATTTATGTCACCTCTTAGCACCTTAGAGTGACCTTTCTAAATTATTTTTTGAAATTCATGAGATGCTTTCTTCCTGTTGATGCAGATGGCACATCAACAGTTTGGTCTTTTTATGTTCCTCTTAACCTTCTTAGAGTGGATGGATTTTAGTCCAGGCATTAAAATGCAATTGTGTTTTTATCAGGTATTTTATAAATCATAAAATTGCTAGTGTGTTAAATAGACATTTTTGATTTAACCAGATGGACTATTCATTAAGCCTTTCTGAGGTTGGCAGACAGGTTTTCAAAAATGAGCAGCTCATTTTGAGGCTTTGTGTGTGAGTTAATGGGGTGTATGTGCGTGCATGCATGTGTATATTTGTGCATGAGATAGCAGCAATGTGGCTGGGAATGGATTAAGATTTGTTTTGGTGGGGATGGGCAGAACCAACTGTAAAAAATTATTTACTAAGTTCATTAAATAAATAGTTTTTGAGCACTTGCTGTGTACCAGGCGCTGTGTGAGTTGCTGGGGATAGATAGTGAATAAGACAGACACAGTCTGTATGCCCTCATTCCCTCATATAGTTCATCATCAATATGATTTGGGGACAAACCCTATTGGAACAATGGGTAAGAAAGGATATAGTATTTATTTAGTGCCTGAAACTGCTCAACAATTTAATCCATTATATTACCTTATTTATCATAGTTATACTTAATAAGTCAATGAGGTAAATGCTATTCTCATTTTACCAGCGCAGGAAACTGAGACTCATAGATTAATATAAATTGTTCAAGGTTATATCACTAATAAGAGGCAGATATGGGACTGTCTGATTTTGAAGTTTATGTCCTTTCTATCACACTGTGCTGTTTGTCTTTAAAAGTTGAGAAGAGTTCTTACCCATTAGAAATCCTACTCCCAACCCTTAGAGGCAGTTATTGATTGATTAAGCCATTTTACTAGGATTGAGAACCATGCTCTGGGCAGTGTTGAAGAGCTCATGTGTGACAAAACTCATGGCTCTTCTTCCCATTTAGTGGACAAGATATAAACAGCTGTGGAATGGGAATAGGATTGTTCAAGTCACATGCCACATGGCTCTGTGGCTAGTGCTAAAAGGTTTGATTGAGCTATGACCTGCTGTGGATAAAATGTTGATCTTTGCAAAGGATGTTTATGAACTGTAACCTCTTCTGATGGTCGGGCATGGACTATGTTGAAGATAACTTTTGTAGATCTGAAATCTTTGATGATCAAAAACAAAACAAATGCATTCATCTCAGAGAATGGTTTCTTGCCTTGAGAGATAGTGACGTTGAATCTAGGTTTAAGATGATCGACCTGGGACTTGACATAGAAGAAGAAATCCATCTTTGCAGTCATCTCTTAAAGGCAAAACTAGACTGTAATATCCAATTTCATTAATTCCATCAAACATTTATTGAGTGCTTATTGTGTGCTAGACTTTACGCTAAATACTGAGAATTGAGAAATAAATTAATTAAAATTTAAAATTTATTTTCCTTTAAAGAGCACAAGTTCAAATTGCAAGACATATATGTAAATATGTAGATTCTCTTTCAAGGTGATCAGGGCAAAAATAGACAAATATATGAATTTCCTAAGTAGTCTTGAGGAATGGAAGATTAACATAGGGAGAGAGAAGGAATTGAGGAAAATCTTCCTGGAGGGAGGAATTATTAGACTAGATCTTCTTGGATGTCAGGAAATAAACCAGGCAATCATATAGTTGGACAGATGAGAAAACATTCTGAGCAGTGGCTATAGATTTTGCAATGGTGTACTCTATGAAATAAGTTTGAGAAATGTATAGAGACCTGTGTTATCAGTGAGTAAAATGGGAAAGAGGGAAGTGATGAGGGCAGGTGATGAAAGTTAATATAGGTTAACAGGTCAGCTCTCCATTACTGTAACATAATGCCTGAGATAATCCACTTTTAAAACAAGGAAAGATTTATTTTGGCTCACAGTTTTGGAAGATTCACTCCATGGTCAGTTGGTCAATTACTTTTGGGTCTGTAGTGAGGCAATACCTCATAGTGGAAGTGTGTGGTAGAGGAACCTGCTTATCTCATGGCTCCTGGAAAGCAAGAAGATACAGGAAGGGATGGAATCCCACTATACCTTTCAAGGACATGTTCCCAATGACCTAACTTCCTTCCACTAGGCTCTACTTTCTAAAGGATCCACCACCTCCTAGTGGTTCTGCCTCCTCCCAGTCTTTCTGCAGGTTGGGGACCTAGCCTTTAACACATAGGCCTTTGATGGTTATTTAAGATCCAACTATAACATAGGCCATATTTTGAAGAATCTTTTGTGATAGAACTTACAGGACTGGGTGCTAAGTATGTTCATCTAGGAGTGCTTTGTGGGTGAGGTTGGGGCAAAACTCACATGAAAGGCAAATGCATTGTTTCACATAAGAGGTACTGGCCCAGAATCAAGACAATGAAGAAAGAGAAGGCAGGTTCGGACTAAGGCAATTGTAGAAGTTCCCGGAGACTGTTGGACTGGGGAACAAATGAGTGAAATTCTCCACAGAATGACTTTCAGGTTCTGACTCAGGGGATGAGGTGGTTGATGGCACTACTAGCCAAGAGGTATCTAAGTAAAGGAGAGTCTGGCTATGGAAACAGTGATCATTTATTCAATTTGGACAGGTGGAGTGAAGGGAATTTTAGAAACCCTGATGGAAATAACTGGGGGCTGCATATATGGATGTGTCTGAAACTCTGAGGCACTGGGCATGGAAATGTGTGAGTGTTGTCAAGACAAGTAGCATTTAAAAATGGAGGGCCTGGGGGGTTGGTAGCTCTGTGGTAGAGCAGTTGTTTATTATGCATGAGGTCCTGAGTTCAGTCCCTGGAACACACACACAAATCTGGAAATACATTAACTTACTTTTGGAGAGAACATAGAACAGAACCTTAGGTAGATCAGTGTTTAATGGACTTAAGGAAGAGAAAGAAATATAGTCAAGGGGATTGCAAGAATGTAAGAAGTAGGAATGACACCAGCAAAATGTTTCAAATGAAGGAGGTTATAAATAAGCAGGAACTGAGGCATCCACAAATATTGTAAAATGTCCATTGGCTTAGCATGTTGGCGTACTTTATGACCCTTGCCAGGGATGTGCTAAGGACAGGGGACAGAAGTCGGAGGGCTATGTATTAGACTACAGATGAATGATAAGGAATGAGGCCAGCAAGTATAAATTAATTTTTCAAAGAACTTGGGTGAAAGGAAATGAGGAAATGGATGATAGAAAGAGAGGAATATGGGGAGGAGGAAAAAGAGGAGAGGTCACACTTGATTAGTTAGGGAGAGGCATCAGTGTACTTTTAAATGAAGGTGAGATTTCAATAGTAGTCCAGAGGCAGAAAACCAGGGACAGACTTGAATAGCATATAGATACATCATTTAAATTGTCTTGAATAGATCAGGACATTTTCACACCGGGAGTCAGAATGAAGGAGGAAATAATGGGTATGCCAAGAAGAAGGGAATGGGAAGTTGGGTCAGTGGGTGAGATGCTGACAGGGTTCACTGCTACTGGTCACTTTTAATGGGTCACTGAGGGCATCTGCCAAAAATAAAGGAGAATGAAATGTGAGTGAAGATATGGGGACAGGATCTTCCTAGAAGGAAATTTTTAAAAAACAAGATTAATCCGGAGCGTTTCAAATCCAGATGGAGTTGGAAAGCATATGTTTTCAGCAAAGCCAGTCTGCCCGAGGAAGTGGTTTTCCTCTAGCAGGCCCAGTTGCCTTTGCTGGAGTAGAGAAGATTGACTGCAGGACTGAGACTTTGCTGGGGGCAGGGATGTGTGTCAGTGGGAGAGATGAGTTTAAATGATGGATTGTGGAGCTCGTCTAGGCTAAATTGTCAGAAAATAAGGAAAAAATAAGTGGCAACAAGGTCTTCAATACAAAAAGCAGGGATAGTAGGAGGAGCTGGAGATGTGGAAGGAGAGAAAGTGGAAGTGAGGGTCTAGGGTACTGGAGTTCATGATTCCTGATGTGGATCACTTCAAGGTGATGACAATAACCAACAGGTGACCATAGAGGAAAATGTTGAAGGAGAAAGGAGATAAAGATTATTAGATGTGAAGAGGTCAAAAACTGAAAATATAATGGTCAGTTGGTCATTTTTAAAGAAATTGAAGTCACTGAGGAAAATGCTGAGACCTGGGGTCAAATCATTGGAGAGTTGTTAATATATACCAAAGTGAAAAATTTAAAAAATCAACCTCTTTTAAATATCTTCTTTTGATTGATATGATGGTTGTCCTTGCTGGCTCATTCAATCTGAATCTCTCTTCAGTATTTCATTTTCTTCTTCCCATAAATAGAACATGCAGTATTAGATATATTTATTTGTAATGGAAAATTGTACAAGCATATTACAACAAGCATTGTATATGAAAGCAAGTATTCAATATTTGTTGAATGAATTAACATGTTTACCATCAACTTCTTCTGCATTTTTGAGAATTACACACTGAAGATTGACATGGTACATGCAGTTATCTTTATACTTCTTGATACAATACAATAGTTCTTGCTGAGACATGAGAAAGTAAATTGTCTCTGCCTCAAATGAAAACTGCAATCTTAAATTGATTATATATGTTGGCTGTTCAATTTTGAATTCATGTTCCTGACATCTCTGCTCTTCAATAACATTTTTTCTTCTTTGAGTAGCAATGTGACATAGTAGTTTAAAACAAACTCTGGAGCCAGGCTTCTGGGATGCAAGTTCTGTTTGCAACACTATATCTTAGACAATTAGTTTAACCCCTCTCTGGATTAGTTTTCTTATATATGAAATAAATATAATGCTAGTGTTACCACATTATTATTATGTTGGCTATCATTATTATCCAATTATACTTTACATAAATATCGTGATTTCTACCTGTTATTCTGTCACTTGACATCCCATATTTTCCCCTTTGGCTCTTACTCACACTATATAATACCTTAGCCTCTCCAGTATATGATCATAACCTTCTGTATTTGTAGCTAGACTTGGAAAATAATTTTTCAGCCTTCATATCATCTCTACATTTCATTCAAACTTCCTATTAAATATGGTGGACTGAGTGGGCAGGCAATCTTTTATTCAGTTGACTTTATTAAATTCCTATTTATTTGTTTACTTATCATATAGTAATAAAATCTTACCTTTTGAAAATTTCCCCCCTCTTCTCCAGAAGCTTAGCATTTTCATGTATATGATCTTTGTTTTCTGAAAGTGGGCATATGGTTAGCAGCACACTTCTGACTCACTAAGAAATAGAGGAGTCAAGCAGTTGCGTGACTTCTCTAAGGTCGTATACTGACTCATCTGTTCTTTTGTGCTTCACGTTGCGTGCATAATGCTGCTAATCTGGCTTTGATCTCCTGCTTCATTTCAAGGCCTTTCTTGGTTATGAGACCATGATCCTAGCTCTATTGGAACTGGGTTCTGGTTTCTCTGTCAGAATGGATAACTTAGCTATTGCTTTATGCTGTCTAGATCAGAATTTCTGCTTTATTCTAACCTGTCACTTACATGACTTATGTCCTAGACTTCAGCCCATGGCACCCCTGTGATAACTAACCAACTTCCTTGAAGCTCCTGACTTGGATCACCAAATCACACATCCTTCTCAGTTATCCAGGGGCGTTAAATTAATATACCTGATTGTGATTAAGCAGAGAATAAATATATTAGAAGGATATTGAGGTAGATATGGAGGGAGGTATAAACCAAGGAAGTAAACACCTATTGGAGATCCTACCTTAGGAATGGTATGGTTCAGTTTCTACTACAGTTTGGATATTGAATATTCCCCAGAGGTGTTTGTTCCCTTGGTTTGTACCTCCAGGTGGTGCACTTGGAAGATTGGGGGACCTAGAATAAGATCCTTAAGTCACTGGGGCATGCCTTCAAAGGGAATGGCAGGACTTTCGTGTGTTTTTTTTTTTTTTTTTTTTTTTTTTTTGGTACCAGCGATTGAACCCAGGGGCACTTAATCACTAAGCCACATCCTCTGCCCTTATTGTATTTTATTTAGAGACAGGGTCTCACTGAGTTGCTTAGGGCCTCTCTAAGTTGCTGGGGCTGGCTTTTGAACTTGAGATCCTCCTGCCTTAGCCTCCTGAGCCCCTGGGATTACAGGTGTGTACCACCATGCCTGGCTCAGTCTTTTTTTTCCAAGTCCCGAACAATGGTGCCACTTGATCATGAACTAGAACCAAAATAATTTTTTTCTCTTCCTAAGTTAATTACCCTAGCTATTCCATTATAGTGATGGAAACTGCACACTATAGATTCTATGGATGTACTATTATGCTTGAATCCTTGCCACTCTGCGTTTGATTTTGCCAACATTAGACACTCAGAATCTTGTCACTAAAGTCTCAAGTCTGAACTTCTGTTGCAGTGGATAATTTCAAATTGATGTTTCCATGCCACTTCCCCAAAGCTAACAGTTCTGAGAGAGGGCATCTGATTGTGCTTACATCATGCATTCATGCTCTGGCTCTCTGGGTACAGGGAAAGGAAATATTTGTTCTCTTTGACATTAATAATGCAAGTTAGGACTCCACTTCTAGCTAATCTTGAGATAATTGTTAGATAGTAAGGATGCTCCCTTGGTCTATTTTGTGTTGCTATAACAAAATACCTGTGACTGGGTACTTTCTTAAACAAGAAAAAAAAAAAAGAAGCTTATTTGACTTATGATTCTGGTGGCTGGAAAATCCAAACAGCATGGTGCAGGCATTTGGTCAGGGTTTCCTGACTCCACAATGTGGTGGAGAAACAAAAGGGAAAGCAAGCATGTGTGTAAAAAAAGACATGCATGTGGTGGGCCTCCTTTTATAACAATCTGCTTTCTTAGTAATCAGTCTAACCTGAGAGACTTACTCCTGCAATATGGCTATTAATTCCTAACAATGATGATGCCCACCTTAGTGATCTCCCTTAAAAGCCCCATCACCCAATACTACAATATTGGAGATTAAGCTTCTGTATGTGGTCTGATGGAAACAGACCACATTCCAACCATAACAGCTTGTTAGATGGCTAAATGACAAAAGCGTATTGCCGATTGTCCATTTTCCCATTGCTTGCAAGAGTGTCCATATTCCCTCTACCTGAGTCACTTATTGTGTTTGGTTTTAGGATCCACGTCTTCTTCATGTGCCCTGTGCAGCTGTGGTCAACTCTTAGGATCAGATGGGATCCCAAAACCCAGCAACCAGGATGACTGATTGTTCATGATTCCTAATGATTTTAGCACTTTCCCTGGCACCTCCTGTCCCACTAGCTAATCTACAAGTAAACCAAAGGACAGCCACATTTATTCTCTTTTCTTTCCAAAAAAACTGCATTTGTCTTTTATTAAGGATAAGCACATTTATCTATTCCAGGGATATAAAGACAGCATATGAAGGTCTGCCTCCCCAACCCCTTTTTAAATTGAGGACAGGTGAAACCTCCAGGGGGTAATTTGAAGTATCACAAACTGTCATTTTGTAACATGTGGGAAACACCAAAGTGTCCCCAGCTGGGTACTATTATCTGTTCCTCGTCTGAGGACATTTTCTCTGCTAATATTTCTTCAGACCCTGTCATAAGAACCTGTGCATTGTTTGAAATGTCTGCTATTTGTAAAATATCAGCTGGCATGCTGTTCTCTTGGTTAATTATTCAGAATGGAAAAGAGTTTTTATTTTAAATCACTTTTCAGTGTGTGGTGTGTTTTAATTTCATTGTGTGCCCTTTTGTTCCTGCATAATAGTTAAAACAGGACAAGATTTTCCCAGCTACTAGAATCTATTAGCAATTTGTATTTTTCTGATACTCTATGGCTGGAGCTTATATCTGTGTGTGTGTGTGCAATCATAACATTTGAAATATCCTATTCTTTTGTTTAAAAGAAACGAATGGAGCTTTCAGGGAAAGTAATTTATTTATGAATATTTTACCGAGCTTTGAGCAGTGGATATTTTATTTCAAGGCAAAGGAAACTAGACTAATAGTGTGTTTTCACAGAAACAAGGGAGACTTATATATTACTATTTCTGTAGTATTTGTTACCTCATTCTTGCTCTGTGTTAGCTCCCCAACAAATGGAAAGGTCACCTTTTTATTTCCTGCATGGGTTACTGCAAATTCTTTGGGTCATAGGTCGTTTCAGTCCCAATGTTCTAATTTTAAATAAATTAGTCATTTTAAACATGTAGAGTTCATGGATTTGATATTTTGACTCTAATTTTAACCTCTTGCTCCCCTTTATGCATACACATGTGCACATGTACATAGACACATACACCAATATTTATTAGTAGCATTTTAAATTTAAAATTCATTTAGAAATATTTAAGATAAACTAAAAGGCATAGGGAACAATAGCTTCAACCTGGCCTTTTACTTTAGTCTCCTGGTCACCCATTCTCTCGTGTTTAGAAATGCTACCATCTCCTCTCCCATTTTCCCCAGGTTCCATGTAGAGCAGCACTGTCAGATATAATGAGAGACATATATATTATTTAGATGTTATTAGCCAAATTTCAAAAAAGAGACAAGTGTAATTAATTTTAGCAACATCTTAAATTCCCTATATTAAAAGTATTATTTAAATATCTGATTAATATAGAAATATTGAGATATTTTGCATTTTTTTCATGAAATCTTTTTTTTCTTTTTGCATTTTTTTTCCATTTAATTTTGATCCATTGAACACAAATGGAGTACAGCTATTATTTCTCTGGTTGTCCACAAGTAGAGTCACACCATCTGTGCATTCATACATGTACACAGGGCAATGATGTCTGTCTCATTCTGTTATTATTCTTACCCCCCCAACCCCGACCCCACCCTTCCCTTCCCTCTATGTTATCTACCCTTCCTCCATTCTTGCCTCCCTTCCATCCTGAATTATGCATCATCATTCACTTATCAGAGAGATCATTTGGTCTTTGGATTTTAGTTGGTAGAGTGCTTGCCTCACAAGCACAAGGCCCTGGGTTCAATCCCCAGTACCACAAAAAAAACCAAAAACAAAAACAAACAAACAAAAAATTCTAGCCCTTCCTCATGAAATCTTTGAAATCCAGTATACACTTTACACTTGTAACCTATCTCAGCTTGGACTAACCACGTTTCATTTGAATAAGTTTGCTTGTGGCTACTGCCTGTCATATTGGACAGCACAAAGTTCCCTCTTCAGGCTCTTCTTCTACCTCTGGAAGAATAATTTTTATCTCACATTTAGATCAGTATTTTTGTTTGATTTTCTTTGTTTTGCTTTAATATCACTGAGCTGGGTGGAGAGAGATAGGACTGGGTTGAGTAAGGATTAAGGGAGAGAAGACTCAGTATAAGTCAAAAATAAAAAGGACTTGGAAAGCTACTGGGAGAGACTAGACAAATGAGATTGAAGGTATGACTCTGCCAGATGGATTTTACCAGTTAGTGGATTTGTCTTTGAGTGGTGTAATGTGTTTGTATATTTATCCTGATCCAGAATAATCAAGTTTTATGATTGTGGATAATTCCCATATCATAGGAAAAAGGATGAAGCTATACACACAAATGCTTATGGTTTGAGATTAGTTTCTAAACGAAATTGAAAGGATAGGCCCTTTAAGATGTTCAGCCTGTTAGAGATTACAGAATCACTGGTGAATGGGAAGCAGTGGTGTCTCAGAGACTGAGCAGAGCTATTATGGATTTATAACCTTTAGAATTTTGTGGACAATTTTGATATTGTGGGATATATGTAATGTATACTCTCTTTATAATTTTATAATTTTAAATAACTTAATGTAATAATTTAATTGAGATATGCACTGTGGAAAGACATAAATCACAGTTGCTATATACAAGATGTTTCTGTCTGAGATGGAAGATATGTAATACTATACAAGGACAATAATAGAAACGGGTGTAATTTAAAGTGATTGCACCAGGAAAGAATTGAACCTTTTTGTGGGACAGTGAGACTGAGTTAGTAATTTTGGTGCCTAAATTTCAAAGAAAGACCAGGTGCTGAGAGATGAAGAAGTGCTGGCAGTCCAAGAGGAGGAATCAAGTGGGGAATGTGAGGACTATGGCACATAAATTGCTATTAGAGGAATATGAAAGGGTACAGGAAATGAAAATGGGAAGACAGGTAGACTCAGGTCATAAAGACACTTGCCTACTGCGCTGGGAGGTTGACCCTCATCTTGTAGAATTTACTTTAAAGCAAAGTAATTGGTGATTTTGTAGAGGATGGATGGAGCACAGTGGGAAGACTATCTAAAGACAAATGGTTTTAAAAGCTTTTGGAATAATCTGGTTGAAGGATAATGAAGGCCAGAAGTGTATTAGTGGTAGTGAAGATGGGTTTGGAAACTACAGGAAATGTAGGACTTGGTGGTTGTTATGGGCTAAGTTATGTTCTGCCAAAGCCATGGACTGAAGCCCTAATCCTCCAATGTAACTATCTTTGGAGATATGGCACTTAAGGGAATAAGTTATATTTGGCTGTATTCATCAGTTTGGGCTGCTGTAATAAAATACTCTGAGCAGCTTAAATAATAGACATTTATTTGTGGTAGTTCTGGAGGCTAGGAAGCCCAAGATCAAGGTGCCAGTGGATTTGGTGTCCGGAAAGGACCTTCTCCTTACCTGCCTATAGCATCCTTCTCACTGTGCCCTCGCATGGTAGAGAGGAAATTCTCTTGTCTATTCCTTTTCCCATAGTGACACTAATGCCATCAAGGGAGTTCTACCTTCATGACCTTATCTAAACCTTATTATTTCCCAAAGTCTTCACTGCCAAATACCATCACATTGCAGGTTACCATTTCAACATATGAATTGAGGGGTACATAAACATCCAATGCATAATACCCATGTGTATAGCAGCACAATTCACAGTAGCAAGGTTATGGAACCAACCTAGGTGTCCAACAACAGATGAATGGATAAAGAAAATGTAGCACACATAATGAGGTTTTATTTAGCTATAAAGAAGAATGAAATTTTGCCATTTCCAGGAAAATGGATGGAACTAGCATCAGGTTAAAATAAGTGAGACTCAGAAATAATCAAATGTCTTCATATGTAGAAGCTACAGATGAAAAAGGACATAAAGAGATCTCACAAAAATAAAAGAGAAGGGTAGGGAAAACAAGAGAGGGAAAAGGAAGGGGAAGGGAAAGTACTGGGGGATGAAATTTATCAAATTGTGTTATATGTATGGCAGGAATATGCCACAATGAAACTCACTATTCTGTAGAATTATTACACACCAATAAAAATATCTTTCAAAATGCAGTGCAAAACAGAGACGATAAAGGTGGGATCCTTGTCCAATAAAGTTGGTGTATTATAAGAAAATAAACAGATACTGGCATCTTGTGCCCATATAGACAAAAGCCATGTAAGGACACAGAGAAGGCAGCTATCTGTAAACCAAAGAGAGAGGTTTCTGGAGAAATCAAACATGCAGGCACCTTGATCTTGGACTTTTCACTTCCAGGACTGTGAGATCATTTTCTGTTGCTTAAGTCTGTGGTGTTTTGTTTGGCGGCCCCAGCAGACTGACGGTGGCTGATCTCAAATGGATGTAAATTGTAAATAGTTTTCATTTGTGGGCTTTGGTTTCCTCTTGTACTGACTTTACATTGTGAGAACCTGAGAAGCAAGTTGCTTAGTTAGCATCTGATATTTCAGAGAATAGAATGGCTAAAGCAAAAGAGTTAATTGGATGTCAGGATGACTACTTGAGTTTCAGAATTCTGCACGACATTTCCACTCAGCCTCAATAAGCTAACATCATATTTTGCATGCCCATTTCAGGGGTCCAGGTGACCATGGGGGTGTTTGTTTTTCCATCAGTGTAATTAGCCAGCATGACCTGTGTTGGCCACGTCTGGTTGTCTCCTTCCCTTTATTTTGTATTCACTAGATGCTATATTTCTTGTCTCTTATCCAACGTGCCCCACTGATTCCACTTCTGAAAGAAATCAGAGTACTATAAAATGTATTTGTTGTTTTCACTTTAAAAAATAGCATAAGATCAAAGAAAGTACAGTTCTTTTGTGGTTATGCATTCCAGTCGAGAGGATGGAAGGAGAATTAAAATCTTCAGATTTGTGTCTCATTTTAGAGTTTGATTCGATCTCCTTTATGGATTTACCTCATGGGATAGCGCATGTGTGGAATCATACTTAGTCATTATCACTTGGATCTTCTCTGGATGATTTCATTTTTAAAAACATTCCTCACTGGGAGTTTGCTTGTTTGCTTTCTTCCTTTATTTTTATTTCCATTCAACTCAATTACTTTTTTACTGACATTGCTTCCCATAGAGGCTTGATTTTTCATCTCAAGTGACTTACTATCAAAACTTTTTAGATCTGTGACATTCCATAGGTAATACAAGTCTAGCTATTTGTGTTGAGTTGCTACAAATCTTTAAGGTTAGTTTTTAGAGCATATAGGTAAACATGAAAGAGAAGGAATAAACAGAATTAAGTCAAAGATAAAAGCTAACGAAATGTGATTAAATGCAGCACATAGCCCTAATTTTGCAATAAATAAAATAATGTATTTATGTAAAAAAGAGTTGGTTTTAGAAAGCATTACAGTATTTTCTAGCCCAGCGACCTCATATTGCCATTATCAGGAGCAGATCCTCTCCTGTAGTGTCTTCCCTCTGCTCATGGTAGGTCCTATTGTTTTCTGTTATTCATTCCAAACACCTGAGGTCTATGATCTTGTGTCTATTCCTTAGATTAATAGCAGGAACTTCCTTGACCTGGTCATCTTATATAGTCTGACATTTTTAAATACTTTAAATTTATATGCTGCTGACCTTGAAATGTCTATATTTAGCCTGGACTCTTCCTTAGCATCTAGTCTTCTAAATTGAAGAGCTGAGTTGAAAATTCTGCCTGAATATTGAATAAGCATTGTAGACTTACCCATAAATGAATCCTTGGCTTGGCTGGAATTGGTTTCTTCTCTAGTATTTCCTATTTCTATAAATGTCAACATCATCCGTCCAGGAACTTAAGCCAAAATCACTTATCAGATGAAAGAAAAAGGAAGGAAAAAAGAATATGGAAATCTAAGATAATAAATGTACAAATGAAGAAAAAAATAAAATGTATCAGTTGATCATTCAATATAAAATTAGAATTCTGTTATTATTAAAGAGGTATTTAGGGTAGTTAAAAACCAAAATGCCAAGAAGATAATTTCTGTCACAAGCTTAACTCTTTAGTAGCGTTCCTTGTTCATTAGAAAAACCTGAGGCCCCTTACACTTCATGTTAATCAGAGTCTTTTATAGATGGAGGAGCAGGAGACAACTCAAACTGGCTTAAACAATGAAGTAAATGTATTGATGTTAGCAACTGGAAAGTCGGACATAAAGCTGACTTTGAGAGGATGGATCCAGTGAATTAGTGATATTATTATTCCATTTCTTTTTGTCTTTTTCTTGGTTTTAATTGTACAGTGTAGATAAAATCTGAGGCATGATGTCCCTTTGTAGTCTGAGAAGGTGAGTTCCTACATGGCTTTCAGTTTGAGTCCTAAGAGAAAAGAGAGAATATGCTTCAGGAACAAGTTGAGCAAAAGAATCAGGGTTGTGTTGTTGATCTGGACAGACCTGACTTGGGTTCTGTGCTTTCCAACAGCTACTATAAACAATGAAATAGAACATGTGGTTCACATGGCCCACTCTGGTGTGGCAATTGGGTCAGTTCTTCCTACACACCAATGTAAAATCTGGGACATTATTCATGTGAAGGGAATGTTCCATTGTGATGTGGGCAATTGATGAATACCTATTATAGGTGGCCTTAAAGGCACTGTGTGCACCTTCATGCCTCAGACTTTCTGGGGCACTGTTATTTTTGTTGAGTTCCTTTCCTTGGTCTTCTCCAGTTACATTGATCTTTTTATTTTTTGAACACACAGTTTTTTCTTGATTCAGGCCCTTTGACTAACTGTTCCCTCTGACTAGAAGTATGCCTACAACATTTCACTTGGTTGGGTGCTTCTCATCTTGTAGATGGTAGGTTAAAATCATTTTCTGAATGAACTCTTCTTTTTCTGTATCAAAGTGTTTTATCAATGCATTGTGGTTATACAAATATTGAGGTTCATTTTGACAGAAGTATACAAGCATGGAATATAATTTGCTCCAATTCAGTCCATGGTACTCTTCTTTTGACCATTTAGCTACGAAAGACCAAATGGTGCCCGTCAGGCACCCTGTTACCCCACCTTAGTTACTCTACATTATCCTATTTATTTGATTTAGAATATTTATCAGAATTTAAAATATTTCATTTACTTAATTATTTATTGTCTACCACATTATATTTTAAGCTCTTTGGGGGAAAGATGATACCAATCTTATTCCATGGTATATCTTACTTAGCATGTAGAAAATTGTCTAGAACACAATTTTCACTCAATAAGTGTTCTTAAAGTAATAAGTCATTTGGTCCCCTAAAGCCATAAAAATGTCTGTGTTAGAAGGAAATTAAAAGGCCATCTCTGGCAAATAGCCATCCCTCTCTGATATCAGCTCTGGAGATATAGAATTTACCATTCCTCCTTTGGATCTCTGTGACCATTAGAATGTTCTTCCACTTTTTTCCAAGTTAAAAAGTATATCTCACTATGACCCAGATATGCTTATCCTAGCTCTATTCCTTAGAGTCCAATTTGCATATGACATCCTTTCAAGTTGTTGAAGACAGCTATCATATCCTCCTCCATTCCTGCACCTTCTTTTCTTTTAACTTAAGATTTCTCTAATTCTTTCATCTGTTTCTTGTCTAACAAGATTTTTACTTTCCTCACCGGTCTAGTGACTCATCCATTTACATGCTCCAGTTTGTCTATTTTCAATCAAGCTCAGTGATACACACAATATTATTCGTGTCTATTGTGTAGAACATCCCTCTGCCCTTTCCGTGCTGCAGTTCTCTTAATCCTGCTAAACTTTCTGAGCTGCTGATTCAGATTGAACCTACCTCCAGTGTAAAACTCCTTAGTATTTTCCCCAATTGCTACTATTAATCCTCAAGGTGATTAACATACCATTATACATATTTTCAATGACTCATCTTTCTTGTTATTGAAACAGACACAGGATTTTTTTGGAGGTCAGGTTACCATTCAGGCATGTGCCATGGTTGGGCTTCCTGTGAGAGGACTCTACTGCTGCGTTCTTCCCAGCTGTCTGTCAGTGCAAGGCACTAATTTCTGCAGTGGTGATTCAGAATATCCACTCTCTGGATTCTGATGAGAGATTAAACCTTGTCACTATTTTTATATAATTCTTATCAAAAACTCAGAATTGCTTGAAGGATATTCCGTCCATCCATCATTCTAAATGCTCTAAATTATACCTTTTAATCTTGCCAGATCACTGGAGCAATGTTTATTGGGACCTTGGTGGATTTTTGTTTTTTCCTTCTCATAGGATGACTTTTGACAAGTGGTGCTTTGGATCTATCCAGTAACCAACGCTGAGGATGCAATAGGGAATAGCCAAGTTACATTTGTTGTTGCAATTATAAGGATACTGTTAAGTATGCTGTTTATAGTACCCCAGAGAGTACTTAATTTTTATTATGAAGACACAAGAGAGGAATTTTTCTCAGGTTTCAATATCAAATGGAAATAAAGCTGAAACTTTTTGGGAAAAAAAGGCTTATTGATGTTTTCTGATGTGGTGTATTTGATAACTGTATTTCTCCCTTTCATTTGACTGCTGGGCAGCTTAGAGTTAGATTTAGGCTCATGCATAATAACTATGTTGAACTGTGTGGTATGCATTTCTGTTATTGATGTTATTATTGGCTTGACTATTCTCCTATTTTCTTCCAACATTAAAACACATGATTTGATTTATAATTTTCCATTATGTGATGCACTCTGCTAATTGAAGGATTTTTTTCAAAACATGCACTCTTTGTTTTCTCCTTCCTAGGATCTTTGGAAAAATTCTCCTTTACCCATGTGTGTCTAATGGAACTGCCAATCATAATTCCTATTTGTCACTTTTTAGCACACAGGTGGCCTTGTATTCTGTCCCACCCCTTCAACACGTAGATTGGCATGTGATCCAAACAGGCCAATTAGAATAATGCCAAGGCATCTCTGGTGGAGACAGTAGGGATCTTCTTGTCTTCCTGGTTCATAACTACAAAGGTGAAAGCTTTGGACCGCTGTTGATCATATTTCCTTCCATGTGACTGTTTTCTCTTTTCTACCTTGTTTGTCTCAATATGGTGATGAGAGGATTAGACATATATAATACGAAGCAGAAACATATATATGTGTATATATATGTGTGTGTGTATATATATAGGTATATATGAGAGGTAGACAGATATATAATAAGAAGCAGAAACATATATATGTGTATATATATGTGTGTGTGTATATATATAGGTATATATGAGAGGATTAGACAGATATATAAATAGAATCAGAAACATATATAGTATATATGTTGTGTATATGTAAGTATATATGCATACCTCTCTCTCTCTTTACCCAGAGAGAGAGGGCGGGAGGGAGGGAGGGAGGGAGACAGAGAGAGAGAGAGAGAGAACATCTTAATCAAATAATTTGAACTCTGACTGGAACTGAAGACAGATGTGCTGTCATATGTCCCAGTTCTATGCAACAATATATTTCAGATTTTCCTACAAAAAATTAAAACAAGGTTTCTATTGCATTTACTAATACATAATATTCACTCCTTTTTTTTCTCTATATGTACTTTTATAACCTTCCTTACATACTTTATTGAATGAATGTATATATGGATGGCTAATGGATAAATAAAAACATACCAGCATCTATTTCCATTTATCTCTCTCTATATATATAAAATATATGTGCAATTGTTTTTGTGAGCACAAAGGGAAATTTTATATTTATCTGTATATAAATACATTTTGTGCCACTTGTCTCTATCTTCTTGGCCAGCTCTGATGCTTTTGGATTTATATTCTATTTTACTTTTTCTACTTACTAACATGTTATCCATCATATGATCATCATAAAATAGATATTTTGGTGTAAATGATTGATCAATATGGCAGGTTTGGAGCATATATCTATTTTTAAAAATAGCCATACCCATATGTACTGACCATTAGTCAAGAGTTGGGTTAGATTATTTTTCAGGAGTAAATCCAAACATATCAAATGTTTTCCTAAAATTCTGAAATATCACATTTTCTACATTTCCTCATTCTATTAATATCTAACTAAACTTTGACATCAGCTCCTAACAAATAGTATGCATTTTATTCCCGATGTTTTGGATTTATTTTTCTCATCATAAAATAATACAAGTTTACTATAGACTTTTTATGCAATCTAAATATATATAGAAGAAAGCAAAATTCATCTTTAATCCAACCACCAGAGAGAATCATTGTTCGTTTTTTGGTACACACATTTTTATCCTTTTTCATGCATGAAATAAACATATCTTTGTATTTTTTAACAAAGCCATGGTAGACCCTTTTATATATTGCTTTTTTAACTTAGCAAGCTGAATGTTTCTATATGTGTTTTCAACCTTTTAAATAACATATAAATTCTTTCTGCTTTTGAATATTTATGCAAGCTGCTTATGCCTCTCAAACAAGCAGTTTTCTTATGCTAACTTGCTTTTCAGTCTAAAGCCACAGAGGTTTGGGCTTTCTGCATTTCTGAATGAGGATATATGTGCTGCTGTAACTGTGTCCTCAAGAAACCTACCTTATTACTACAAGGTATTTCTTAAGGCCCAAAATGGAAGTTCCCTATATTAAATTCAAAACTACAGTGATCTTCTGGGGCTGTAGGGCATGGAGTTGGATTTCTGATGCTTCTCCTAGTTGCATGTCCTGATTTTTCTCTAAATTAGATCAATCTCCCTTAATGCTTTGTTATTGCTCTTGCACTGATCTTTTTGGTTTTTTTTTGTAAGATATCTTTATTACAATGAAAATAAAGTATTTTTCTTATGACTTTTGCATTTGAAATTACATTTGCATGTTTCTGAACTTTCTCTGAACCTGCTGAAATTTACTTTATGATTATCTGGTTTTCAAAGACCCAAACAATTGTATTTCAGATTTGTTTTCAACTATCAACTGTTGCGAAAGTGGCGGTGAAAATCCAGAAGGTTTTAGGATTGTACCCCAATGGTTACTTTTTTAAGATCTGTCTGTTGAACACTGCAGTGTCATTAATGTTAATCTGGCCTGTATGTCCCCTCAGCTCCTTTCAAATCTAAAATTCTAGAGTCCTTGTTACTGGATTTTAAACTGGTAGTAACTCTCCAGGATAATACTACATCGGTGGGCCAGGGGATAGCTGTTTTAGCCCAAGCTTGTTAGCTCTTTGTGGTTTCTGTGTGGCCTCAGGTTTCCTATCTCAGCATGCAGATGTCTGGTAATGACCAGCCGGGCCAAAGAACAGTGACAGAGGCTGATTCTGTGATGCTACCTTTCTGTTTCTAACACATTCCCATGCGATGACCACATGATTGATGCCCATATTGAATCCACCCTTTCTTTGTCCTGGCTTTGAGAAAATGCTATTCTTTCAGATACTATCACATACTTTTGTTTACATATCTCGTCCTAGGTGTGCACCAGAGCCTTTCCTCAGGGATTGGTCTCAGGGTCTTTTAAAAATAGCCCTTTCTTCCTATTCTCCTTATTTACTAACGAGACTACTACAAAGAAGACCATTTGCAGAATATTTACTACATGCCACACACTGTGCCAAATATTTTATGTACATGTTGAAGGCTGAAGCTATTGTGCACACTTTCAGAAATGTAACTCTTAATCCCTTTATAAAAGCAGCTTGCAGTTTAGACTAGGTATTTCTGGGTAAAGAGGATGGGGAAGCTGGGTGTGTTTTAACGCTAGTCGTTCATGGAGGTTGTAAAATGTATTGATAGGTTGTATGTGTTTGTGTGTGTGTGTGTGTGTGTGTGTGTGCGTGTGATGCAACTTTGTCCTGATTTTATAATTTTTTTCTCTCTGAATACGCATGTTTAGAAATAATAGGGACTAAAGGGTATGATTTGGTCTATTAATATCCTTGATTCACTCTACAATAGAACTCACTATGGGCTATCCCTAAATAGCGAGCTCCCTCTATGCATTTCAAATTTGATTGGACTTGCAGAAATTTGATTTTCCTACAATGTATCAGAAAGATATGTGTGAAACAAGTCTGTGGTATGAAGAGCACTGTGCTCCAGGCATCCTTGTTTAGTTGAGTTATTTGACAGTAGGAGGCAAATGGGGTAAATTTCCAGCATGACTCTAGAGGCCAATGGAGGAAAAGACAAATTATAGATGCTGGCAGATTTTCTGGAAATATCATTCTAACTCCCAGTTTTCTGCTTTGCTTATAATTAGAAAGGTACATTGCCCTCAGATTTTACAAAGCACTTTCATGTTCCTTTTCTCATTTCACAGTTTATGTACCTGGTCACATGGAGAATGACACTTTCCCTTTCTCGTAGCTTTCACAACCCTCAGTGCCTTAATATTCACTGTCTTCATAACATCTCTTTCCAGCTCCTGGTAAAGGGTGATTTCCTTCTTTCTTGTCATCCATTCAGTAGCTATTTGAGAGCAAACTATGTACACGACAAAGTGTGCTAGACAAAATGAAGACATATTCTTTGTCTTCAAGAAGAGGTAAGCACATAATTTGACAAGGCCAGTCCTTGGCACCATGACTGACATGTGGCCTGTGGCATGCACTAAGTGTGAGGTGCCTTGCTTACTCTCTAATATCTAGAGATGTGTGTGTGTGTGTGTGTGTGTGTGTGTGTTCCTGCAGGAATGAAATGGAAGACCTGACCTGGAGTGGATGTGCGTGTTTGGGTTGGGGGCAGATCCAAGAGGTTTCTTAGCATAGTAATACATGATCTATGTATTTAATGATAATAGTAGTTAGGATTATTACTACAGACCAGGTACTCTTTCAAAGGCTTTATATGCATTATTTGATCTTTATAATAATTCCAAAGAAGCAATTCAGTACTGTTTTTCTTCTGACCAACAAAATGGAAGTTCTGAAAGGTTGAAAAACTTATCCAGGGCCATCAGGTCAGAAGGAGCTAGAGCACAAATTAGAATCCAAGGAACATCTCCTTTACCACTGCATAGGTGGCCATATATTTTCATATAAACTGAGTCACTTCTGAGAGTGAATGAGGGTGATTTTTGGTAATAATGTACTAGTAACTTATAATTGACCCTGTGCCAGCAAACTAGGATGGGCAGTCCCTGCTTACTAAATTTCATAATTCCCACAAAATACATATGGCAATTTGCATAAAACTATGTCTTACAGCATTCAGAGTTATTCTTCCCTATCCTTCACAGAACCCAGGACTACTCTGAGTGCTGAGAAGAATATACTGCATATATTTGCTATCAAATTCAAGAAATCAGATGTTCTAGATCACTATTTGTTACTTCGAAATATAAGCCAGTTAGTTAACTGTGTCCTCTATATCAAACAGTGGAACTGCGGGGCAGATCATAGTGAATGAGGAAGAGAATAATTGCTCCAGTGATGACAAAGTTTGTGGGAGTGTGGGAAAGTTTGGAGGAGGAAAGGAAGAAAAGGCAGGGATGATTTGTCCTGTCTATTCAGGGATGGTGGACTTAAGACTTCTTTAAATCTGTTAATCTTTTTGGTATCACAGTTCACATGATAAACAAATTTCCCTGGATACTTTCAGATGAGCTAGAATCCTGCATCATCCACGATTTCTCAATATGGGCTGCAAAAGAGATTATGTGTAACTAATCTCCACAATCTAACTCCACTTCCTATAATCCTTCTCCAAAAATAAAATGCAAGTGAATGAGAGAGACCTCATGAATGGGATAACCTTACATTTATTTTTATTGATATTGAATAAGTAAATCATTCTAAATTTGTGCCTTAATTTTGAGTACTTATAAATAGCTTGCTGCTCATTTTCCATGTCCTACTCCAAGCTACAAATGTCTGAAAACCTACTCCAAACTATGAATAAAATATTTTGTTTGAGATTCAAGTTTACTGAATTGTTGTCTAAAATTGGAAACAGTGTAACCCTGGCCTTCTTTCATTTTCAAAAGAGATATCCTATTTACTTAGTTCTTTCCTATCAATTCGGCAATCTGCATGGGTTTGTGAGCCATTAGCACCTGTAGATGACATCTTCTAACTTGTTTGCTTTCTGGGCCTTTCTGCATGGCTGGGTTTTCATTTTCGTGTTTGCACGCTCTCTCGTCTCTAACTTGAGAGTCAATGTTAGAGTTCAATTTTATTGTGAATGCACATATGTTATATCCTGATACAAAGTAATATGAGAAGGGATTTTGGCAAATCATATTTAATCACTGTAAATATTTCCTGTTGTTATTCACATTCATAATGAATTTTAATCAGGTAGAAAATATCTTTAATTAGACCAATTTAAAATTCAAAAGTAATCCACCGAAATGATGTGTCACAGTGCTGAGTTTAAATCTATGAATTTCTCATCTTTAAGGTGAAAAATTAGTTCCTAAAGAGATATCAATCTTTTTCCATTTAGTGTCTCACAAAAAATTGACTAAAATTATTCTTGGAATCTCTGATGCTACAATGTAGAAGATTCAGATCAACATGTTAACAGGACTCTTATTAATTTTTCTCAATAATGAATTCTTGTCTTGGAGCACATTTTAACTTTGCAAACTTGTTTTAAAATACCTCCTTTTTGGAATACATGCTGTTAAAATCAGAGGAAAAGTTTGGCTTTGTGTGGTCTAATCTTGGCATACAAGGTGGGCATTGAAGATTTTCAGGAAACTGATTTTTATGTTTCTTTATCCTCAGTGTCCATGTTTTCCTACACTACAAGCAATCTTTGCCTTATCTACCATATTTACTCCAGCTACAGCATCTGTGACATTGAAGTCCACTTTCTCCCCTATTGGAATGCCCTATTGTTTTCAAATATGTAGTCCTACATATTTGAGTCCAAAGGGAATATATTATAGTGGTAAGACTGCAATCTCTGGATTTCCTCCTCTTCTCTGTGGGTTGCTAAGCAATGCATAGAAAGCACTTAGTACAGTTCTTGGTGCACAATAGGTGTAAGTGGCGAGGTCACAGAGTGTTTCCTTCCTTCACATCCCTGAGCCATCTTGCTCAGGGCTCCAAGACCTTTTGTTCTGAATTCGTCCTTAGTTTTTTTTTTTTATTGAAGAAAATTTGTTCCTCCAATGAGATGAAGTGAAGTCATTTTCAGGATTGTGAGGTTGTGATGACAGAGGGAAAACTTACCTTCAGAGTCCCCTTGTTTATCTTCATGTGGGATTTGGGAGCTATGATAACTATTACTTTCCTAAGGCATAAGAGGACTATGAAACACTGTTTCTGAACCAAGCCTGCCCCACAACCCTGAGGCTTTGCCCAAACACTGTAACTGTGTGGCAGCTTCTTGCCACCTGTCATACTAGTGGGCTTGAACCAATCAATAGTTGCTGTTGGTTAAAATAGTCATTATGTCATTTTTAGATCTTAAAATTCAATTCCACTGTGATTACCCCATAAAATTGAGAAAAGCGTGTGAAGAATTATTCACAAAAGAAGAAGAAATGAACCTAATGTTCTTTTGCACTCAGCCTTCATGGTGTCACATGCAGCAGGTGTAGAGCAAGCATGGGCCCTCTCTGTTCTATTGTCACCAATCAAAAGTTTGATGGTGGCACTAACATGAGTTTCAGATCTTGTGAATTCTGGCTAAAACTTCTTCAGCTCTTGTACTGCTGTCTTTGTTTAGAAACTGTAAAGATTGGCAATAGGAGTTAGGAATTTGCAGGATTTAGAATTCTAACAGTAAATCCGGGCATAATGAGCCTGAGGTGGCAATGGGATATAACTTGCTGAAAGTTGTTTGGGCAACCAATTATGATAGAAACACCCAGACTCAGTCTTGCTGGCCCAAATTGTCTAAATATGTTTATCATCCTAGTGGCAGTGTAATCAACATGACATGCGTTGATGAGCAAGATACCTGGCAGGTAATGGTTTTGTCTGATATTGCTTCCCCCTGCCCCCACTCCCCCGGGGCAATTGGGCAATGCCTAGAGTCAGTGTACTTTGGCAAATGTAGGTTCTTCCAATTATATTAGCATTTCACCATGTCAATGAGGTGTAGGCTTTGAGTTACAGAATAATCACACCCAGAGAATTTGTTATAAATGCTGATTCTGGAACCTCCTTCTCAGAGATTTAGAATTAGTAGATTTAAGTTGGGGTTCAGGAATCTTCATTTTAGAGATGCTCCTTTTTTTTCTGTTTTTGGAGGAACTTGGAATGGAACCCAAGGTCTTGTGCATGTCAGGCAAGCCTGTACCACTGAGCCATATCTTCTCAGACCTTTTTATTTTCTGTTTAGAGACAGGGTCTTGCTATGTTGCCCAGGCTAGCCTTGAACTTGTGATCCTCCTACTTCAGCCTCCAAAGCAGCTGAAATTTTAGATGTGCACCACCACAGGCTCCCCTAGTGTTTCTGATGGAAGTGTTCCACATTTAGAAAGCACCTGCATTAAGTACCATAGAAATGAAAAGTTGTACCCCATTTGTGTACAATGAATCAAAATACAGTCTGTAAAAATAAAAAAAAATTTCAAAAAAGAACTATGTAGCAGTTTGATTCTTGTGGTGTAGAATGCACAAATGTGTTTTCCTCTTTTATTTGATGCCCTTCATTCAAATTCTTCACTGACCCATACAGTCTGTATCACCTTCTGGTGTCTCAGTGCTCTCTGATAATTTCTGACTATGTAGTCCCAGGATCCCTTAGGGCTTCATAATTTTGAAAAAAAAAATCAAGGTGGAAGGAAGATATGCTATGGATGTTCATTAAGTCACACCATTGGTTTGCCTTTGTACTGTGATTTACACGTGCTGTTTATTTAACTCATTTAATGCTCGCTATAACACTCTGAAGTTAGTACTGCTATAGTATATCAGGAACACATTCTCAGAGGTCACATATTTGTCCAAGGTCATCCAACTAATGAAACATTGACTTGAGATTCAGATCTAACCCTTGGTACTCCAAAGTACATGTTCCTTCCATCACAGAGAGAGTTTAACCTAACAGAGTTTTTACCTTCCTCTTTCTCCATCTTGAAACTTGCTCATACAAAGCCATGGGAGAGAGTTGCTATGAACTGAAAATTTATGTCCTCCCTGAAATTCATATTTGGAAGCCTTACCCCAAATGTGGTCTTTGGAGATGGAAACTTTGGGACATAATTAGGCTTAGATAAGGTCATGAGAGTGGGGTCTCCATGATGGGATTAGTGTCCTTGCAATAATATAAAGAGAGAATGGAGTATACCTTGTTTCTTTGCTATGAGTGAATGCAGAGAGAAGGTTAATTTCTGCAAGTTTCAAAGGAAGTTGGCACCTCGATTTTGGGCTTCTCCTCCTCCGCAACTATGAAAAACAAATGAGTGTTATTCAAGCTACCCGGTCTATGTATTTTGTTATAGTAACCCAATTTGAGTAAGATAAGAGACATTAATGGACTTCAGGTTTAAGGAGTGCTGCCATAGTATTCGGCTATGTTGAATTCTTTCTTTCTTAAAAACAAGTATTTTAAATTGACAAATAATTATTATATATAAATCTATTTAGGGGATGCAGTAGTTGTTTTGATACCTATATAAACTTGGAACGATCTAATCAGGCTAATTAATATACCCATCACATCATATACTTATTTCCTTGTGATGAGAATATCTTAAATTCCTTTGAGAACTTTGAGGCATGCAATATATTATTATTAGCAATAGTTGTCCTGCTGTGTAATAGAGCATCAGATCTTATTCCTCCTGTTTCATGAAAACTTCCTAGCCTTTGACCAGTCTCTCCCCTTCTCTGTCCACCCTGCCATGTTTGGCATCTGGTAACCACCATTCTAGTCTCTACTGCTATAAACTGGACTTGTGGGAAATCACATCATATTTATCTTTCTGTATCTGCCTTTTCCTGCTTAGCATAACGTCCTCTAGATTCATCTAATTTACAAATGACAGTTTCCTTCTTGTTTAAGACTGAACAATATTCCACTGTGCACATAGACCACGTTTTCTTTGTTTACCCATGGATGGGCACTTCCACCGAATCTGTATCTCAGTTATTCTGAATAATGCTGCAGTGGACCCAGGAGTGCAGACCTTTCTTCTGCATGCTGACCTCAATTCCTTTGGATGTGTACCCCCTCGTAGGATTTCTGGAATGGTAATTCTGTTTAATTTTTTGAAGTATCTTCTTACCTTTTTCTTTTATGGCCATACTAATTTACATTCCCCAAAACAGCATATAAGGGTTCCCTTTTCTTCATATCCTTGCCAACAGTTGCTATCTTTCATCTTTTTGATAATAGTCATTCTAATGGATTGACATGGTACCTCATTATAGTTTTAAATTGCATTTCCTTGATTATTAATGATACTGAGTATTTTCTCATAAATCTGTTAGTCCTTTGAATGCCTTCTTTTTAGAAGTTTCTATCCAGTTCTGTTTCCCCATTGTTAATCAGGTTACGTGTTTTCTTGTTTTTGAGTAATTTGAGATCCTTGTATATTTTGGATAATAACCTGTTATCTGATGCATGATTTACATATATTTCCTTCTCAATCTGTGCAGTTCTCTTCACTCTGTAAATTACTTGCTGTGCAGCTTTCTTTATTCTTAGACATTAATATGAATTACAAAAAAGTTAGTTAATGATCCAGTAGGGAAAGTACTACTAGGTGTTTATGGTTCCATTTCCCTAATAAGGATTTTTTTTTCCATCCCCACCTTTGTTTCACTAGTCCATTGGCCTTGCCTGAGGCCACCACTCACTACATATTTTATAAGACTTGATCCAGGGAGGTAGAACCTAGTTGAGCAGAGGAAATTAACTATGGAATCACTTAGTACACTCCCCTTTGCTCCTGAAAAGTACAAGTGATTTACTGGATGATTTTAAGGGTACTTTGCTAGGGTCTTAATGAATAGTTGGAATGCACATAGCATAGTGAGAAGTTTTCTTCTTTTTCAATCCTAAAGTTTTCCTGTTAGGTACATTTAGTTAAGTGAAAAAAAAAAGATGCAATTTAGGAGAAATATTAAGTAAATTGTAGTAGAGTTGTTTATGGTTATCGGACAGAAAATTGGAAGGTAGCATGTTCTTAGAGCTAGGAAAGAATGGTGGTGATGTTTTGAATGACTGAGGTTTGTGAAAGTTTGGAGAGCTGGATTCTGAGCAAGGAATAGGAAAAGGATCTAATAATTATAGGCACTGGAGGAGCTTCTTCAAATTATCCAGGTTCTTCCCAACCAGGAACTGCTGATTTATAGAACAATTAGCTTATTTCCCATGATTCATAGCCTTCAAATGAAAGAGGAGTTCAGTAATAAATAGTCTTGCTCATTATCAGATAATCAGTTAATGGCTTCTCTGTGGAAAAGTTAGACTGGAGCTTGGTCCTGAAAGCATAGCATGTTTTTAATATAAAGTGGTAAAGAGAAGATATTTCAGGCAAAGGAGTAGCAGAAATACAGGTGTAGAGAAAGTAATAGTTTTGAGGATACTGAAGGATAATGTGAGGGTAAATAATGGGATAAATCAACCATCCCCAAACCTGGTGGCTTAAAAATGTTTATTTTCTATCATGCTAAGTGAAATAAGTTAAGCCCAAAAAACCAAAGGCCAAATGTTTTCTCTGATCAGTGGATGCTGATACATAATGGTGGGATTGTGGGGGGGTTAAGAAAAGAATGGAGGAAGTATGATGGTGTAGAGGAAAATGGGACGGGAGGGGGTGGGGGAAGGAAAGATAGTAAACTGAGACAAGACAGTATTACCCTATGTACATGTAAGATTATATGAATCATGTGAATCTACATTGTGAAAAAAAGATATTTTCCCTGCTGTATAATCATATCAAAATGGGTTCTACTGTCATGTATAATTAAAAAGAACCAATTAAAAAATATGTTTATTCTCAAGGACTTGCCAGTTGACTGGAGTGTCTCTGCTTCATGATGTGAATCTGTTAGTGTGTGTGTGTCTCATCTTCTTTGGGATAGCAGGAGAGCAGAGGGAGGGTATTTTACAGAAAAGGAAGGTGCAAGACAAGCCCCCAAATTTATGTTCACACTTGTGAAGCCTTTGCTTATGTCCTGTTTTCTTGGTCAAATCAAGTCAGTTGGCTGAGAACAAAATCCAAGGGCAAGGAAATACTCTCACCTCAATTCCTGGACATAGTTTGACTACACTAGAACTTTTACTTGTTTCCATGAATTACGTTTTGTACGTAGTTTGAGTTAGGAGTGGTCTTATCCCATCTACCTTTACAACTGAGGGATGGGAAAGTACTTGTGCAACAATTTAAGACAGGAGTCAACAAATATTTTCTTTAAAGGGTCGAGTAGTAAATATTTTAGGCTTTGTGCGCTATACCTTCTGGGTGGCAACTACTCAAGACTGACACTTATGCGGGAAGCAGCAGAGTGATGATATATAAACACACAGGTACAGCCGTATCCTAATAAAACTTTATTTACACAAAAAGCTAGCTGGCTGGAGGACTGGAATTAGTCTGAGGGTTGGATTTGATCCCCAGGCCATAGTTTGCATAAAAGTGATTTAGGAGATAGTGCTGTGTAAATTTGCACTGAGGAACATCAAATATCATTTGACTCTCCTTATAGGATTAAATTGACCTGCATTGTGTAACCTCTGATTTATATCCTGTCAACTGGAAGGAAAAAAATCCATGGTTGATTTCCAAACCGAGATTATAATAAAGGTTCCTTTTTGTGCAATTGGTGCAAATTGGTGAGTATTAATTGGAAAACAAATTTTCAGATGACTCAATTGTGTTCTGATCTAGAATTACAAATCCATGCGTGGTTCTGTTTGGCATACTGCTATTCATGATTCTTATCAGAGGATTACATGGAGATGCTCTTTTGGCCTCGGATGTGATTTCTGAGCAATTGGAAAATACTTGGGGATCAAAAGTACACATTTTTCCTTTCTGTGGAAGAAAAAGGAGTTAGCAAATTAATGTAGAAACAAATCATTTATATTTGTTTGCAACTGGGAGCTGTTAAAGGTTCAATTCAGAAGGGAGATTTTTGTTCCTCCTCTAACTAGCTCAGTATTCAGATTTTGTCTCATACGATTTTTGGCTGTGAATCCTGCACTGTCTTCTCTTTGTCTCTGGTCGGTGTTTTGGTCCCTTACCTAGGCCACAGCTTAGGGCAGTACTGGCATGGTCAGTTCATCTGCTAACCATTTATCAGTTTCCTTCTCTTTCCATCTGTCATTTTTCATGGATTCCCTTAAAAATAAACATCTTATTTAAAAGGAAAATGTTCTCTGCTGAGAAAACTGCACTTTATAGGTAGATTCTGAATGCCAGCCCCTTTCTTTATATACCACCATTGACGTTCCAGGTACAGTTCCTTTCATGTCAGATAAATTTCTTTTAATGTGAAGATACATCTATAATCCTGCACTTCCCTATTAAAGTTCACATTTCTCTGGTGGACTGAATTCTCTCTCTTTTTCTCCAAGGTAACATAGCAGGAACTGAAACAATTTTAGGCCTTTTTAAACTAATTTGTTTTTCATCATTGAGATTTTGCTGGTTTTTATTTGACAGACATGTAGAGGTAGGCAGTAGTTTCTTATTTTATTTATGGGGAAAAGCAGAAGAAATAGCACCAGGTTAAACCAGGCAAATGAATTTATTCAGGGACTGTTTATTGAAAGGATAAAATAAGCAGACTGAAAGTGCCATGGCTACCTGGCTCTGAGGAGCTGGTAACATGTCATTGCTTCTGAAATAGGAAATGGCATAACTGAGTTAGAACTTGATTCTGACACCACAGCCCATTCTCTCTGTGTCTAGCAGTACCTATGGATTTAAGGAAATGTCTGGGAAATAATGCCTCTTGTTTACTGTTTCTGAACTGTATGCTCAGTAAGAAGTCTGAATTTTTATGATATTATAGATAAGAAATGTCCACATTTAGTTTTGTTAACATGCGTTCCTTTATAAACACGAGTGTTTGTTAACGTGAGAGGTTCAGTGTCCCATCTTTTTAAACTAGACCACAGCAAAATTAATAGAAAACTAAAATCTTCATTTAAATAATAGAAAAGGACACTTCTTAATCATTGCCATAATTTCTTACCTTCTGGTACACCAAAGGAGAGACGTGGGTTTCTGAATGTATGTAGTTCAGTCTATAAAATTGTGGTCAAATTTTTAATAGTGCTTCCGTGGGGTAAGGATTATTCCAAAACTTTACGTGTATTGACTCATTTCATTATTAAACAATTTTATGGAGCAAATACTGTTATTATCCTAGGATAGCAGGTGGGAATACAGAGACAGAGGTGAACTAACTTCCCAATTAGCTTCATCACAGCTATTAAATGGGAGAGCTGAGATTCAGATTCTGCCAGTCAGATTCCAGGGACTGTGAGTTAGATATTTATGGCTGTGGGAATGTCAGTGAGGTAGTGTTGGCATCTGGAGATGCCCTAAGGATGGTTCTGCAAATGTTAGAAAAACTGCAAAAGAACCAAATCTTGCTAGTGAAAAAAAAAAAAAAAAAAAGTCCTGATGGATTGAAGAATCATTGCTAGGATCATGCTGACAGGATCTGATAAAAGTACAGACGTTTTTAGACAGACTTTGACTTACACCTTTTTCACAGCAAGCCCAGTGCAGCACACATAGTAGGTGCACAATAAATTATTGTTGTTGAAGTGGTATTAGAAATATTTTAGTAAAGAGTAAAATTATTTTGTAGGCTTCCAAATATCTATTCACAGCATTAGCTGAACAAATAAAACTTACAAATGGGTCTACTACTCAGGATAAAGTCTTGTTATATCCCTGTGGATGCTCAAGGGAGCTCCAGTGTTTGCAGAAAAGTTTTACAAAGACTGAAATAATATCCACCCCCTTTCCCCTGGTGAGATGATCATTAATTACACAATGGAATATTACTCAGCCATAAAGAATAATGACTTTATGGCATTTTCCAGTAAATTGATGGGGCTGGAGACTATAAGCCAGTCCCCAAAAGTCAAGGGTTATATGTTTTCTTGGAAATGCAGAAGCTAATCCAAAATTAGGGGTTGTGGGTTATGAGAAAGAAAGAGAGAAAAAAGGGGGGGCATGGAGAAGGAATTCCATCAAAATATAACATTCCCTTTCTTGATATCTACTTTCTAAGATTGTAAGTAAATGATCCCAATCACTTAAATTTATGAATCTTTATGATTTGATTAGGGACATACTTGTATTTCATTATAGTCTCTTTCATTTCTCAATACTCAGCCTGGGCAAGCTACTCAACCTTCCTAAACCTCAGATTAAGTTTGTGAGATTGAGATCCTACTTCCTATCTCACGGATTGTCATGAGACTTCAGTGTGATTATAGGTACAAAGCTCTCAGTGTAGTGTTTGACAGCCATCAATCCCCTCCCCTCTAGTTTTTAACCTGCACCATCTTAAAGAGTTGCCTTTTCACACCTTATCTGGGCTTTGATGTTTCTTAGGACAGCGGTATCAGAAACTAATTTTAAAATAGTGAGGCTCATTGCAAGGCTATCAGAAGATCACAGAATTGATTGGCATGAAAAAGAAACTTGTGTGGAAAGAGACTGAGACCATAGAGAAACCTAGTGGCCAGGATGCAGAAAAGAATGATCTCATAGCATGAATGGTTGAATAAATAAACCTGGCCAGCATTTCCTCTGCCCAGGTATCTCTCAGTGTTCAAAGTTGAAGGATGGGCTAGTCTGACTGACTGAGCTTACATCACGTGACTTCTCTGTGGCTGTTACTGAGTATGTCCCCTGAAATCCTATGGCAGGAGGAAAGTTCTGGATTTACCCTTCTAACACAATATACACACTAATGAAGAACATGGAATTCTCCATAAGGAACTACAGATGCCATTAGAAGAGTAAATGAATGCTGTATGGCCCCCATCTGAACATATATATGTTCACAGTATTCTAGCATATTCTTACAGACCCTGGGTCCGGGAGTTCTCTGTCTTTATGTTTGTAAATAAAAGGATCTTGATTAATGTTAGCTTGTTTTCTCAGACAGCCTTTTCTATCTCTTTGGTTATTTTAATTGCTTGACCTTGGGCATTCTCTATGTCCTGTTAAGTTTTTATTGAGCTGTGGCAATCAGAGATGGCAGTTTTGTGTGCTGACATAGTGTGGTTGGTTTCAAGGCAAGACTAATGTGTTTGGTTTTATATCCAATATCTTTGGTCAACAATAGTGTTATTTATTAGAAGAAAATAAATGCAAACCTTGCTGGTTTGGAAAGGACTAGCATTTTAGAAATGGATGGATTTGAACAAACAGTAAGCTATTTGGCTCTGTTTAAGAGAGGGCAAGAACAAAGAAAGACCTGCATTTCTATACATCCTCAATCTGTTCTCTGAATGCAGAAACCCTTTGGTTTGTGGTTTGGATTCAGGTTGATTTGGTTGTCAGTTCTGGTTTTCCAAATGCCTGGCCTTGGCCCGATCGTTTTAATGTTGCTGAGTTTCAGTGTTGTCATCAGTGAAACTGGAATGAATAATAATGCCTGGCTTGACAGGTTTAAGTATGATTCATGTAATCGTACTTCTAAAGGATTTGGCAGAATATCAGGCACATTGTAGAAACACAATTAAAAAATCACATTTTCTCTTCCCTTTGCACCAAAGAGACAAGAGAAATCCAAAATAATTGAAATCACTGGATCCTACTGGGGTTAGTGAAGGGAAGACTTTACAGAAGAAGGGAGCATAGAGCTGGTCTTTGAGGGGGAAAAGTAAATAACTTCACAGCAAAGAAGGTTTGAGGACATGAATGGAGAAGAGACAAGATATCTGAAAGTTGGAATCAAGATCAGTTTTTCTTGTGATTATCAGGGTAGCTGGTTAGAAAAGGATGAAAGGTGATAGTAAGCTAACTGCTAAGGAGATAAAAGTTGAATTAGGGTGTTTCTGAGCTCATGAGGCATAAAATCAAAATAATACTGAGAATGATAAATTCATCCATGAAGCCCTGGCTTAGCTCAAAGAGTAAATTGGCTGATCTATTAAGCTATGAATACTTCCTTTTCTTTTTTTTTATTTTTTGTCAATTTAAAAATTTCATACAATCTCACATTCAAGGGTGCTGATTTTTTCACAGAATCTCTTCTGATCCCTTCTCTCCAGGTTGTCTATGTTTGCATGATTGCTATGTGTATGCCCTTCCAGGGTCACTTCATTCAAAGAGTCACAGAATGGTCAAGATAGGCTTTTCTGATCCACCCATTTTTAGATGAAAAAAACTGAAGCTCTGAGACAAAATGCCAAACATAGATTTTTGGAAGCATGTGGTTAAAACATCACATGGACTCTAGTGGTTACCTTTCTTCTACGAGATGTGTTAACTTGGTTATCTAACCTGACCCTGGAACTCCCCTTTCCTCTCTGTGTAACAGGAATGGTAAAAGCTGCCTCAGATGGTGTCCATGAGATCGAAATAAGGAAACACCTGTAGAACACCCAGCAGAAATCTCAGTGTTAGCTGCCTTCCCCTTCCTTTTGGTACCCTTCATGTTCTGGAATTTAAGGAAAGGGTGGTGCCATTCCTTAAGAGAGAAATGTTAAAGTCAGAGGCAAAACCACAGAGAGAATCTAAAAGTAAACGCATATGCTTTTTGCTTTTCTTCTTTCTCCAGGATTATATTAGGGAAAGAGATGAATAGTATTTTTCCTGAGTCACTGTGCCTGGGGCTGGGACACTTCTTACAATTCTGATTGAAATGCAGGCTGACATTTGAGGGGTGAGACAGATGGCTGTCATCTCCATTAAGAATAACTGCACCCCAGCCTTTATCCACAACTCCGCAAATGTATTTGGCTCATAGCAGGTTTATGTGCTGGCAATTTCCTTCCAGCTTGGACATGGAAAGACTTTCAGATGGCTCTGAGACTCTTTTCTCTCATCTTTACTTTTTCTCACGGTCTTGAAATATATAACCCTTAAGGCTGCAAAGGCACTTGTCCTAATGCGAAGAAATTATTGAGCTGGAATTTTTCTCTCTAATTAAAAAAAATGTTTCTAATTTTCATTATACTATAAAGAGCCAGGAATAAAAGCAAAGCATAATATACTGTAAGGCACACTGGATAGAGAACAGATGTACAAATTAGAGAAACTGGGCTTTAGTTTCAGTTTTTTAGTTTTTTACCTGCTGTGGGGCCTTTGGCTCTGTGACACAAGCCACCTGCTTTTGAATAATTCTAGGGTCCTTTCCTGCATAATGTTGTAGTGACCTAGAGACATAGTCCTTTTAACAATATTTCATGAAGTATTTTAAACATATATAAAAATTTAGAGAGTGTAATATAATAAACTATCTTGTATCTACTGTTGAATCCTACCAAATCTCAACATGTTACCATGTATACCTTCACTAAGAAAAAATATACATAACACTGAAGTGCCTGTATATCCCTCTTGGATTTCATTCCTCAGAAATAATTATTTTCTTCATACTTAGCATTTCAATGTGTTTTTATACTATTACTGCATGTCCAAATATGTATAAACAATGTGCTATGTTGCTAGAAATGATTTTACTTTTTATGGAACTTATGTTATACTGTATATATCTAACTGCTATTTACTTTTTTGCTGAATTTTTGAAATTTACATCACTTCACGTATGTATCTCTATTTTATCCATTTTAATTACTGTATGGTAAACTATTGTACAAGTGGTCCACAATTCACTCATCCTTTTTCCTCTTGACCAGTTTTTATGTGAAATGATAATGCTGGAATTAATGTACTGGTTTAAGACTCCTTCTGCTATGTGTATCTTTAACTTGATGTAAAATTGCTTCTAAAGTTTGGAACGCCATTGTTCTAATGGTTTATTCCTAGGAGTATTTGTTTTATAATTAATTCTTAAGTTGCAAAAACAATTAAGAATTCTACATATACTATCTTTGGTCATGTTACACACATTGTATATTAACTTTGGAAATGTAGTGCACTCAAAATAACAAACAGAAAAATATACACTGGGCTCTCAACAAATCCCATACTATAGACAAGACATGTGCCCATGTAATTGTTATTCTGTGTAATAGTGTAAATGTCTACTTGGCCAGTTGGGCTATAGTCATTTATTTGCATCACCTTTCTTAAGATTAGTGAATGCAGATTCCTTGAAACTTTCAGTCTTCTGTAATTTCTTTACTCTGTTAAAATTGAACATTATTGGGTTTTAGATTTATTTTAATTTTTAATCTTTGCCATATGATAAACTGTGGAGCATTGTAGCTATAAAATGAAAATGAAGATTTTTTGTTGCTATTTGAGTTTAATGTAGGTATTTGTCATATTTCACAGCATTGAAAGTGAAGTCCTGGTATCACTCCCATGTCGGTTGTGGAAAAATGCCCAATCATTGTTTGAATAGCACAACAGGCCTGGATTTCCAGGTGGTATTGTTAATTCAAGCACAAGACAAGTTTTACCTAGCAATAAGCTTATATAGCTCTAAGAAAGGATGTAGAGATGAGTGGATAAAGAAAATACAGATAAGAAAATACAGTGGAATTCAACCATAAAGAAAAATAAAATCATGTCATTTTCAGGAAAATATATGGAACCTGAGACCATTATGTTAAGCAAAGTAAGCCAAACTTAGAAGGTTAAGGGTTTCAGGTTTCCTCTCCTGTGGAAGCTAGAGAGTAAAAAGGAAAAGAAACGTGTGTCTTATGAAAATTGAAGAGAAATCAGTAGAGGAAAGGGGGAGGTAAGAGGGGATGGATAGGGGAAATACTCAGGAATGATATTGGCCAGATTATAGTGTTATAATGTGTGCATGTACAATTATGTGACAACAAATCCCACCATTATGTACAACTATAATGCACCAAAAATGTGGAATAAAACAAAGGGTGTAAATAGGGAATACTGTTGTGGACATATCCAACAGAATTAGAGAGGCCTCGGACACCAAGAAGCAGCTTCTATTGTCCACTTGGCATGTAGGACTTAATTCCTGGATGCAGGAACTGACCCTCACCTGGGTCACATGAGCCCAGGAAAGCTTCATGGTCTGTGGACCTTTGGCCTGAAAACTGGAATTTTCTAATATGCTACCTCCTAATAGCACAATATTAATAGCTGGGGACCAACTCTTTAACACCTGGGCCTTTGGAGGACATTTCACGTCTCAACTATAGCAAGTAACTTCCTGAGTTTCTTATAGAATTGATGGAAGTAGACGCAAAGGAAATTGTTCTTAACTTACGTTTTAACTGAAGTTTGAGTCAGATGTAACTTCTTCTTATAATTTTGCTTATATATTTCAAATGTATTCATTAGATAAAGAATCAAAGAGGTATGAAAAAAAGAGAAAATATAGCTCTTGAACTATCATTTAATTACATAAAACAGTGTTGGGATAATAGGTAGTATTCTAATACCTGGAACTAAGTTATAAGTTTTTCTTCTTTTAAGTCTATTTTATAGCATTTTAATTTCCTATTTATATAATAATAATTATGACTCTTTTCTCCAAATCCCAGAGATATGTGTTATCTTTTAATTGCAACCTTTGTTTATAATGTCTGAATATAAGCACAATGATATTTATTTAATTCAACTGAGAATGAAGCAGAAGAATCACTAATTTGGTCAGGATATAATTATCAGACCTTCCCTAACACATTTTGAGTGTTTTTAAAGGTGTATTATTTTCAATGAGTGGGGTAGCAAACTTCTCATATTGTATATAATGATGCAAATGATTAAAATTTTCACAAATATTTATACTGAATTTTGATTGAATATACATTTGAATAGATAGGTTTAGGCAAACAAAATGAAGGCTTATATGTCTAGCTTGGTTTTTTAAAAGTATCCCTTTATTGAGGTCAGGAGCACATCAAGGATTTGTGTGTGTATGTATGAAATGAAAAGTGAACATTAGACTATTACAATTGCTTATCAGTATTTCCATTTTCAAAACATATGGCAATATGCACTGTTATGGATGTTTTTTATTTTTGTGTTCTTAGTTTCAATTGATTCATAGGTGCAGTTAAAGGGCACATATTGTAGTGACAGATTTTCCAAATTGGTGCTTCCTGTGGAGGTTTTATGAAGGACAGCTTTATTTAAATTGTATACCAGAGTTAGCAAAAAGTTAAACTAAACAAAATGCCTAAGAAGGGGGAATGGCCACACTTTTCTGCATAAGCAAATAGCCTTGTCAATAAGGTCGCATCAGATCAAGCATTAGAGATGCTTCAACTTCCTGTCGGGGCAAACATCACAAAATGTACTCATCCATTTTCCATTGTCAAGAGAAAAGAGGAAGGTTCTAGGATGCCAGAACTGACCCTGAGTCACCTGGGTCACATCAGCACAGGAAAGCTGCACCATCTAAGGATCTTTAGCCTGAAAACGTGAGAACCTTCCAATGCCTCCTAATAGCTCAAAGGTGAGGGCCAACCCTTTAACACCTGTGCCAGATCTAAAATAGAGCAAATGACTTGATGGAGTCTTTAATGATTGATGGTTCTTGTAGGAATTCTAATCATTGCTTGTAAGTCATTTATCACTGAGAAGTGATAACCATTTACAATATTTAAATGGTTTAAATGAATGTAATACGAATATACACTCTGACAGTTTATTTCTTGTCATTTCTTATAAACATAAAATATGGCAGACGTTGGAGGATCTGGATATTTGACAGCTAATATGTCAGGGTCTGAAAGTTTTGATTGGATAGATGGAGTAATTTTTAATATTTTAAAAACTGATTTACCTTATCCAAATATAGGTTTTCTTTCAAGAGGTTGAAACAGAACAGAGAAACTTAAATTTGAAATCCTTCACAATTTTGAAAAACTAAAATCAATCAGAAATAAGAAAAGTATCTCCTAAAAGCATGTAGCCAATGAACAGAAATTGGTAGCTCTTGAAAACCTGGATGAGCAGTGTCTGAATGTAGACCATACAGATGGCCTAGCATAAAGCGAGGCATCTTGTTACAGATATCTTGAAAACTAAGATTGATAAGTAATTGAAAATCTGTTTATAATTTAGAGCCAGTCAGCATCTTGATCACAGTCACCAGGCAATGAAGAAGCAATTTAAAGGAGGGAAAAATATCTTTTAGATGTTAAAAAACCAAAAAAAAAAAATCTATAAATAAATCTAATGTGGAAGTGTTATGAGAGCTTTGTGACAAGGAGATGCTGGGAGGTTTTGAGTTGTATTTCTGCAAACTTTCCAAACACCAGAAATTTCATTGATAAGAAGTCATTTAATTTGATATCTTTGAAAGTTTTTCGGTTTTGAGTGACAAGGATAAAGAAAAGGTTTTATGGATTGTCTGCAGGTTTCTCTTTGGGCACTGTAAAAGAAGAAGCGAATATCAGGTTTTTAGATTCCTAGGATTTGTCCTACTGCTCTAGGGGGAGGGGACACCTCATGATGTTTATACTTGAACATTTGAGCTTTGTAGATTTTACAGGATTAGTTGTTGGCTGCACTGGGTTTCCTCTTTGGAAAAACCTCACAGATGTAGATCATTTCCAGTCCATTCCTCTTGAGCCAGATGTTAGCTCCCATATCAGTGTCCTTCACATTGGAAGATACTACAGCTATGATGCAAGTGGCAGGGATTAAATTAGATTGACCTTTAATTACTCTTAAAATATCTTTAAAGGTCAAACTCATGAATTTTCATGATGTCAGTTCCTGGATAATATTTCTAGGGACTCTATCTCCCATTGCCATACCTGCTCTGTCACCTCTGGTCTTGCAGGCTCCCACCCTGACACTCACCCATCCCTCTCGAGTCTTTATTTCAGCCCAGAGGTTGCTTTTGTCCTCAATGAATCAATAAAGGCTTAGCTCCTTGGTTGGACTGGTCTTGGCTATGTTTTCCCAGTTTAATCCTTTGGAACAACCAGAAAGAAAGGTTAAACAGAAGGATGCAGGAACCTAGTGGTTCTCTACCTTTACTTCAGTCCTGAGGAAGTTTTAAAAATAACTATATTTGGACCCTACTACAGAGATTCTGATTCAGTTGGTCTGGTCTCTCCTAGGATTGGGCATTGGCTGATTTTAAGAATTCTCCAGATGATTTAATGTGAGACCAAGAAGAAGAGGGAGTTGGTCCAGACTAAGAATGGACCACACTAAAGTGTGGTTCCTAGATCACAACTTCACTATCACTTGGGAACTTATTTGAAATTCAAATCCTCAGGCCCTATGTAAGACCAATTGAATCAGAAACTTCTTTAGAGATAGGACCCAACATCCTGTGTGTTAGTAAGCCCTCCATATGATTATGATGCATGCTAGAGCTTAAGAACTGCTGGGCTAGACTAACCTTCTAAGGGGATAAAAGAGGTTGAGGGTGTACTGTACTGATACCATATTCGAAAGGTGGTTGACACAAGTAGATGTCTAAGAATGCATCAGACATTGACCACTGAGGAACAGGCAAGTCTCAGAGATCCACTGGCAACCAGCATTCCAGGGAACAAATTCTGGGAGGTAATGCCTGTTAACAGCAGGTGACTAGAGAATAATCAATACATGTATATGGGTCACTTCTTCTTTGGTGCCCATGGCAAATGTTACAAATTAACCCCAGCAGTGTTCTTCTGAGCTCATGTTTGGTCTAGAATATTTTCTAATACAGTTCTCTAGGCAACCACTGCAAGATAATCAGACCTGACTTTCAAGATAAACCTCATCTACCACCCCTGGTTAAGAATGCAAAAATCTTTTTAGAGATATTCCTTTCCTTCATTTTCTTACTGTTCACATTTACTTAGCACTTGCTCTGTTAGAGTAAAATAAATGTGTAATGTTAGCCACATAGACAATTTAAAACTTTTAGTAGCCTCATTAAGAAAAGTAAAAAGAAACAGATAAAATAAAATTTTAAAATACTTTTTACTGAATGCAATATATCCAAAATGTTATTTCAGTATGTAACCAGTATAAAATTATTAATGAGATACTTCACATTCTTCTTCTGGGAAATATGTCTTTGAAATCCAGTGTGTATTTTACATTTATAGCACATCTCAGTCCAAGCTTGCTGTAGTTGAAAGATTCTAAAGCCACATGTAGCTGCCCTATTGGGCAGAGTAGCTCTAGATCCTGGTTAAAGGACAGAAGCCAGGTCTGGTCATAGTCTCCACAATCTCACTATTTATGCAGTGACTGGGTCATAAGCAAATCGTAATATTTTCCTGCACAAAGTCTATCATCTTCTACCTTGGATCTTTATGGAGAATACAGTCATTTAGTCTGAGTGAGAGTAGATTGCCTGACATTTCTTTTTTTTTTATTTACTTTTTGATTCATTGAACACAAATGGAGTACAGCTATTGTTTCTCTGGTTGTACACAAAGTAGAGTCACACCATCTGTGCATTCATACATGTACACAGGGCAATGGTGTCTGTCACACATTCTGTTATTATTCTTACCCCCCCCACCCGGACCCCACCCCTCCCTTCCCTCTATGCTATCTATCCTTCCTCCATTCTGACCACCCTTCCCCCCGGCATTATTCATCATCATTCACTTATCAGAGAGACCATTCGGCCTTTGGATTTTGGGATCTCACTTAGCATCACAGTCTCCAACATCATCCATTTACCTACAAATGCCATAATTTTATTCTTCTTTACGGCTAAATAATACTCCATTGTGTATATATACCATGGTTTCTTTATCCATTCAACTATTGAAGGGCATCTAGGTTGGTTCCACAATCTAGCTCTTGTGAATTGAGCAGCTATGAACATTGATGTGGCTGCATCACTGTAGTAATCTGATTTTAAGTCCTTTGGGTATAGGCCAAGGAGTGGGATAGCTGGGTCAAATGGTGGATCCATTCTAAGTTTTCTAAGGAATCTCCACACTGCTTTCCAGAGTGACTGCACCAACTTGCACTTCCACCAGCAATGTATGAGTGTACCCTTTTCCCCACATCCTCGCCAACACCTTTTGTTGCCTGTATTCTTAATAAGAGACATTCTAATTGGGATAAGATGAAATCTTAAGGTGGTTTTGATTTGCATTTCTCTTATAACAAGGGATGTTGAACATTTTTTCATAAATCTGTTGATTGCTTGTAGATCTTCCTCTGTAAAGTGTCTGTTCATTTCCTTGGCCCATTTATTGATTGGGTTATTAGTGTTCTTAGTGTAAAGATTTTTGAGTACTTTGTAGATTCTGGAGGTTAGTGCTCTGTCTGAAGTGTGTGTAGCAAAGATTTTCTCCCACTCTGAAGGCTCTCTCTTCACATTGCTGATTGTTTCCTTTGCTGAGAAAAGGCTTTTTAGTTTGACTCTATCCCAATCATTGATTCCTGATTTTATTTCTTGTGCTTTGGGAGTCATGTTAAGGAAATCTGGTCCTAGGCCAACGTGATGAAAATTTGGACCTATTTTCTCTTCTATTAGGTGCTGCCTGACATTTCTTTAAGCTCCACATTATTTTCTTGTTTCCATATCTCATGCATATAACTTGAAATATTGGCCCCACTTAGAGCCTGTACTTTATTCACTTTCTGACCTCATTGCTTGCTCTGTGAGCACAGGTTGAACTCAGTGTTGCTAGTGAGGGATGTGTTTCTGCTGACCCACCTCCACATTACTCCATAAAAATGTGGCAACCCAGCCCTTGGTGAGCACATGCTATTATAACATGTAGTCTTGTGCCAAGCAGTTCATGTCGAAGGTGATGGGAAACCCATCAATTGCTTCCCCCCAACTTGGAACACAGTCCATATGGCTTAAGAGGACCCATTTGACTCTGTCTTTGGCTAGCTGTGATTTCCCACCATAGTCTGACTTCCTTACTTTGCTTCTGCCATCTGGGCTTCCATGGTCTTCTTTTTTCCTCACTTCTACCCTTTTCCTTGAAATTCTCTCTGCCTAGCCTGCTGTTCCCCAGGATGTGGTGTATTCCTTTCTCTCATCCAGGTCTTTATTTAAGTGTCTTCAGAGACACTTCCCCAGATCTATCTAATTTAGCACCTTATCACTCTCCATCACCTTGCTCTGCCTTATTTTCTTCAAATTAATTACCACTACCTTAAATTACACATTACTTTGCATATTAATTTATTGTTTGTTTCTCCTGCTAGAATGTGAGTTCCATGATAGCAGGGGATTCATCTCATTTGTTCACCATGGGTTTTTTAATCTCTGCTTAGAGCTGTGCAAGTACTTAGAAGGTAAATGTTAAATACTTGAAAACTTCACATACCCATTACCCCATTTAATCTTATGCCAGTCTTTTTAAAAAAAGAGAGAAAGTATGAGGAGCAACATATAAATTCACAGAGCCATGAAGTAGCTGAACTGATATTTTTAACCCCAAATTGTGTGCTGTAGGCAGCTCAGATTTCTGTTCATGGCAGTTTCCCAGTTTTAAGGAAGATACAACCTTGTCTCCTATGTTTCTGGGCTCCTGTAACTTACCCAGTAAACAGACAAGCAAGCAAACCAACAACAACAAACCCTTTGACTTTCTTGGTGTGATTTTCTACTTCTTCCTATATCAACAGATTGTTAGATGGCATCAGCCAGAGCTACAGGTGACAGTTTGATAGTGCTATCAGCATATGCATTGACATCCCCAGGGCAACCACTGCAATGACAATATATTTTGATTGTTACAAAATTGCCCTTCCTTTTGGTTTATTTTGGGGTCTATCTATGTTAAGTGACACCTTTTGACCTCTGAGGGAAGGCTGTGGGAGGCAAGTGACAGGGAGTCATCTTCAATATGCCTCACTTTGGAAAGAGGAGACTGTTTAGCACTTTCTGAGTGCTTTGATTTTTCTTTCCAATCCAGTTCCACAGAACTTTACAGAGCTCCCATTTCACACCATGCCCTGGGCTCAGAGTCAGGGATGCTATCCTGGTTATCTATTGCTGTATAATATCCACCTCCAACTTAGTGGTGTACAACAACCACCATTTCACTATGCTCGTAAATTCTGTGGATCATTGATCCAGATAGGGCCCAGCAGGGATGGCTTGTATCTCCTTGATATCTCAGCTTCTGCTGGGAGGATTTCAATGGCTGAGGGTAGTGTAACACCTGGGATATGAAATCACCTGAAGGCTTCTTTCCTCACATTTCTGGTGCCTTTTGGTATTCCCTGAAGGCTGAACATGGCTGGATTATCAACTGAAGCATGCCCAGGAGCCTTTCCATGTATCTGAATTTTGACAGCATGCCAGCTGGGTTCTGAGATGCCATGTCTTAAGTGGAAGCATCTACAGAGTGAGCATTCCAAGAGTTGCCAGACTTCTCCCCAACCTTGGCTTCTGCTGAATTCTGTTGGTTACACCTTTCTAAAATCAGTCCATATTCAAAGGGAAGGTAATTAAATTGGGTCTTTTGATGGAAGAGGTCAAGTTTACATTGCAGAATAGAATGTGGGATAAGAGATCCTGTTGTAACTATTTTTGGGAAATATACCACACACAGAGAAGAAAATGATATTTGTGACTACCTGTGAACACCAGCTGTTCAGTCACTGGTAGAGAGACAGGTGCATCAGGCTTCTATCTGGCTGTGTAATTTTTTTTGGAAAAGGAACATTGGCCCGTGGTGCTCATGTTATAGTATAAGCAGGGGATCATTTACTTTACCTTAAAAATGTTCTGCATCTCAGGTTTTCATAGATCTATCACCTTGCTGTAATGACTCACTATTTCTCTTCAAAGTTTATCCCCTGCTTTGCTTTGTGCCTTAAATATCACTTCCTCCAGAAAGCCTTCCCTAACATCTTGCCTGAATTGTGTTCTTCTGCTGGGTATCTAACATAGCATTCTAGTCCTAGCATTTATCATCTGGGACTAGAATGGCTGTTTTTGTCTTTAGATTATGGGATCCATGAGGGTCAGTATCTCTCTTTTTCATTATATTTCCTATGCCTCATTCAATGTTAAATCAGGTTTTTATCTGTTCTTTTCTCATGTCTTGACTGGAGGGAAAATAGGCAACCCAAGGGAACAGAGAGGGCCACAAAGTTGTCATGTCACACTGTATTTATGTTCTTCTTCTTTCTTCTTTTCTTCTTCATTCATGGAAGGAATTAACCACAGAACCTTCCTAACACATTTATGTTATATCCCCTGGGCTTCTAGCCAACTTAGTAGGTGGATTCTGCCAGCAACCAAGAAACATGGCAATAGCTTAGGAGTAGTCAACCAAGAAGGAGTCATGTCCCCTGCCCCTGCCCAGGTCATATGGCTGGTACTATGTAGTGCCTCTCTATACTCCAGGGACTTGACTTGACTTCTCTTTTCTTCCCTTCTCTTCCCCTTCTATACCTTCCCCGCCCCTCTTCCTCTCTTCTCTTTCCTCCTCCTCTTGATTCTCCCCCTCCTCTTCTTCCTCCTCTTCCTCTGTCTTTTTCAGTTGCCTGAGATCAAAACCAGACATTCCAAAGCCTTACACATGCTAATAACATTCAACTCTACTCCAGCCCATGAATACATGTTTCAAACTATGCTTGGGTATCAGACAAACAAACAAACAAACAAAAACCAAAAAAGCATATTTCCAGAAAACTCATAAGATGGCTGAGGCAGCAGAAATGATTCTTTTAAACTTCTTTCAATCTCAGTCAATATGTACATTTATGTTTCGTGGGTGGCCTTGTCTTTGGTGGTCTGCTAAGCATATCTTTTCCAGTTTTCTAGTTTTTGTAGTCTGAGCTAAGCAAGTTAAAATGAAAAAAAAAGAAAAAAATGACAATTTTAAGCATATACATAGAATTGGGCTCTGTGTCAGCCTCTCAGATTGTATTTCTCCTCATGCTCTAACTCCTCAACAAGATAGGCAGTAGCAACTTGGGATGGCACCATTCAAGCAACTACAGTTGGGTATGGAAGATGAATTGAATATAACTGAAGGAATGTGTTAAAAATAATGGTCATAGGAATAACACTTTATTTTCAGGTTTCTGTGTTTCCCTGTAATTCTACCTTCTTCTTTGGTTCGATGAGAAAAATATTGTGGCTCAGAAGTAAGAGACTTACCAGAATTTTATGCCTGCTTCATGTTGGTGATGTATCTCTAAAATCCTTACTCTTTCTCCTAACTCCCAAGCAGAGTCAAATATCCTGTCCCCTTTCCCTTTATCTTTGAGGGTCTCTTTTCTAGGAAACAGTCAAGGTCTTGGAACTTAATTCCTCACCGCCAGCTCAGTACCTTATGGTGTAAAAATTACATGAGAGGTTGATTGTATTGGTTTCCTAAGGCTGCTCGAAGGTTGCCACATAGTGAGGAGTGTAAAATAATGGAAACTTTCTCACACAATTTTGTGAATCCAAAATCCCACATCAGGGAGTCAATAATCAACACTGTCTCCAAAAGCCCTGGAAGTGAAGTCATTCTTGCCCCTTCTAACTCTATGTGTCTCTTCTTATAAGGATACTGGTCACTAGATTTAGATTCTACTCTCATCCAGAATGGCCTCTCTGCAAAGATATTCCAAATATAGTCTCAAAATGAGATTTTTGGTGAACATGATTTTGGGGGGGTGGGGCACATCTTCACTCAGCTACAGTTGGATATGGAGGAAAAATTCCAGAGGAATGAAAGGATATGTTAGAAAGCTTGTCAGTGGGAATAGCACATTTCCAAGGTTCTGTGCTTCCCTTTGATTTTTCTTTTTCTTTGGAATCTCATAGTCAACCAAGCTTCAGAGCACCTGGACTAGAAGTCATGATCAGTGATGAAGGGGAAGGAAAACAGATTATCCCCTTTGCCAGTCTTTCTCTCAAGTTCCTTTTGTTTTTCTGCACTATCACCTTATTTTTTTTATTTTTTCAGAAAGGGAAAGAACAATATATTTATATTGAGAATTCCTGAAGGAGAAGGCAAACTTCTGTGATAAAGAAAAACATTTACCCAGCATTATTTTTCTTGCCATGTTTCACATTTAGACATTTTTTTCTCAGAATTTCTCTGGGTAGTTGTGGAGAATCAAAAAAAAAAAAAAAAAAAAAGGAGGAGGAAAGAAAAAAATAATCACAAGTCAGTCTCTTTATTGTACAGAGATAAAAGGTACAGAAAAAGGGTCATTTTGGGGATACTTCTGTGACCATTACATGAAACCAAAGTCAAGCAAACAAATTTGCTTCTTTCTTTTATGCAAGTTGTGAATATTCCTGTTGGACTAGGTATTTTAAAAGAAATCCCAATGCATTGGAGCATAGTTCAGCTATTCATTAATTTTGTAGCTTAATGATGCATTTCTAAATAATCCCTCTGGAACAAAACTAACATTTACCGAATCTATATTTCTTGCCTGGTATACTGCTAGACACTTGTATGCTCTCTCAGTTATCTTCCCAGCATCTCTGTATGATGGATCTTATTGCTCATAATTTTGGGTGACAACAGTGAGGCTCAGAGATATTAAGATTGCTTGCTAAGGTCACAAAGTGAGCAAAAGACAAATCTAAATTTGGAACCAGTTTCTTTCATTTTCCAGGATGCCATGAGGTCTAGGAGCCTAGGAGACGTAGAAGAAAATAACATAAAACCTAGTAAAGTCTTCCTGGAACTACTGAGAATGGCTTCCTGGAAAAGAGTCCAGTGCCACACAGTGATGACTATGATGTTGATGTTGATGATGATGATGGTGGTGGTAATAATAACCTCTGCCATTAGAAAGCACCTACTATACACCCCAAACAAGGCTTTACAAAATTAATTCCTAAGAATGTTCATTGTATAAACATTTCTTGAACATTTGTTCTTTAGCAGAATCTGTTTGGATCTGAGGGAAAAAGACTAAGTCAAGCTTTGGGCCTTTAAATCATCTTGTCTGCATTTAACACACACAGAAGACAGAGTGCGCTGAACCTCCTATAGGTGGCAGTGCTGGGATTTTCATCCAGGTCTATAGGCTCCAAAGTTTTGCGTCTTTCCATTGAATCTTGGCTACATCTCTAATTTATTTTCTTTTTCCTTAACTGCCCCCTCCCAAAAGAAACACTTTAAAAGTCTATTGTTTAGTAATAAAATATACAAGTTTATTGTAAATATTTCAGAACAAAGTGAATAAAATAATAGTGTGTTTGCCATTTATCCCCTATCTAATTGTCTAATGCAAATCACTAATAGTTTAATATATATTTTATAGACTCTATGTAGGCTCAAATATCACATATAAATGTTATGCATTATATACAATTTGCCATTTTTAGTATTTTATGTCATATATCTAAGTAGAAAAGCACTTGATTGAATTACTAATTTGTGTTTTGTTTCTTACTGCTGTAGGGGAATTAGAAAGGATACAAGCCAGTTCCATGCCATACTTTTACCCACTTCCTTCTCTGCAGTTCTACTGTCATATATATCCATTCTCCTCATCACTTTCCTCAGGGCTTTGAGTAAAGGACAACCTCCAATTCTGGAGAACAAGGCTTGCCACTGACACAGTGTTAACACATATTTCCAAGGAGGCTGCGTCTCCCAGAGGGAGCTGAGATTATAGAGGTTGATGTTAAGGCAGCTATACGGAGTTGTAAAGTAGCTGCAGTCAGAAGAGGAAAGATGGAGACCTGTAGGTTCTTAGAATGGTGTCCTTCCAGAGTGGAGACTATTCCACCAAGGATAAATTGTTTTGTTGTCTACCCAAAGATTCAGGTCCCTGCTCTTGGCAAAGATCTCAGCACCTGAACTTAGTAGAGAAACAGAAGGGGTTCAACCCTCCAGCAACTTTTTTTGGCTAGGGTAATGACCAGTATGAGATTCCCAATAGCCAAGTTATGGAACCAGTCTAGGTATTCATCAAAGACAAATGGGTGAAGAAAATGGGGTGTATATACACCATGGAGTTTTACTCAGCCATAAAGAGGAATGAAAGTATGGCATTTTCTAGTGTTTAGATGGAGCTGGATAACATCATGCTAAGTGAAATAAGCCAGATGCAGAAAATCAAGGATTGAATGTTTCTCATATGTGGAAGCTAGAGAGAGAGAGAGAGAGAGAGAGAGAGAGAAAGAGAGAGAATAAAAAAGAGATCATGAATAATATTCCATTGTGTATATATACCACAGTTTCTTTATCCATTCATCTGTTGAAGGGCACCTAGGTTGATTCCACAATCTAGCTATTGTTAATTGAGCTGCTATAAACATGGATGTGGCTGTGTTACTGTAGTATGCTAATTTTAAATCCTTTGGGTATATTTGAGGAGTAGGATAACTGGGTCAAAAGGTGGGTCCGTTCCAAGTTTTCTGAGGAATCTCCATACTGCTTTCCAGAGTGGTTGTGTCAATTTGCAACTCTACCAGAAATGTAAAAATGTGCCTTTGTCCCTACATCCATGCCAAAATTTATTATTGTTTGTGTTCTTGGTAATAGCCATTCTAATTAGAGTAAGATGAAATCTTAGAGTTGTTTTAATTTGCATTTCTCTAATTACTAGAGATGTTGAACTCTCTTTCGTATTATTAATCACCTGTATATTTTCTTCTATAAAGTGTCTGTCCAGTTCCCTGGCCCACTTATTGATTGGGTTCTTTGTATTTTTGGTGTAAAGTTTTGTAAGTTCTTTATAAATTTTGGAAATTAGTGCTCTATCTGAAGTGCATGTGGAAAAGATTTTCTCCCACTCTGTAGCCATAAAGAAGAATAGCATTTTGGCATTTGCAGAAAAATTGGATGTAATCAGAGAATATCATGCTAAGTGAAATAAGCCAATCCCAAAAACCAAAGGCTGACTGTTTTCCCTGATAAGTGGATGATGATACATAATGGGGGTGGAGGATTGGGGGTGAGAAAAGAATGGTGAGAAAAGATTATGTATAGGGAAATGAGAGGGAGGAGGGGGTGGGAGCGTGAAAGATGGTGGAATGAGAGACACATCATTACCCTATGTACATGTATGATTACACAAATGGTGTGAATCTACATTGTGCACAACCATAGAAATGAAAAGTTGTACTCCATTTATGTACAATGAATCAAAATACAGTCTATAAATATAAAAAATTAAAAAGAATGCATGTTTAAAAAAAAAAGAGATCATGAAAATAGAAGGGAGACCCATAGACTAGAGGAAGGGGATCAAGAGGTAGGAAATGAGGAAATACTAGGGAACAAAATCAACTGAATTTTGTTATGTCCATGTATGAATCTACCACAATGAATCCTACTTTACATATAATTATAATATATTAATTAAAATAATAATAATAGAGGGGAGACCAGTCAAGTAGAAGGAGGAGATCAAGGGAAGGAATAATGAGAATAGAGAAGGTACTGGGGAATGAAATTGATAGATTTATGTCCTTATATGAATATATCACAAGAAATCCCACTGTTATGTATAATTATAATGCCCTGTTTTAATCAGCTGTTTTACTGCTGTGACCAAAAAGACCTGACAAGAAAAATTAGAGGAGGAAAAGTTTATTTTGGGGTTCGTGGTTTTAGAGGTCTTAGTCCATAGTTGGCTGATTCTATTCCTTGGTTCCTGAGATAAGGAAAAGAACATCATGACATGTAACAGAGAGGAGCAGCTGGGAACATGGCACCAAGAAACAGGTAGAGAGCTCCATCCAGAGACAAAAAATATGCCCCAGAAGCACACTCCCAGTGATCCACCTCCACTAACCACGGCCTTCCTGCCTACAGTCACCACCCAGTAAATCCCTATCAGTGGATTAATGCACTGATGGTGTTAAGCGTCCTATAATTCACTCATCTCACCTCTAAATCTTCTTGAGTTGTCTAACACATGAGGTTTTGGGGGATACGTCATACCTAAACCATAACATGTTCTCAATAAAAAAATTTGAGAAATTTATTGTTGAAAAAAAAAATTAAGAATCGAGAGCTCTTCCAAAAGCTGTTGTTTCAAATGCCCAGAACCATAATGGGATCCTTATGGGTAAAAAAAAAACCCAAATGAATGAGATTTAGTTGTCTAATCTGGCACACAGGGAACTGAGTTGTATTTATTTTGACTAAGAAAAATGTTGTTTGAAGTCAATACTTTATAAAGGCCCTATGTCCTGAGCCTAAAGCATCAATTGTCAAATTTTACATTTAGGAAACTGAGAATTTTGTTATAACTGATGCATTTGTTTATCATGCATAGTGCTTCTCCCCTTGATATTAACATGGAATAAATGCTGTTTTTCAGTTAAGGAAATATGGCATATCTCCAGGATATGAGCGGAATAACTAAAATTTCTAATCCCCATTCTTGGAAGAACATTTCATACAAGCACATCCTCTAATGAGTCTTTACATTCCTTCTTGAAACACGGACAGAGAAATAAATGTGTTCTTTTATTTCTGAATTTTCTCCTTAATAATTTTAACTGCTTTATTGATGTATAATTTGCATAGCATAAGGTTCACCCCCTTCAAGTATAGAATTTAATAGTTAGAGGTCTATTTTAAGAATTGCAAAATCATTTTCATAATCTAATTTTATAAATTTCTAACACCTCAAGAAAAAACTGGTATCCATTAATAGTTATTTCCCCATCACAATGAGCTTTTCCCTAAGTAGCTGTTAATCTACCTTCTGTCTCTATAAGTTTGCCCATTTTGGGCCTTTTTATAAAATGGGTCATACATATGTTGTTTTATGACTACCTCTTTCATTTGATGTAATGATGTTGAAATCCATCCATCATATATGTTGCAGCATCTGTCTATTCCATTCCAGAAATAAAATTGCTGAATAGCATTCCATTATGTAACTATATCACATTCCCTTATTCACTCATCAATTGATGGACTTTGGGTTGCTTTTGCCTTTTGGCTCTATGAACAATGCTGCTTTGAACATTTGTGTGCAAGTTTTGTGAGGATGTAAGCTTTCATTTCTCTTGGATTTGTAGTTAGAAGAGAATTTCTGGGTCATATGATGACCCTATGTTTTATAGTTTGAGAAACTGCCAAATTAATTTCCAAAATGAATGAGCTACTTTACACCCACAACTAGGCAATGTACAAGGGATTCAATTTCTCCATATTCTTTCCAACTTGTTATTATCTGTCTTTTTGATTATAGTTATTCCAACGATTTTGATTTACTATTTTACTTTTTAAGTTCCCTAGTTACTAATGTATTGACCTTTTTATGTGCTTTTTTGATATTTATTTTATTTAAGAAAATCTCTATTTAAATATTGCTCATTGTGTATATGGATTACTTTATTATTGAGTTATAAGAATTCTTTATATATATTAGATTCAAATTCTTTATCAGATATATGATTGACAAATATTTTCTCCTAGTCAATGGGCTATGTCCTCATCAATTTTTTGTGAAAGAAAAGCCCTGCTCAAAGACAGCTCCTGAAAGCTCATCCTTCTCTCCACCTCCCACAAAGTCATTGTGATAAATAAATATACCAACATGTCATTACCAGCTGAGTTTCATTTTTAAGCTCTTCTTTTCTGAGTTGCCAACAGCTGCCTGATTCAATTACCTTTTCTTGTCTTAATTCTCCTTGACCTCTCTGCAGCTTTTGATGTCAAAGACAATTATACATTCTTTTTATCTCTGTCCTTCCTTCTCCCTACCTTTCCTTCCTTCCTTTCCTTTATAAATAGGTATTTAGGTATAGGTATTAGACACTTAAATTTCAGCACCTCTGCTAGGGAATGGGGATAAAGAAAAGAAGACATTTGTGCTTTAGTAGAGAAGGTAAACATTCATAATATACTAATGACACTGATACACATAGAATTATAATTGTAATTATCCCTATGAAGGAGAAATGCTGGATATTATGTGAAAATGTTATAGGAAAAGTGGCTCCAGTCAAGGAAATCCAGCATTCTTTCTCTGATGAGGTGAGAATTTGGTTGAGTTTTCAAGGATTAGCAAGTGCTATCTAGGTTGAAGAGAGAAGAGCACATGGAGAAGCCTGTGATTAGAAGGAACAAGGACCTTCTGAAGAAGACAAAGCCAGTGTGGGTGGAGTAGAACAGGCATATGTGTCAAAATACACTCTACTGTTATGTATAACTAAAAAGGGCAAATAAAAAATTAAAAGAAAAGAGTGGGGATGAGACAAAATCCTGGTGGGTGGTTAGGTTGGGGTGGGAAGACCATGCTTGTCCTTGGAGGTTTCATTTTACACATTTGTCTTCATCTTAAGAACATTGAAGAGTTTTTAACAGGGGTGGTGAGATAATCAGGTTTGAATGCCTAAGAGAATGATGTACGTGCAGTTTCAAGAATAAATTGAAATTGGGCAATGGTGGATGGGAGTGGAGACACTGGGGAGGGATAGCCAAGGTTCAGACAGGAGGTGGTGGGGGTAAGTGAGTGATGGCAATGGAGAAGGAGCTGTGGGGATGAAGTGGAGAGAAAATTATAAGACAAGTCTACCAGGCTTGGTGATGGATTGAGTACAAAGGATCAACAGAAAAGGAGGTTTCAAGAATGAGTGATATCTGCATGGCTATGTTTCTTCTGCCATGGTTTGGTGGTGACTACCTTGGTTTAAACCTACCATCCTATAAACTTATACCACTTACAACCTCTCTGTTCCTATTCATTCATTTAGAAAATAGGGATGGTAATAATGCTTAACTGATGTGGATGATGTGATATTTTCTAGCAGTATTCCTACAGTATGTGCTTAACAAAGATTACTTTTGAAAAATCCTAAATATTAGTGATGTTGAGAAAAGGAAAAGAGGAGGAAAGTGGTCTCTTTTTTTCATGTACTGGAGACTTCTGGTTAAAACTAAGCTGGAGTAGAGTAGTTCCATTCCTCCTAGGTCCTCCCTCTAAAAACACCTTGGATATGACACAGCAAATGCTCAGGAAGACTCTTAAAGGTGAAAAGAAAAAGATGGCCTATACAGGAAACTGGGTCTTGAACAACAACAAGTTGTGAGTCCTCTGAGCTTTCTTTTTGCCTCAGATATTTCTTGGATGAGACACTGAAGAAGCCTGCAACTGAAACTGCCAAAAGTGCAAGCAAAAGAAGCTCCTGGGAAGCCAACTCCCTCTGGCAGATCTCTGCTTCCTTTGCTGCAGCAATGGCACTAGGGTTCAGTAGGGCACTGAGCAACCACTCTACCTAATAGCATGGAGACTCAGGAAGGCAGTTCAAGGTGAGGCTCATTGATATTGCCTTCTTCCAACTCCACTGTCAGTGTGGCCCAGCAGGAAGCTGAACTTCCATCTCCACTCAGCACCGTTGAAAGACTGAGTGCTCTTCCCCTAAAACAGGCAATAAATTCATGACATTTGTTTTTACCACTCTTGTGCAATATGGCACTGGAAGGCTTAAAAGGCATGCAGATTGGAAAGGAAGAAATAAAGTTGTTCTATTTATAGATGACAAGACTATGTATGTAGAGAATCCCAATGAATTCACAAAAATATTATAGAAATAATAAACAAATTCAGCAAGATCACAAGCTACATGATCAACACACACAAATTATATTCCTATATATCAGCAACAAATAGAAACCAAAATTAAAGACATTATATCATGTACAGTTGTTCTGAAGTAAAATGAAATACCTAGCTATGAGCCTAACAAACATGAACAGAATCTATATGCTGAAAATTGCAAAACATTAATGAAGGAAACCAAATATCCAAGTAAATAGGAAGATATACTGGGTCCATGGAATGGAAGATTCAGTAAAGGAAAGATGTCAGTTCTTCACAAATTGATCTACAAGTTTAACAAAATTCTTATCAAAATCCCAACAAACTTAACCTAAACTTTATGTAGTAAGTCAACATAGGAACTAGAATGACTAAAACAGTTTCGAAGAATAGAAATAAAATGGAAGAATCACTCTTCCAGATATTTAGGTTTTCTAAATAAATAATCAAGACAGTGTGGTGTTGGCAAAGAAATAAACACATAGATCAATGGAACAGAATAGAGGAACTAGAAACAGACCAATACAAATATATCTAATTGGTTTTGACAAAGGTATAAAGGCAATTTAAATGGGGGAAAAACAGCCTTTTCAACAAATAGCACTGCTGAACTTGGACACGCATACCACCCCCCTGCCAAAAAAAAAAAAAAAAAAACCCAAAACGAAAAACACTTCAACCTAAGCCCCACACCTACCTTATACAAATATTAGATCTAAAGGAATCATTAGCTTAAATACAATATGCAAAACTATAAAGCTGTTAGAAAAAAATAGAAATTTTTGGAACCTAGGGATAGACAGAGTTTTTATACATCACACTTAAAGCACTATCCATTAAAGAAAAAATTGGTCCCTTGAAATTTATTAAAACCTTTTGTATTGTGAAAGACTGTGTGTGCTAAGAGGATGAAAATACAATCTAGAGACATGAGAAAATACGGGCAAACCACATATCTATAAAAGACACATCTAGAATATATAATAAATTCTCTAAATAAATAATATAAAACAGTTATCAATAAGCAAAACAAGAGCAGATATTTACCAAAAACCAGACACAGATGGCAAATAAGCATGTGGAAGGAAGTTCAAGATCATTTGCTAGTAGCAAAATGCAAAGTAAAATCATGTCATATTACTACATATCTATCAAAAGAGCTAAAATAAACAATAGTGACAACATCAAATGCTGGCAAGGATGTGGAAAAACCAGACCACTCATACATTGTTGATGGCAATGTAAAATAGTACAGGCACTTTGGAAAATAGTTTGGCACTTTCTTACAAAACTAAACATGTGCATAGCAGATGATCCTGCAAGTACATTTTTCGGCATTTATCCCAGAAAACTAAAAACATATGTTCACACTGAAACCTGTGCACAGATGTTCACAGCAACTTTATTCATAATAGGAAAATACAGGAAGCAATTCAAATGTCCTTCATCGTGTGAGTGGTTGAAGAAATTTTTGTACATCAAACAATGTAATAAGGAGGAATGAACTATTAACATACACAACTATCTATAGAACTCAAAGACATTATTCTTAGTGAAAAAAGTCAAAATCTTAAAATGTACTGCCTGTATAATTCCATTTATATAACATACTCTAAATGATAAACTGTAGAGGTGGAGAACACATTAGTGTTTGACAGGAAATGATGGCTGAGGATGAGCAGGTGTAGAGGAGTGTCAACTGAGTGTGATGTGATAGTAGTTACATCAGCAACAACTTTGTAAGTTACATATACATTAGGGATTATTATTTTTTTCAACAACTACAACTGGTTCAATCCCCAGCACCACAAAAAAAAAAAAAAATTCAACAATGTATGCATGATCCAGAGAAAATTGACAAACCCTCTAGATCTTACACATTTGGAGCCATACCTGCAGCATCTGTTTGGGGGTGGGGTGAGTCCTGACTAGTTCACTAAGGAAAACAATGTGCTGGTTGATAATGGCTATTGATGCTGGTATCACTGTTATAGATGTGGAGTAGTTAGAGTTCCGACATGTTCCATGGAACAGAAAGGAGAAGGCAAGAGAAAGGAAGTGTGTGATAATGCTTGTGCTTAATGAGTGCTTAGATGTTAGCGGGGGCACGAATAAGTATTAGACAGCTTGCTGCCACAATCGTTATCCACTCACGTGAGAGGTTGGATGTTCCAAGTATACCAAAACCAAACTCAGGCCATACAGTCCTAAATTCACATTCTTCACCTTCCCAATCTACAGTTTTATTTCCTAGGGACCGTAATTAACTCTTAGCTAATATTTCTTTGGACTTTCAAAGAGGAATTCTGATTTAATTTTCTTCAACTGCCTATCTTTTGACAGGCTGTCTGCAGAAAATACCATCCTGTAAAGGAAAGAGAAAGTTTTCTCAGTCAATTTTTACTATCATGTGATAATTAAGTCTTCCCAGAGGTAATTGTGTAGTAGCAGTAGTAGTGAATGGAGGTGGCCCTGGTGGTGGTAATTCAACAGTGATAATATAATAGCTTACCTTTATGGAGTGCTTACTAGTAGCAATGTGCTATGAATGTTTTCCCTATCTCATCTAGTTTAACACCCACAACAATATCAGGAAACAGGTTCCTTTGCATTTTGCAATGAAGAAATTAAGACACAAAGAGACTAAATAACTTACTCTAGTACACGTAGTTGGTAATTGTCAAACCCACAATCTAGCCTAGGCTATTGGTTCCAAAGTCTGTGCTGTTAACCTCTGTGCCATGATAACTTTTGTGAGCACCTGTCTTAAACTGTTTGAAGCATTTCCAACAGCTGCAAAGAAATTTGATATATTTAGAAGGAGATCATGTCTTCTTTGTCCATCTCCTTCAAAGAAGTTTTGAAGGTGTAAGTCATTTTGCAAATTTCAGGTAAATGAAAAATAATGAGATACAGAAGTTTTGCAGTCATTGTCGTTCCAAGGTTTTGCCTTCTCAGGAAGTATGTAAGAGATCTCAGTGAGAATTTGGGGCAAGCATAGAAGACAGCCTTCATTTTTGACCTGATGAAATCGCTTCCACATATCCTGGTTTAGTTTCAGCCATATCCAGATTATTTCCAACAACTGCTCAGCAAGGTGGTAGTTCAACTGGTGTGTGCATTCACAAATCTGAGCTCCCTTACCTACCAATTTTGTGATGGGAAGGAGCTTGTTAACCATCCTTTTGTCTCAGTTCTTTCATTGGAAAATGACACACTTCTTGGGAAAATTAAATGATACGATATATATAAAACGTAGTACAGTGCTTGGCACTTGCTAGGTTCAATACCATTATATGAAAAACTAATTGGGAAAATGAGGGCTGCAGAAACTATGCCACAATTTCTCTGCAAAGTTTTAATGAGTTGATTAAAACATTAATGATAAAACTTGCAAATATCACAACATACTGTGATATGAATGCCTCCAACAAGGTAAAGATATTAAATTTCATACATCTCCAAGATGGGTGAAGTTTGCCTGCTCTCAAGGGCAGTTGGGTGGGGATGGCTTCTTGGCTAGCATGTGGGTTTGAAGTGGTACCTAAAGCCAGGCAGGGACACACATATTCCAGCTACAATGGGGGAGTGTTTTGGGTCAGGGAAGCAACATGAAAAAGTTAGAGAGGTAGGTATAAAATTATTCTCAGGACAGCCTCTTATCACCACAGAGGGCTTGATTTAAGAGTTCTAAGAGTCAATAGAAGGGAGGCAAAGATGCACCAGACTTTTGAATGTTACCTAAAACCATGACTTTCTCCATTCTGCTCTTCTACCTCAAGTGCCCTTCATGAACAACGCTGGCTGACCATCTTGAAAGACCAGTTGAAATACTACCTGACAGACTTTTCTCTTCTCTCCATTAGAAGGAATATCTTCTCTCCCATGAATTCTCCTTCCAGGTTATCTTTATTCCTCTTATGTAGCATGACCACACATGCTGGTTTGCCTATATTATTCCAAATTATGCCTGTTATTCTAGCATCTTTATTAATAGAGCACTCTTTCCTTTAAAATGTGTCCTGTTTGTATGACAAAATATGAAGTCACTTACTTAAAACTCTTATCACTTCTCTCATGTGTTCCTATTTAGTTATATATTGATGTGTGACAGCCCCTATTAACAAATTCATCTGAGCAATCTATTTATCTTTGTATTCTCAGTGTAGATCCTAATAATTGCTTATGAAGAGAATTTAAATAAAGAGACTGAAAAACTGAAAAATTTGGATTCTAAGCCATAGTTCCTTTTTTTAATGTCCCTCACACTATCTGGTTTTCACCTTCACATACTAGGTGCCCCTATGTCTGTACATTGGGTTTGACATCTACAGGTTTATACTCTTCTGGAGCATGCTGGAGATAGCTTTAGCACAGGCTGAAAGCATGTCCTTTCTATTCATTCCTTCCCTTCTCATTGCTTTGTAACCTGTGCACATTTTTCAGTGACAGTTTGGGTTGGTCTTGAAGTTCAAAGGAAAAATGTCTTCGGAAAATCTCAGGTGTCAAATCAAGTCAGATGCAGGTGTGTGCTTTACTTCAATTGTGTATCAGTTACTAAAAGAGCTCCATTTTGTCAGATTTAACCTTTCTCATTATGAGATCCCCTGTTAGGAAATTTAACATAAAAATTAATGAAGATAGATATTTTAACTGATTAGTATATTGATTTAACAGTTCACTTAGCAAACTACACTGAATTTTAAGTTTTGTTCGATTAGTGGTATTTCTGTGGAGTTTCTAGCTGAAAATTTTATTCTTGTTTTATAAGCCTTTATGAGTTCAGTGGCCTTTCTAGAGGTTTCTTCTTAACATTTCTAAAAAGTTGCACTGGTAGATATTAAAGGGCATTAACTTTCTTGAGTTGTTTATTTATAGAGTAGTCAGTTGGATGACTCTATAAACTTCTTTATTACAAGAGGAAAGGATAGTTAGTTGGTCTGACTTGGAATGCTTTAGTCCATTTGTAGTCAGATTTGTTTCCCTCCACATTTTATGGATTAAGGGTGCTGTGGCTATTCGACTATATTTAGCAATAGCACCGCACATCAGAAAACCACTTAGAGGTTAAATTTTGAACCCTCTGGAGAAATAGAATTGCTGAGTCCTGAGAGTAAACCCTTTTCTTACTTATAGCACCATCTGTGCTCACCAGCATCCCCTGTGAGAAGTGCTACTCCTTTCAAAAGACTTGTTGGTAAATGTCCTTTGCTACAGTGTATTGGCTTGGCCTTATTGGTTTGACCCTCTTTGTTCTACAGAAGTCAAGCAAATTACCATTTATTTAAACCTTGGAGGAAGATTTCTAGCTACTAGATTCCAGGAGCACTTCCTCAAAAGGTAGCCCCAAATCTTGTCAGATGTTATCAACTGTTTCCAGAGGGGATGGTGCAGAATTGCCACCTGCTGAGACCCACTACCAGGGAGATTCTATGGAAACCTTTGCAGAAGGTGGAGGAAGCAGTAGCCTTAGAACACTACTTCCCAATTGTGTGACTTTGTGTGACTTCTTTGACACTCAGTTTTTCTTTATTCTCAAATTGGGGATAATAGCATCCATCTTTCAGAGTCACTGAGACTTCAAGCACATCAGATGTGGAAACTGACAGGTACCTAGTAAGATCCCCGTACATGGTAGTCACTGTCATTCTTGTTGGTGAGTACTAGCTAAATTCAATACCAGTAATTTCAACATAAGTAAAAGTGTCTCTTTGTCTTCTGCCCACTGACAGAGCATGATGAATGTGGAAGTGGACAGCACAACTGTGATGAGAATGCCATCTGCACCAACACCGTCCAGGGACACAGCTGTACATGCAAACCAGGCTACGTGGGTAATGGGACCATCTGCAAAGGTAAGCTTGTCATCTTAGGGAGGGTTGTGTTCCTCCCTGCTTAATTTTGGTGTTCATGCAGCAGACCAGACCCTCTTTGTCACTTTGGTGGCTGAACACTGCCAGGGTTCCTGCTCCTGGTCCATCAGCTAGCAATGGGCAGTGCATAAAAGAAAAATAAAAATGCCTCAAACTTGCTTTTGGGTTGTGGGTGTAGGTAAGGGACATGATTCCACAACTTGATGACTCTGTTTAGCTTTGCTTTTTCAAGTTTGTGCATGAGAGAGAATCTCAGATTGCTGATATGAGCTTTTCTTTGTTGTGAGTTGGTAAGAGGGAAGTGGACATTGTTAAAGAGATGTCTGTTTGAATACGAAACATAGCATTTAATTTTTTTAACTTATAGTTTAGCAATTCAGAGGCCAGTGCTCTGGCTTTCCTCTGTATTTGAATAAAATTAAAATTCCTCCTCCTGTCTTATGAGGCATTCAGGATCCTGTCCCTGACTCCTCTTAGCTCCCATCTATTTTTGTCCTCACCCTCAGTCTCTCTGCCTCAGCACATTGGTTCCTCAATATTCTATGAATATTGCTGTCCCCTTTCACTTCCTTCATGTCTCTACCATATGTCCCCCATCACAGAAACATTTTTGACTACCATATCTACAAGAGTATGCTTAGTATTTTTAGCCCAAACCTTGCTTGAGTTTTTCATCATGAACAACCTGAAAAATGTTATCCACCAGGATGTACACTCCATGAGAGTGATCACTTGATCTTGTCCCCCGACATAATCCCCAGCACTTAGAATGTGCCTGGCACGCTGTCAGTACTCATTGACTTGTGTGTTGACTGACCCAAACAATCAGTTGAAAAAGAAGCAACACAAACAAAAAACTATGAGATACCAAATGTGGTAGGTATTACTCCCATCCTCATTTTAGAGGTAATAAAATTAAGACACTGAGAGCTTAAGTAACTATCTCAAAGGCAATGGCATGTTACTAGCATTCCTCTAAAGAGATGTTATGTTGGTAATGGGAGGAAAATTCTTTACAATAACTAAATCATCATATTCATACATTGGATTGGAGAAGAATTCTGAAAGATTGTAGTCTGTGTTGGGGGCTATGTGGTGAACAAATAGCCTCACACATGATTGAGAGAGTAAATTTATGAAACTTTTTTTGGAAAACAATTTGGCAAAGTCTATCAACATTCAAAGTAGGCATTTTCTTGATTCTGTCAAATTTACCTCTTGAATATATTGTAGAAAAGAATAAACTCACAGGAAGGGAAAATTAACATATAGTGATGTTATTGCAGAGCTGTTTGCATTCACTGAAAATTAGAAGCAACCAGAATATCCTTCTGTAATGGATGTTTGCATTTACTTTGGCATATTCACTGATGAAGTAGAATGTGTGGTTTTAAACTCTAAGCTTGTGTATAATGTACATACACACACACACACACACACACACACAAATACATACAGACCAAAAGATCCCCAAGATGTATTTTTGAGGAAAAAACTAAGGAAAAATAAACAAAATAAAATTATAGTATAATACATTGTATTGGTATCATTGCATATGTAAGTTATTATTTATAAGTATCTGTACACATATTTCTGTAAATATGTTGACTAGAAGCAGGCAAACTATTCACCTTATTACCCACAGGTATGTGAAAAAAAAGAACATTCACTTATTGCTATGAATTCTATATTATTTGCATCTCTTCTAATGGGAATTTATATATGAAATATCTGTGTGTTTTTTAAAAAGTTCCATGAGGCAAATGAACAAGTACTCAGTTTTTTTAAAGAGAATATTGAAGAAATTTCTAAAGCAAAACTAAACCGGGAAAACATTAATACAGTTCTACAGATTAACAAATCCACTGTGGGTACCTGCATGCCAAGATGGAAATCAAAGGAGCAATATGGGCATTTGATTTTCATGCTTTTTTTTACCTTCAGAATTATGTTACCTCATAAAATAATATTAATTGTCCTTGTTCAGTTGGTTTATTTTGCCATGTCCTCTCTTGCCTTTATGATAAGTGGTGGCTTCACCTTGTGGAATTTAAAAGTCCAGCTGTGTAAAATAATGTTCCTGGAGTCAACAGACTCTGAAAGGAAACATATCTTCCCTTGGAAGGAATTAAGGGCAATAATTTTCTTATAGCAATTCTTCTGGCCAATCATGTTGACTTTGACAAGAGGGAGAATTCTGTTTTATAAATGTTGTATAGGGTAGCAGTGTGGTAGGGTGGTCAAAGGAACGCATAAGGAGCTTGGAAAGCTGGGGTTTAGACGTGCTTTCATTACTGGTGAGTTGTGACTTTCTTGTTCTTACATATTAAAATTGGGTTAGTATCACTTTGCATATCCAACAATGTTACTGCAAAGAATTACTGAGAGAATATGATGTGTTTTAGATTATAGAAAACTATACAAAGTAAAAAATGATATTTACTTTGCCTCCCATAACTGAAACATTTACAGTAGGAGTTGGGCAAGGATGGCCAGATAGCTTGAACTAGTTCTCTTTTTTTATGTTAAATGCATGAAGACCTTTCTAGACCTGATATTCATAGCCTTGAATCAATCTAGGTGGGAATACCCACTGTGAACACCTATGTCAACAAGCTTAACACATGGCAGCAATTTCTCAAATAATACTAATTGGGCTGAGTGATCTCAGATGGGTTTTCCTGGTGGCTGATACCCATGTAAGGAGTTTTCATTTCATATGGATGTAAACTACCATTCTGCTTCAACAACTGTTATCAAGTACATGTAAGACACTTTACTGGTTGTGTTCCATTTAGTTCCCATCATAACCCTGGGAGGGTGACAGCATTATCCTCTTTCCTAGGAAAATCTTGAAGAAGACAAGACTGAATTTAGCTAGTAGGACTGCTTTTAGCTTCTCTCAGTTCTTTATCCTCCTCCTCTTTCCTTTCTCTCTTTCTTTCCCCCCTCCTTCCCTTTTCTTCCTCTTCCTCCTTGGTTGTTGCTTATTTCTCAATCTCTCTCTCTCTCTCTCTCTCTCTCTCTCTCTCTCTCTCGTAACTAGAGGCTGAAAATTAAAAAAAACAGAAGGGGAAGAGAAGGTGAAATGACAGTATTATTTTTTAAAATAATATTTTGCTCACATTTGACAGTCTAAAGTACTTTTGAAACCATGCAACACATGTTGCTAAATATTGTGGCATTTGGGGTAAAATAGTCAAAATGCTTGCAAATAGTTTCAAATAAGATTAGCATAACCTGACTTGAGGGTTAAGGTTATCTCCTGAGGAGTGTTTATCTGCTTTCCCAGTCCTGCATTAATGCTGAAATGGAAATCAGGCTTTAACAAGGCAGTTGTCAATGTGTATCTGATAGACTAAGTCTTCTCTCTTATCTGTCATTAAGTCTAGATAAGACGTGGTGATCCTTGGAAGCATTCTTGTCTTAATGACTGGTAATATTGATATTTATTTTGTAAACACACAGTGAGTGTAAATTCTGTGTCTGTAACAGAGTTCCAGACACCAAACAAGCAAAAGGCAAGTAAGACAAGGACCCTGGAGATTTCACCATTTGGTACTGGAGAAAAATTTGAACAAATGCTTCTAGCCCAATAAACCAATTTGTAAAATGGAATTATCTCATGTGAAAAAGGGTTTATAAAAAATTTCTCAAAATATACAGCCACATGAAAGACATATGTATTAGTTAGCATTCCTTTGGTTGCAAATGATAGAAATCTCCTGGCATGACTAGCTTTGCAATTTGCAGAGCCCAGAGAAAAATGAAAGTGTGAACTCTTTGTTCAAAAAGCAGGAAAAATCTTGCTGTTTAAAGGTCCTACAATATCAAGCTTTTACTTTATTTTTTTGGTCTCTCTTGTTCTATCATGGTGTCTGGTATTTGCTATTTTATGCTGCTCCCTTGGACTAGAGACACTCTTGAGGACCTTCAGCCTTTATAGGACCCTCAGCCTCCTCTTACAACTTGGTACATTTATAGAGCCCACTAACTGCAGGGTTTCCAGACCCGCTGACACATGCACCGTGGCCTGACCTGAGGCAGGGAAGTCAAGTCAGGTGTCTCCCTTTCTTGAGAACCTTTTACCATAATCCACAGCAGATGGGAAACCAGCAAGTGCATTGCGTTCTCTGCACTAGTACCTTGGATTGCCTGTGTAATGCACTGGGGCATTGTCAGATGGCATCACAGATATAGGCATCACACTCTGCCTGGAAATATCAGAGCATGCATGCTCAACCACATCCCTTCCAGTGTGTAAACACAGGACCCTGATAAGGAATCTGGGTAGAGATGGAGAGGCAGGGAGTCATGGGGAGGTAGCACTGCATGTGAGCTGAAGTTTGAGACTCCCAGTGCATGCTCTGGTGTCCTACTAGACCTCACTTACAAAACACAAATTCAAAGATAAAATTAAGAACTTTGAGATGGTGTCCACAGAACATTAAACTCCATGTGTGGAGCCCTTCAGAGTGAGGGGCCCAAGTTATAACTGCAATAGTTGCATGCTTGTGAAGCTAGTTGTGCCAGCTGTTTACTTGAATTAGGAAAAACAACACAACAAAAATTATGATTAGGTTTGCTGGTGTGTCATAGAACCTAAGGGCAATAAAAGGTGGCTGATATATAGGAACTAATTTCCCAAAGGGCTAGGGTGCTGATAGTACTCTCTCCTGTCTCCTTTCTGCTTCTCCTGCAGTTCGGCTTCATACTTCCTTCTCATTGCAGACAGATTGGAATTGTTTGTTTTCCATGTAGTTGAGGTCAGATCCTCTGTATCATAGTCTCAGAAACTTGATCTTAGCAGAGTAACTAAAGTGATCAGGTTGTTGAGAAGTGATTCACAGTAAAGATTCCCATGGATGACAGATCTCTTGTGGAAAATACCAATTATCAGTTTATTATGAGAACTGTTGTGTTTGAGGAGAATCTAAAATTGGGACCCTTGTTTTCCCTACTTGTGTTCAGAACCAAATGAGAGGGAGATATACAAATCAAGTATGTGGAGGCTGAAACATCAACATGAAAACTTAGCGAGTTATACCAAAGAACTTGGCTTGGATGTATGCCAATAACAGTATTCATGTTATTGAACTCCTCAACTAGTCAGGCTTCTGCATCCCATCACAGGTGGACCAGAGCATTACTGTGGGGCTTGCTTTTACATTCTAAGCAGCTCAGGATGGGTGTTCCTTGTAGGCATATTGTTCCCTTGTTCATAAGTGAGGAAAGAGTTGGTGGCACATATCCAGCACATCCACTTCCTCTGTCTATTCACCAATGGTCAGGGAAGGATGAGAGTGAGCCAAGTGGTCAAAGTATATCAGTAAAATGGAACAGAAGCATCTTCTCCTCTGCTCCACCAGCCCCTACCTTCCTCCACTGACTATTCTAGTAAAATATTTGTGTCTGAAGTCTCACCTCCACTCACTGAAACAAAAGTTATATGGAGAGCCTTTTTAAAAATGCTAATTATGTAAGTGAGAAATCAGAGTCAAGGGGTGATCTTGGGATTTTATTGTCTCATTACCTCGGTATCCTGAAGCAATCATTGCTACCATAAGCAGAGTGATTCTGGGGAATATTCTAAAGCTAGTGCAAGGTGCTTGCTCAAAATTGTCCAGCATTTCAGAAAGCAATGTGTGTTGTCACAATCCTTAGTCTCCTTCTGTTTTATACAGAAATAAATTAATCTTCTCTTGTCTAGTGTTTATTTTCAGACCACACAGGACAACTCTTTAATGACTTTGTAGTTCATGGCAATGTAGTTTTCTTTCTCCTTCTCTTTCAAGTCCTAGAAGTCAACCCTGTTGTCTCAGGCTGGGTGAGCACCCCTTCTCTGTGCTCCTAAGACACCCTCCAAACACTACTACAGCTCCAATCATCCCAGGCTATAATTGTCTTGTCTGTTTCCTGAAGATCACAGTTCAATGCATCTTAGTAACCTACATTTAGCAAAGAACTGAGCTTATTGTTGTGCTCAGTTGTTTCTGAATGAGGAAACACATGAAGATACCATCCTAATAGAATATGTGCTTATGTATTTAGAAGCTTTCACAAGAAAGCAGAAGTCTGCTTGGGACACAGGAGTATACAGGTTACCCAGGACTTATCTCCAGCCTGAGGAAACCATTGGTCCCAAAGGTAGATGTACAAACCAGCTCCAATGTTGAGTCTGGGTAGCTAATTGATGACTGGCTTTCAAAGAAAATAATCACAATAAAATTCAGTTCACTGTAGACATTTCAGGAACATACGTGTATCTTTCTTCTGAGGCACTTTAGAACCTCGCAGTTCTCTGAAGTGATTTATTATGAGCACATATGCATGGAGTGCATGAGCAAAAGACCTGCTTCCTAGAAACTTCTGTTTGATGGAAAGCTGGATAAACTGCTTGAAAGGAAAACAGAGAAAACCAGAAGCAGAAATCCAGAGAAGGTTTGATATAGACCAAATACTAATGTGTCAGTTCATGCTAAAGATGTAAATGAAATTCTGAATTAACATAGAATTCCTAAGTGAAATAGACACTTCACATGTATGAGATGCTTTCAGAGGCTCACAGACAATATAAAAGGACTGGAGAGCGAGACAGAATAGAAAGGTAAGCTGTTATAGTAAGATATCATAGAAAATAATAAAATTGATAAACTACTGGGCTGTGAATCAGAGAAGATGAAATTTAGAGATTTTGAAGCAAATAGCAAGTGAAATAGGAAGCCTTTGGCAAAAGTACTCACAGCACTCTAGAAACAGTTTTGAAATGTGGTTAATGTAATGAGGACGAACTCAGGAAGGTACCAATCTAAAATTCGGCCTTTCGATCTGTAGACAAATGTTGATGAGACTAATGAAGAGCAAGATTGACTGATATAGGCTGGTTTGACCCAGTTAGAGTAAGGTCCCTTTGAAAATATGTTGATACTGATAAAGAGATAAGGATTCTGAGTATATTTCTAAGAGTGCATCTCTGATTTTAGAGCAGTTTTATAACAATTTAAGAAAGGATTTGAAACTGTACTCCACATCTGATTGATTTATAAAGTCCAGAAGGGAGATTAGAGGTGGCTCAGGATAAGACTTGGTCAATAGGATAAATCCTTGCAGCAAATTTAGAGTATGTGTGTAGCAGTTATGGCCACTTAAAAAATTCTGCCTATGTAGGATAATGAAGAAGGGTGCCCTTTGGTAGTGTTGAAGATTCTCTTTAGGGTCATATTGCAATAGTAGTACCAGGTTAGATTACTGTAAGAAATGTGACTTTCAATTTTTTTAGGACTATTAGATTATTTTAACATAAATCATGAAGACAAGATTGATGTGAGTGTGAATGACAAAAATCCATTTCTGTTAAGTTCAACCAGGCATGATGAAGTACTCTTAACCTGGGGATAGGAATTTTAACATAAAGTGGTAAGAAATAGTTTGTCAAGAACATGCAGACCACAGCACTATGCTTAAATATGTATAGACCTGAGAAGTGAGCTATAGAATGTTGGGAGAAAATCCAACAACTTTTCTCCTAAAAACCATTTCTTGCTGAAGAAAATCTAACTTCTATCTCAGATATACAAGGCCTTGTGGCACCTGGACCCATCTGGACATCTTGAGCCTCATCTCTTTTGACATCATCTCTTCCCATCACTCAAATATCTGTCATAATTGTGAGTTAACTAACCATCTCTCCACAGACCAGGCAGATTATTTCACACCGACTTTCTTCTCCTCGGGGTCCTTTATAATCCTGGAGTACTTTTTCCCATCCTCCTCCCAATTAAAATCCATCCATCCTTCACAGTCCAACTCAAATCCCATTTTTCCTTGATCTTCTTGGTCAGAGTACAGTTTCTCCTCTCAGTGCTGTTTGTGGTCTTCAATGTGTTTTTTCTACTTAAACTTAAACTTTTTATTTATCAGCCTATGCTATTAACATAAGACCTTGTGCAACATGCGTGCTCAGTAAATAAATATTGATGCAAAATGAGAATTGGCCAGTTCATTTGACACAAAGCAACTCTGCTCTTGTAGCATGATGTATTAATTACTACTGAATATAATTAGCCATCACTCTAAAAATGAAGGGAAAAATTAAAATTGTAAAGTAAATGCTTTTACGTTACCCATTTTAATGTTTTAGAAAATCATCAATGGACTCATTATTTATATTCAAATTCATTATCTGTTGCACATTCAAAATTTATTTATTCTACTTAATGTTTAATCCCTGATAGATACTGAATTTAGTTATTCTAGAAATGGTGAAACCCTTTAGCCTAATTTGAGAGGCAACAAACTGCCCGAGTATGACTTCCTTTTTGCAAGGTCTATTTCAAAGTCTTTTTAATTTGGCCCTTTTAGACCAACCACTTATTCAGCAATCCTAACATGGGCTCGGTTTAGAGCAAGGGGATACTTAACAGGCAGAATAGTCAAGGCAATAGGAAAATAGGACAAGTTACAGAACAAAAATTATTAAAGAAGGCCCACTGTCTCCTTTGGATAAACAGGTTTAGCCCAAAGTTAGTTCATTTGGAAGAAAGGTGAATGTGAACAAAGTTTTACTGCATATCTTAAGGACTACAGATTGATAATTCATACCACCGAGATTTGTGAAAAGTCTTTGGACTGCTTTTTGGTGATTATTGTTCAAATATCTCATTGTAGTCTCTTTCTCCCTCTTTCTATCATGACATGACACTCAACTATCTTATGTGTCTGAGAGATTGAGGAATAAGTCCCTAGGAGGAAAAGGCACAGGACCATGGCTGACCCAATCTGAATGAGAAACGTTCTCCAAAACATTCAAATTGGGCATCTGCACGTATCTTGATAAAATGGAATCTGGAATAATATTATCAAGGTAGAAAGGTACAAATGTACCTTTTCTATAATTCTCCTGTTGCTTTAGTTTCTTACAATGCCATGGGCATTCAATTTTCTGATTATGTCTCTGGCATGATTGACATTCCAAGGCATTTAACACTCTCCATGATAGTGCTATAAAACATGGTTCTAGATTTATTTCCAAGTACTACCATTCTACCAAATTGAATGACTCCTTCTTCCCCATACTTACCTTGCTATTTTTAGTTTTATACTTCAAACTTTTTCCTCCTTTTAGAATTCCCATCCATAATTCTTTCTGTTTATTTCTTTTTCCTGGAAACAGTTTAAAAAACAAGGTAATCAACATAGAAATCATTAAAAAAATTTGTTGTGTACCTACTATGAACCAAGTAATATTCTAGGCTCTTCATGGAAAAAAAATTGAGCCTACTTGAGGCTCAACTGGGGAAAAAAGCAAAGGTAGTGCAATTTTCACACTTCAGTCTGAATATAACTCAGCCTCCCAGCAGAATTTGAAGTCATCAGCTCTTGGTTCATTCTTGAAAAGTTTTGCATCAGAAATCCCCTGTCTCAGGTAACCCCTCTGATTCTTAGATTGATTCTTCTTTCTCATCACTAAATGTTGTAGTGGCTCAACCTTTCTTCTCTTCTTTTCTCAATCATTTCCAAACATAAGAGCTTTAAAACATCATCTATATGCCAATGAACACTAAATTTGCATCATTAGTCCCAACCTTTTCCCTCATTTTTTCTGGACTCATGTAAACAATCATTTACTTGAACTAGCCATTCAGATCTCTAACAGGTACAGTAGCCACCCCATCCCCCACCACCTCCTTATTCATGAGAGAGGTGTTCCAAGCCCCTTGGTGGATATCTGAAGCTGCCGATAGTACCAAACACTATTTATACAATTTTTCCCCTGTAGTAATGTGCGAGTAGCATCCACAGCTTAGATACACTGGTTGAAGGGATGATTCATATTCAGGGAAGGATAGAGCAGGACAATCAGATTTCGTCATACTACTTAGATATTGCACAATTTGAAACTTACAAATTGTTTATTTCAGGAAATTTTTACATAAATTTTTCAGACTGCAATTGACCATGGGTAACTGCAATCATGGAAAGTAATGTCCAGTGACTACTGTATTTAAACCACAACCACAACCACAACCAAAGAACCTGTGATTCTTCTACAAACTGGACTGTGCTCTTCAAATCTTCCCACCTTGAGAAATAGGGTCAGCATTCACCAGCTTACTCAGATAAAAAGTCAGAGTGTTATTTTTCTCTTTCATATTTTGTATCAATTCATCAACAATTCAGTCATCTTTCCCTTCATGATACATTCCAAATATAATGATTGCTTACTACTCCTACAACTCTATTTTTGCTTATGCCAAACTCATCTCTTCACTGGACTATTACACTAGAAAAAGTTAGAGGTAAATTTTTGAAGACTATAGATTTGATGGAGGGGAAGTGAGATGTTGTAATATGATAGCCTCTGTTTTCTCAGTAATATAAAAAATTCAGTCATAAATTGAAGAATGAAGTGGGTTAGGGTTGATGTGAAAGTCCTCAAGGATGACAGCAGGAGTGCTTTAACAAATAAGAAGTGACAGTGGTGAGGACAGGTTGGGCCAAGTGGCAGAATGAACTTCAAAGGAGCAAAGGACTTTTCTGTAGGAAAGTGACACAATCTAGAATGAAAATATGAAGCTGAAAGTCAATCATTTCCCTTATTTTCCTGAGATTTAAAGGCTGTAAAGGAAAATATAGCCTCTGCCTGAGTGGGCAGCAGCAGACCTGGCTCTCAACTGAGATGGAAAAGGGGAATGTTGGAAGACATATATGAGAATCCTACCACAAGCATTAATTATGTGGACTTTGTGGGTGGACATGCTGTGTAGTTACTAGCAATGTCATCTTGGATGAGTAACTTGGTTTCTCTGAATTTCAGTTTCTCCACCTGTGAAGATAACTATGAAGGTACGTACTTCAATGTGCAGAGTTTTCTTTGTCTATAGAAGAAACCTCTGAGGGACGTCTTTCATGCGATTATAACAATTAAATGAGACAATGTATGTGTAACACTTAGCATATTGTCTGGAACATGGGAGTTGCTCAATAGATATTAGAATTTATAAATGTTGAAATTAGTACAATTTAAGTCTACTGAAAATTTCCTCCTTCCAATCCTTCTGGATTTCACCAGATGGAAGAGATCTCCTTTAGAACCTGTAGAAGTTCTGCAGTACTTCATAAAGTGTATGAGGTCATGTGATAATCATTCTGTCCTTGGTTAGTGCATTGCTTGTATTAATGTTAAGAATGTCTTTAGAACATCTCTGTCACATGTGTCACTGTATCTCCCATTGTACCTACTATAGGGCATCAAACCTAATACAGAGTAGACTCATCTCAATATATATTTGAGAACAATGACAATGAGAAACTCTTTATGATCTGAGCTCAGGCCATAGACACCCACCCACCTAAGTGTGGCATGTGCTGTTGTGTAGAACGTTGCCTTTTCCATGTATCCTGCTCTTTGTGACCAATGGGAAACATTCTTGAGACTCAGATCAGTATTCCATGATGTGGCCCCAAAGTGCATGGAACCAACTTCTCTGTACGTCATTTAGCTCTCAACCATAGATAAACTCAGGGTCCCTTTTTTCCATAAAAATGTAATATCTGTCCCTGCTTGTTATAGGTTTGAGCTGCCATTGTTTACTTCTCCATTCTTACAGGTTTGAATCAGTAGAGAATAGATGTAGGGTAGAATGGGAATCACAGTGTGACTTTTATATTGGTTTATCTGGGACAATGAGAACCCCACTTAAGGGCTGGCTTCTCCTTCCCTCTTGGTTTTAGAGGGAAATGCTGGATTAGAAGATGCAGAGACCTGGCCAGATCTTTGTTCTACTACTGGCCCAGATGGGAAATTCTGAACCTCTCACTATGCCTGAATAGTGAGGTCCAAGAGAAGAGATGCTTGTGCCATCTTCATCAGACTTACCAGGTAGACAGTCTTTCTCTTAAGAATTACTTGGGTGGAAAAGCAAAGAACCTGAAAGAAATCATTCTATTACCATTCCTTCCCAAAGACTGGAAAAGATATCAGGACTTTATCCCACCTCCACTATTCCGGTCCCAGAAATGCTCCCCTATTTTCTATGCAAAATTATTATTTTTGTAAAAGTATATTGGCATTCAGTTAATGTGAGTATTAGTTACTGTGTTCAGCAATATTTAAATAAAATTGTTTTGCAAATTTCCTGTCATACAAATGCTTACCGGCAAATACTGTTGCTAAATTCAATCATGAGGGTTTTATTTTTTATAGTACTAAAAAGGAGACATTTCTAAGAGAAGGAAAAACCTCTAGTCTAAGAAAGTTTCAGCAATATTTTATTTGAAAAATGTATCCAAAACTGAAAAATGAAACTAATAATCCTGTGTTTGATTATTGAGAGACATTGAATGTTCGTAAGCTTGATAAAGAACTACAGGGAGACCCAGAAGCTGTCTTGCAGTCTTAAAACCAGCAACAGTACATTAACAAGATTGGAGCAAGGGAAGGCCTTATGTGGCACAAGGCAAAATATATTGGTTGTGCTCTTTGGCTTAACAAGGTAGATCTTGATGTAGTCTTGTCCTGGCCTTTAATATTCGTTTCCTTCAAGTACATTTCTAGTGGGCAGAAAAAGAGTCTCTTGGATGTACTTAAAGCACTTTCCATCACTTACCAAAGTCAGCGCTTACTTTTAAAAGTTTGCAGCCCAGTAGACAATAACTACATCCCTAGAGGCACAAGGGAAACATGTTAAACCAGCTTGAATCTCAGAGGGAGTGGAAATCTGACACTTAGACAAGTGCTGATTCTTTTGAGTGCATTTTGAGGTTGCACTTTGGTGAGTTCAATAGATGTTTGTTATCTGTAATTGTCACATCTGAAATGACTCATGAGATTAGCAGAGCCATATAAACATATATCAGTCAATTTTATTTTAAAACAGGCTACCAAACATTGACTTTCTGTTGAGCAATCAGAATCAGACTGTCTTTCTTTCCTAAGTAATATATTCTCAGTGGACCAGGAGACTTCTTGAGGCAATGTTATTGAAAAATGCCATAGTCAATCTGTAGGCTACCTGCTAGATTATAATCTGAATAGCAGTTATTTGCAAAATATTCAGAATTTTTAACTATGGGGACTATTAAAGAATAGCAGCCAGCTGGTATTGATAAGCCCATGTCAGCTTAGGTTGTGTTCAGAAAGTGTTCACCTTAAGTAGAAACAAAAACCTATAGTACCTGGTTGGATGTCATGTTTTAAGGCAAGATTAGCTTAAATGGATGTTTTTTTAAATTGTTATTGTATTATAAAAGTTCAATGTCCATGATTCTTAGCCAAGTGCTGTTTCTGGGTCTGCCTGGCTCAAATATTCCTTCATTTTATCTTACAGGCTTCTCTTGACTAAGGTCCTGATAAGTGAACAAAGGATAAATTGAAAAATAATTACAAATACTGTGCAAGTGTCAATATAATTTGAGAATAGGGCTAACTACAGTCTTTCCTCAGTAAAATATTGTTGAAATATAAAATGAGGACAGGTCAATAGACTGTGTTGTGGTTTGCCCTTGCCTGCTTCAAGTTTCTTCCTCATCTGATCTTAAACACAATCATCTGTCTTCATTTCAGCCCTGAGCGTGCTGCTCTGTTTGCTATTTGGAATAAAGTTAGATATGTTCATGCCAGAGTTCGCTCAGCTCTGTTGATAAGTGTTCACAGCTTAGTCCTTAAAATATGGGCCACTTCCAACTCAACCACATAGAATTTAGTATCTGTTTCTATTGCTTTGTCTAATCTTAAAAACAGCTAGATGTTTCCTTGTCAGAGTATGTGAGTTATACCTTGCTTTGTGACCATGAACCAGTCAAATGACTTTTTCTTATTTGGTTTCTCATTTTTAAAAACATAATGTCATTTTCTTTCTTTCTTCTGGTACCAGGGATTGAACCCAGGGGTACTTAACCACTGAGCCATATCCCCAGCCCTTTTTAGTTTTTATATTGAGGCAGGGTCTCACTAAGTTGCTTAGGCCTTGCTAAATTGTTGAGGCTGGCTTTGACCTTTCAGTCCTCCTACCTCAGCCTCCCAAGTTGCTAGGATTATAGGCATGCACCACCATGCCTAGCCCACATGATGTTATTTTCAAACTTTTTCCACCCTTGACACCATGATAAAACCATTATGGTAAAATGGTTTAACACATATAAAGCTACTTATATAAGGCAGGAAAATGATGCTGTGTGCTATAACAGCTAAGCTCCAAAATTATCTCAATGGGTCCAACACAGTAACTTGTTATATATTATTGATGTCATTGTTCATTAGGAGATGGTGAAGAGTAGGGCTTGCCCTCTGCATAATAACTTAGAAACTTCATCATTATTTGTCCTATGGCTCTGATCTCTTCTTGTTTTTCAGAATATGCATCACTCCATCACAGATGGGAAAGAAAGTAAGGTAATGCAGGGGAACTTCTCATGAACCAGACCTGAATGTGGCATCTCTTTTTGATTCACTTAAAATTTCCAGAACATTTGGTCCATGGTCACACCTAAAATTACAGCAGGGGTCAAGAACAAAGAAAGAACGTTGGTGACATTGGGGACCTATGCCACACTCATGTTGCAAATGAAATTCTATGCAAATAAAAGTAACTGCACTATTATATGTAGAAAATAGGCCTTTGTATGTATTTCTAAATGTATCTGGCTGATGCACTGCAAAGATCATGCATAAGGCTATGCATAAAAAGACTGGAAGTACCCAGAGTTTAAAGATTTCTCTAGTTGAGTGAGCTCATTTCTTCCAACCATGTCATCCCTGCTTCCATCTGACTCCCGTCAAATTAAAGGCAGATCACATTTTAACCAGGCTTCTGATCCTGTCAGTTTTAAGGAAAATTGAGAAACTGCTTTATGGGTCACTTGAAAGTAGGGTGAAGAACTCGAAATCATTAAATATCTCTTGAGTAGAACTGCTAGTGACATAGTAGAGTAACACTCCACCTGAGCTCTGGACTGCTCATAATTCTATCACTTATATAACTGATTCTCTCTTGTTAATATGACAGTTCTTTTCCTGTGGTTAGGAATCATTACTTCCAATTGTTGAATTTGCCATTTTGAAACTTGCAACAGAGAAATCTTGTGTTGATTCTTTAGCATTGTGCTCTTGTACCCCCTACTCATTTTTGGATGGCACCATTTTTTTTTTAATGTGACATATTCTGAAAGATACTTGTTAGGGATAAGGCAAAAATCTCAAGTATTTATTAAAATCTGGTTTAACTTCCATTTTAGGCTTTCTTTTTTAGGAATTGTGAACTAATTTAGGGCATACTTTCTTGTAAGCAGAATATTAAAATTTCATAAAATGAGTGCTTAAATAAGTGGGTGTATAGATGAGGGAGGAATTCTTCATAACCCTCCACATGTGTATGTATCCTGTTTTTGTAGATGAGATTGGAAGGTGGTTTGAATTGAGCCTCCTAGATTGCTGGTAATTCTGAAATTATTTGGGAGGTCTAGATGCCAAACTCTTGTTTTACAGTTAAAACATTTGAACCTTGATATCTTTACTTACACAATTTCAGTGAAGATTACATATGTATAAGACAAGCAAGGTATAATAAATCTATTGTAAGAGGATCTGCCTTATGTTTGAAACAAAACCAAACATACATACACACACAGGTGCATTCTCTGAGGTTGGTGGAAGAGGTTGAGGCTCTAGAGTAGCATTTTCTAACTGAAATATAGTGTGAACCACATACGTGATTCTAATTTTCTAGAAATTACCCTGACAAAGATAAGAAGAAACATCTCAATTTCTCAATTCAGACTAGCCACATTCCAAGTGCTCAACAGCTACCTGTGACTAGTGTCCACAATGGCAGTTCTAGAACATTCAGGGTAGACTTAAATGAATAATAAAATCACATGGCACGCTCATTAACCTGTTTCCCTAAATGTGCAGAGGAGATCTCTGGAGAGGTGAGAGGGTACCCCTGAAATAGGAAATTGTGCTTTCCCTGATTTTCTTTGTTATGTTGAGCTGTCCAGTTCTGATTTCCAGTTGAATGTAATGCTATAGAATTTACTAAACAGACAGATACTGGAATCCATATACCAGAGGTCGAGAATATCTAATTCCTTCTACAGTATAACATTTCCTGTCTCAGGATGGAATTTCACCATAAAGTCAGATATGGAATAGAAATGAGAAGCATTCATCAAAGCTCAAATTATACTAAAAAAAGAAAGTAGGTGGAGAAAGAAAATAAGTCTATGGCATTTTCTTTTGTCACATTTCAAGATCAATTTCATATTAAAAACAACTCATAGGAGAACAGACATAATGCTTTTCATAATGACCTGCTCACTGGGATGATGCTTATCAACTTTAAATAGTGACATGCTCTGCAGTCTCTCGTCACAGCCATTAGCCAGAGCAGAGTCCATGCATTCTCAAGGATAGGGAAACATAGCAATTTGTGGATAATTTTCTGCTGTGCTTAAGCATATCACTTAGTGGGATCATATTTGAATATTGAGTTTACAGCAAATGAAATTTTGTTATTATAGACCCAAATAATTTTGAATTTATAATAGTGTATAGAATTTGAATTAAAAAAGGGCAGCCTTAAGTATCATAAACACAAGAGCTTTTGAATCTGCCATCCTTGGAATCACATCCTAACTCTGTCACACGCTGTATAATCTTGGGCAAAAACTCTTAGCTTCTCTGAGTTTGTTTTCTGTTCTAACAGATATGGAAAAAATAACAGACCTCATAGTGGACATTATCACCCCTGTCTTTTCCAGTCTGGCTACTCTTCAATCCACACAGTACACATTCAGAGGCTACATGTAGGCAAATGGACACAGTGGTAAAGGTCATAGCTTCTGAAGCTAGACTGTTTCATTAGAAGCTGTCTATAACAAAATGCATGAAAATGGGAAATTTATAAAAGAAAGAAGGTTACTTAGGCCTATTGTTCTGCAGGTTGGGAAGTCTAAGAGCATGGTGCCAGAACCAGCTTTGCTAATGGTGAGGGCCTGGTGCTGCTTCAACTCATGGCAGAAAGTAGAAGGGAAAGCAGACATGCGTGAAAGAGACAAGGCACAAGGGGCAGCTTCACTTTGTGACAAGGTAGTCTTGGGAGAGAATTCAGTCTCAGGAGAGAAAGACCTTACTTCCTCTTACTCAACTAACAAACTCTTAAAGGTCCCACCATCTGTCAACATTGTTACTCTGGTGTCAGATTTCAACATCAGTTGCAGAAGAGGTCAAAACATATTCAAACATTAGCAGAGACCTCTATTACTTAGCTAGCTATACCATCTGTGGTAGTCACTTAAATTCACTTTTACATCTGAGGATAATAATTGTATCTAAGTCCATGGGTTGTTTTAGTGTTAAACTGAATGTAAGTGCTTAGGACACTGCCTGGCATATAAATTTTTGTCTTTAGGTATCTGACTATCTACCTGTGACTCCATGATTAAGGTCCTCTGTGTATCCCACCCCACCTTACTTCCGGGATGGGTTTTACCCTTCCTAGCACCATACAAAGCCTTTCCTGATCTGATTTCCACCTATATCTCTAGCCTCATTTCATTTCCCACACACAAAACCTGCTTTATAGTCAGAATAAACTACTTAAAGTTTTCCAAGTCTTTCTTGCTGGAGTAGCTTAATGGTTTAAGTAGACAGGTTTTCAAGTCACTTTGCCTGAGTTCAAAGGTGGACTCTGGCAGTTGGCACTTGTGTGACCTTGGAAATTACTTAAGCTTCTCTGCACCTGGTTTTCCATAGGTTGTAGAATGAGATGAGGATTAAAGTGTTTAGCAGAGTGCTTTCTCTGAGTAGATTCTTAGGTGTCTTTAAACATCTTCACTTTGAATGAAATAGCCCCCATTTTCAATTGGCTTTTGCAAGTCCTCCAAAATGCAGCTCAAATTTTACTTCCCTTAATCAATCTACTATTAGTCACCCCACTCTGTTTTCTCTATGTCACTTTGTCCTGGCATTTATCACACTGCATTGTAATTGTTAATTTGCTTAATCCATCTCCCCCTCTAGCCTGGAAAGACAGCCAACATGCACTTGTCATCTTTGTGTATTTAAAGCTTAAAGCATAGAATTTATTTAATAACATTTTGTTGAAGAAAGTAAGCAATAAGGTGGTTGTGAAGATTGAGTGAAGTATGTTTTGTCTCCTAGTTGGCACATGGTAAGAACTTGGTAAGAACTAACTTCCTTTCTCTTAAATTCACCTTTAGTTATCTGTGTCAGTTAAGAAAGTGTTTTAAGCTTTACTGAGAACATTGTGTCTATAATTAAGGATTCTGTTCATGAGTATCCTTTCTCTATTTGGTCTCTATTTGAATGTGTCTTCAGGTACCAGGAGAATGACTGCAATGGTTTAGTCCATTGGATTAAAGTTATTCCATTTCATATTAAGTGAAAATTCCTTTCTACTGAAAGAATAATATTGAAGCAATAAAAATATAATAAAGAAAATATGCCTATTTGCCTGTTAAATTCACCCATATGAAAATAATTACACCTAGCATTTACTAAACATGTGTAAGTTAGGCATTGTGCAAAAAACTTAACATCAGGTGCTCATTTAAGCCATACAGATTCTGTTATGAAGATTGAAGAATTATCTCCAATTTTTTATATATGAACAAACCAAGACTTAGAAGGAATGTTTGAAGCAATCAGCTATGTAGTCTGTGCCAGGTAAGAGTTTAAATGAGGAGAAAAGGTTTTATGCAATATTAGAGTAGTTGTGTGTGTGGCCATCAACATTTTCATACTTGGACAATGCCAAGAACATAGGTCATGTGGGAAAAAAACCCCTCCCTTTATATAGTTATAAGGAACATTAGCTTTTGGGGAACAAGCAAGGATCTGATTGTTACTAGTTGGTGACAGAAACAATCTCTGAGGAAGTAAAGGATTTCAGACAATTTGTTTCCTAACAGCTGAAGTTCTAAAAATGATGGTCAAATTTACTGGAGAAAAAAGCAGAAGAGAGAAAGTGCAGGATCGGACTTTATGTTTAACTCACAATGGATTTAGGAAAGGACTGCACTTTGGTTGATAGCCAGAGACAAGAATGGCTGGTTGGATTAGTCTGAACCTTCAAATGGTGGTTCCTGACATAGGGGACTGATAGTTGCAGATATGGATTATAGACAGTTCATAGTAGGTGGTGCAAAATGAGGATAGACAGAGCAGAGAATAGGACATCTGCTATTGTTTTGTCACCCTTTATTCTTTTATCCTATTGGTAACCATGCATTTTTTCTTCTTGAAGCTATTACTTTGCTTCTCAGACCATATGACCCTAGCATTCTATAGAACCCATAACAATAAGATAATCAGAGCAATGTATTTTCCTGGCCACAAAAATTGTTTTGGGGTTTGACCTGCTATCTAAGCAAATTAAATTTGTTTTCCTGGCAATATTGGATGAGGAGTCTCATTGTTCTATTTTGGGAGGGAATCTGGAAGGATATGATTAGAGCTCCTTCCCATTTTGTGGCCACAGGGAAAGGCTATCTGAGAAAAAAGCCAACCCAGAGAACTGCATGTTAGAGATGAGGTTGAACTGGATCCCGATAATATTGTTGGAGCTTACATATCCTGCTCTGCCTGAAGTCAGGACCCCCACTAGTTTTGCTAAATCCTGTATAATCTGTTTCTGTCATTTTCTAGCATAGTACTAACTGCTGGTATATTAACTCAGCTTCTTTGTGAAGAAAAAGCAGTAAAAAAAAATCCTTAACATTTGAATGAGAAAATTTTTGTATTTTTATGACAATGAAATATACTTGGCATAAAGATCATACAAATCAGAGGGTCGAGGTTCCTATTAGGTCAAAGAGAAAACAATGTCTTAGATGGAAGAATAATGAGAGCATTTTCTACAAACTACATATTTTGTCTTTCAGACATGGACAAATTATGATCAATCTCAACAGATATATCCCTGAATGAAGGCTTTTTCTTATCTAGTAAAAAGGTATTTATTTTGTGAATGCATATGTGGGAGTTTTGTAGACATTTTCCTCCTCTTCATTATATTCTCTAGCCTTTCAGTTCAGGGCTATAAAACAACCATGATTTCTCTTCATTCATACTATCCTCAAAACTTATAGGACTCTTCCTTGCTCTTGGCTGTTGGAATTAAAATATCATTTCCCCCTTCTTTAGAATGGTGCTGTTGTGATTTCTTATCAACTGTCAGCTGGATTTGAAAGCCTGTAGCCTAATCCCCTAGAAAGGCAGAAAGTTGTCATATTTTGTCTCTGGCTGATCGGAATTAGAACACAAATAAACCCTAAAGAGTTACCCTTTGGGTGAGATTAAAACAATGAGACTAATTCAGATCATTCCACAAATTGTATTAACTTGAGCAAAACACTTTATCTGTTGACGTTGCAGATAATAAACTTGGGGTTAAAGAGTAAAAAAAGTGACTCCTAACACTATTTTTATCACAATACACATAGAAATGATCATATCTTATGGGCTCATGGGAATAAATAGATGAGGCTTCTCACTGATGAAGGTGACCTGGCTGGACTTGGGGAATACACTTGGGACACCATACTCTTTTCCTGGCACTCTATGGGAAGTTTTGGGTCCTAGCTAAGTCCCAAAACCCCACTCTTTTCCTGGGACATGCTTTTCCCATTTTGGTTTTCAGTTCTCCATCCTTCTATGAGGAATTAAAGGTCTAGTCTAAATATAAGTGTCATATATCAGATATTTATAATGAAACATTCTCATATGTAATAAATAGAGGATTATGAGATATTCTGAGGCATTAAGTATGAAAGCAACATCAAGAACTCCATTACTTAGATCTTTTAAATTACTGCTATGGATACTCTTTTTATTTTTAGAAAAATACCTAGGTTATCTAAGATACCTGTACAATAGCATATGATAGAAAATATTAGGATCTGATTTAAGTACAGTCTGTTCACAGAATTTTTTAGCTAAAAGTAAGAATTAAGATCCTCTGTTCCCAAATACCAAAGAAAAATATCTGAAAACCATCAGAGTATATTCACATAGAGCTTCATGAAAATACACAATTGATGATTCTTAGACCTAATTTCAAGCACATAAAGCCATCATCTGTACATCATTAATTAACATAACCTTCATTATCCAAGTCTTAATCACATAGCATTGAAGACATTTCAATCCAAGTAACCTACTACCCCTGACCAAGAGCAAGTGTAACCACGTTGCTGGGATAGGACAGCACTAGACCCACCATGTAGAGGTATCTGGGGACAAACGATCAGGGCGTAAGGTAGTCGAAGTTACCATCAGAGGATGTTTATTCCAGTGGGTAAATCTAGGACCTAAGGGAACCGCAATCAATGATCATAGTCCAGGAAAACTTTTTGTAATAGTATGAGGGAGATTCAAGATGATAGAATGGATCATAGTGAAGAGGACTTGAAGTCAGAAATACACAGTGAACCTAGCAGATTTAGGACTTTAAGAAGATCTATCTGTGGGTAGTTGGGTTCCTGACACCAGAAGGAAGTTCTGGAATAAATTCTAGAATAGAGTTTCAGTATATTAGAAGAGCAAGGATGAGAATAAGGTTAGTGTTCAGGAGAAAACAGGGCTGTGTTTATTGAATGCACATAGATACACACAGAAATAATGAATGGACATGGAATGTTTGAAAAATGTAAGGCTCTATTCCAGATGTTTACACACAGAGTTCCATTTCTTTTTCTTAAAGAATATTTTTAGTAGTAGATGGACACAATTTATTTATAAAATTAGCATAGTGTATTTTGATATCCTGTGCTAAATTTAGTTAAAATGAATCAATTCCTTCTTCTGGAATAAATTTACAATTGGGGATTAACTACAGAAGGTGCTAAAACAGACCTTTATGCCTTGAGCAAGCATGTAATGTTTGAGGTTTGGCTTTTCCTTATGTGTTCAGTCCTGTAGCACAGATATCAAAAGGAGAAAAGCATTCTCAAGTCAGAAGGCAGGAAGAATGACACAAAAGGCTTGAAGAGTTTTGTTATTCATGTTTGTTACTATAACAAAATAGCTGAGGTCATCAATGTATAAAGAGAAAAGACATATTAGGGCTCATGTTTTGGAGGTTTTAATCCATAATTGATTAGCTTTGGGTCTGTGGTGAGGTAGCCCATCAAAGGAGAGTGGGATGGAACAAAACCATTTACATTGGAGACTGGAATCAAAAAAAGGAAGAGGAAAGAATATCATGTCCCTTTTGAGGGCATGTCCCCAATGACTTAAGGTAGGGCCCTCCCCATTGGGCCCTACCTCCTAAGGCACACAGCTCCTTCCAATAATGCCACCCTGAGGACACATTTTTAACACATTGGCCTTTGGGGAACATTCAGATTATAGTAATGTCAGATTCCAAACATTTTGAAAGCAGCCACTGATCACTTAAAAATGGTTTTGCATTTTATGACCACTCTGCACCTTTCTCATGATCCATCACTTCACAACTGAGCAATCCTTGATCTTGGAGTTGTTGTAACTGATAGCAGGTGAAGTAGTCTAGTCTTTTCTTAAAAGTATTTGCACTTAAGTAAATTTATACCATTTAAAGCAAATGAAATGATTCTGTGGATAACAATTAATCTAGAAATGGTATGAAACACCTCATTCAAAGATAACCAAGGTGTTTTAGAGCTAAATACAACTGTAGGGATCACCTCTCCTATTTATAGGTTGGAATACCAGGACTGAGAAGGGGACATGCCTGTAATTCCTTAAAAGAATTAAACTGAGAACTCAAGTGTCTATTTTTGGTAAATATTTTCATTACCTCATGCTGTCTGTTTAGACTACTTTTTCCAAAAGTGTTCCTGTCTTTATATGCTCATATATATATTCATGCTTTAGTGATGGAGTGGTGATCTGATTCATTTAGCAATTTGCCTGTTTTCAAAGTAATTTTTACTGTGTTATTTTCCAGTATTTCTCAGAATAACCTTTGGGGCAGATATTATCTTTAACTTGTTTTATAGATAATGAAACTAGGATTAAAGAGGCAAGAAGCTTGATCAAGGTCACACAACAAAGGCATACTAGAGTGCAGATTCAAAAGCAGATGCTTAGAAACAATGTATGGATCATAAACGCAACCATGTCATGTAGATCCACTTTTGACACTTTTGAGAGTAAAGAGAGAGATAGTAATGATTTCACTGGACAAACTGGGGTAGAACATGTGGTCAACCAAGAATATGCCAGGTGTTTAAAAGCAGGGATATAATGGGAAGACAAACAAACAAAAAATACAGCTTTTGCTATTAAAGAATTACAGCTTCACAAATTGTAATCATGAGGGATATAGATAAGCAAATAGAGGCCTGTACAATGTGATGGGGATATACTGCAGTGGAGAATGCCAGGGTTCTAGGTGACCTTCGCCCTCCCTTGTTTTAGTTTGGAGATTGAAGTGTGAAGGTTTGAACAAGTTATTTTTAAACTTATGATTGAAAGTGAACAGACATTAGAAAGATAAATAATCAGACATTTGAAGAGGGAGGTGTGGAGGAAAAAGAAAGACATTCATGGAGAAGGAACAATATTGACCAGTTGCAGGAAGAACACAGCATGTATGTGCCCTGCCCATATGCTTGGCCATTCAGCTATCAAAATTGCTGAAGAAACTTGAGCCACTCATCTACACTGAGCATTTCTTTTCATAGCATCAGGCAATGAAAATAATAAATGTGTCTCTGTGAAGTCAGGATACGTTAAGTACGAGACTAATTGCAAAACTAAATGGAACATCCATAATGGTACCTGGAGAAAATATAATGTTGGAGAAAAGCCATTTCCTTTCTACCAAAGAAATTACATTATGGAAATTATGCCATCATAATGAATTAATACATGACTTAAAAAATTCAATGCCCAGCAAACAAATGCATAAATTAAGTATCATGAGTATGGTTAACATTAAAGTAACATTTGCTCAGTTTATGAAAGAAAGGACCATATGGAGAGAAGACAATTGGTAAAGGGAGCTTTGAATTGGACAAAAGGAGAGCATTCAGATGCCTAAGGGAGCTGAGGTCTTTTGAATCACCTGGAGATTCTTTGCCCAAGAGCACATCCTCACCAACTAAGCTTGTTTTTATTGTTAACTGCATATCTGTAAAGGTGGCAGACACGCTGTTGATCATTGATGAAAAGACCAACAACCTGAACTGTACTGTTTGGTTGGTGAGCTTCCCCTTCGCTATTAAGTAGTGTTTTTGCCATCCCTTCTTTTCACAGTACATTTCACAGCCATTTCTGAAAGAGCCCAGCTGTGCTGAGATGGCCACTGGGGGGATACAGCATGGAGCTCAGGGACATCTGAGAGCAGCTGAGCAAGCCCCACCGCCTTCAAATGCTCATTGAATTGCTTTCCAGAAGCACATTCTTTCCCCTTTCTCTGACATGGAGGGGAGCAGAGGGAGTGCTAATGATTTGAAATGACAGACATGCTGGATGAGGGGAGAATGCAGTCTCCACATTAGGAATGGAGGGACTGAGTGCCTCCTGGGCCATCCTGCGGCCTTTAATGGAGCTGGTGTGAGCGTGCTGTTTAACAGTGGCAGCTGTTCTTGTAAGGACAGTGTGGTGTGCCCCTGTCCTCACCACTGAGGCTAGCAGGGGTTACATACAGCCATCTAGCCTGTCCATAGAAACTGAACTTTTGAAGCTGACACCTCAGCTTTCTTAAGTTTGTTGATAACCTGTGTTGTTCTGATTTTCTGTTTCCCAGGAAAGTAATTGCCTTGTTCTTTTAGTGTTTGAAAAACAGAGAAACTATCCTTAGGAAGCCCCCAGGATATATTGTAAGGCAAATAGGCTTTTCTGCTTGGATCATCTACTATGGAGCTAACAACTGAACTCAGTTTCTTAGCAAAGTACTTGTTCTGAACTAGCTTTGGAGAGAGAATTGGAATGCAATTTGACAAGATTGCATCCTGGCAAACATCTGTGGGGGTAGGGGTTGGGGAAGGAACAACTTCAGTGGAACTGGGAAACTGGAAATGAAGATGTATTCTTAAAGAGACTGCCTCCCATACATTTGTGTAGTGATCAATCTGAGTCTCCTTTCCCCTCCAATCTCTTGAAACAACCTGGGAATTGTGTTTGCCAATTGCAGATTACATGGCTTCTACTTATGTATTTGCTCACAGAAATATGCTAAAATATAAAACATAGCCAATTCCTTCTAAAAAGATCTTATTAGTGTCCATGTACCTGTCCAGATGCAGTTTTCACTCTGACTTCTAGTGGGGAATATTCTGTGTGCTCTCTACGCTCAGTTTTTGTTCTCGTTGGTGTTTCTGTGTGAGATTTTCTCTACATTTTGATCTTTGAAGACAATCTCTATAAAAAACTCAAACTTTACCTTCTTGCTGTGGACTTTACCAACTCTGTTACCATTCAGACATGCTCCTTCCTCTCCGTTCCCCTTGCAAGCAGCTTTTTTGTTTTTTTTTAATATTCTTAGTTGTAGATGAAAACAATACTTTTATTTATTTATTTATTTATTTGTGGTGCTGAGGATCAAACCCAGTGCCTCAAGCGTGCAAGGCAAGTGCTCCACTGCCGAGTCATGTCCCCAGTCCTGCAAGTAGCTTTAACCTCTGTACCAGCACTTGAATTTTTATCACATCTTCTCTTTATATAGTTGTCTTCCCACCAGGCTATGATTCCCTTAAAAGACAGAGCTAATATCTTCCCTATCTTCATTGCATGGCACAGTGTCTGGTACATAAAGAGAACTCAGTAATTCGATGTCCAATGCTACTATTCATGTTTATGTCATTTATTTTTCCAAGGTTCCTTTACTTCATATCCACATGATGTGTAATTTTTACCTCTACTGAACAATCTTTATATAATTATATATAAGCTCTTGCTGAGAACCAAAGATAGATATACAGATTGGTGTGATTTCACTTGAGCACATAAATGCTACATTTAGTGGATTTATTTCTGCACGGTGTACTTAACAGTCAGAATCGTAGAGCTGCTGATCTGAGTCTGAAACCAGGTAAGAGACAAATCCCACTAGGTTGCTGTTAGTAACAGCAATTAAGATCTGGAAGGCTGATTTGCTATTGGCTCCACTAATATTGACATCTTTTTAAAGACAATGAAACTCTTCACTGTGGCCTCAAGTTACAAGTCACCCTGAAATATGTAGCAGTTTGCCATCTGATTCCCTGAAGTTAAGTGTGCTCATGCTATCAAATTATCAGTGACCTGAAGGAGCTCACTTTGTTAGGCCCAGGAACTGGCTACCATCACAGTAGGATTTGCTCTCCTCAGTGACCACATTTCCTAAAGGCTCTTGCTCTAGCCTGTGGGTGCCAACTTAGAGGCCAGCCTCTGGTGTGCCAGCACAGCAGAATGGTTAGGAGTATAGAAGTATCTGCAGAAGCAGACTTTGAGAAGAGTATTTTAGTGAATAGATTTTATTTGGAAGGTGAGCACAGGAAATACTGGCAGGAGAATGGAGAAGTGAGACAGGAAGGGCAAGATGGCAGTGTCGGGTGCTTTATTTAAGTGATGTGAGTTAACACTGTGTGTGACAGGAGTTTGATTCCAGTAGGAAACTTTGAGAAGCTGTGTCCAGGATTATCTCACCTAGGGAGTGAGACATTGGTGAAGAGCTACTCCCAAGAAAAATTAACTTCTCAGCACTTGTTCCTTCTCGCCCTTCTAGCTCAGAGATGCAGATCCTGACTGTGGGAAGTGAAGCAGGTGTGAGGTCAGGTGGTATGGACCAAGGACATGTGAGGGAGGGAACAACAGGGTCCACTCCAAAAAGATGTTCAAATAGGACTTGTCTTGCTCCAGGATGGCCCTAAGACACAATAAATGTGCAGTTTTAAAGTGAGATGTGAGGCTGCTAAATGGAACTTTAAAAAGGTATTCAAGAGGTAGTTTCAGGATCTTGAATTCCTTTCCCACTTCAAGGAAATGGAAAATTTTAGGGAGTCTAGTTAGGATTTTATGAAGAGGATTTATCTGAAGAAATCTGTCCTGTGAGTCTCACCTCTTCCTATTCAAAAGTGCCTGCACCCTGCCTCTTATCAGGCCCGGGAGTTCTTCAAGCAGATCATTTGGGGAGCTTCTGAAGTTTGGTGACTAACCGAGCAGGAATCTGAGTCCCACTCAAGAAATCATAGAGTACAGGAGAGACAAGGTGGTGAAGTGCTCTGGGCAGGAGGTAAAGGTGTGATGCTGTAGTGGTGGGAAGTAACTGCACACTCCGAAAAACTGTCAGAGGAGGGGTTAGTCCTTCTCCATGGCCGGTAGGCTAGGTGGGAGCCATTTTATGTTTTACCAAGGATGTTGCCTGGAGGGTTGATGGGACATGAGAATGTAAGTGAACTGAAAGAGAACCAGGAGTTGAGGCTACCGTGACCATGTGGGGAGAGTCATTACCTATGTCAGAGTGGGTGGAGGGGAGTGTCCACCAGAGTCCACTACTGCACTTCTGCCCCCAGAGCACCCTACTGGATAGTTGTCTCCTATTTGGGAAGGGGTCAGCCTTTTATTCAGTCCACCCCTTCAGCTGATTGGATAAAGCCCACCATATCATGGAGGGTAATCTGCTTTACTTAGTCTACTGACTCAAATGTTAACCTCACCCCAAATATCCTTACAAAAACACCCAGAATGTTTGACCAGATATCTGGGCACCTCATGGCCTAGTGAGGATGGCACCTAAATTAACCACTATACTCATATTCTGTTTGTTTATTTTTACCTCATGGGTTGTATAGAAATTAAACGAGAAAGTTTGTGAAACATGAGCACAATCAACCTTCCTTTCCTTCTTCCTTTCTTCCTTTCTTTCTTTCTCCCTCCATTCATCTCTCCCTTTCCTTCCCTATTTCTTTTCCCCCTTTCCATGGAAGAGCATTAAATACACAAATGTTACTCCATTGAAGTTGAGTTTTGTCTTTTCTTGATAGATTACTAAATCCCATAGAATTAGATATTGCAAATGAGGAATTGGCATTTCTCCAGATGAGATATATGAAAGTAAAATGCTCTTCTTAATGTTTGTATACACAAACTGACCCTTGACTTATCTCCATATGTTTTATGTAGGTTCGTAGCTGAGATACAACCTTTAGAAATATTTTTATGAAGTAGCACCTAAGTAATCCACAGGTATTAGAAAACACTAGCACTATGTTAGTTATGGAAATCAATTTCAGCAAACCTGGCACATTATATTTACATCTGAAAATAGTTGCTTAGCTTTATCACATAATATTTTTTCTGACACTCAGACCTTGATTAGCACCATAAACCATGTCTCCCAGGTTTTTTTTTTTCCCCCCAATGAGCTATACCATTATTGTGTTCATTTTACATTGACTCATTGTGGACATGCTAACAAGGTAATAGGCAAGTGATAGGCTTCTGCTGGTAATTATGTTTGACAGACAGTATTGTAGGCTGCCTCAGGAAACAGAAAGATTACTGTCCATGTGAATACTTCAGTAAGATGAGAATGTCTTCATTAGACATTCCTTTGTACAGATGAAGGAGCTCATGATGATGTGACTGGCAATGTGGAGACTTAAGCATGGCTCATTAGTAGCTTGCAGCATCCTGGTGTATCTTATTTTTAACAGTCTCTGGTATGCTGAGACAAAAAGCATAAGAGTTTTCATCTTCAATAAATCACTTAGGTATGCACATTTTCATCCTTTGACATGCCATACCAAACTGCATATAGCCCATTTAAGAAAAGCATTTTGAAATGCCAGAGAATTGTCTGCCTTCCAGATGGTAACCCAGTATCAGAGTAGAGTCTTCATTTCCCCAAGGGAAAGTGATATTTTGTCTTGAGGGTTATAGAAGAGCCTGTCCATTTATCTTGAAATACTTTAGGTGAATGGATTTTAATTCATACTAAAATGGGCTTCAAAAATATTTTAAAATGAGTCAGCATTACAAAATATGAAGACAGGTCTTAAAATAATTTATTCTTGGTAAGAGGAGAATTATAAATAGAAGTTAATTCATTTCCCCCTTGAAGTCATATTAATGCTTTCCATCAATTCTCAAATTGTTAAATGGAGGGAGATTAGAATATTAAGGGCTAGAAATGTTCTTTAAGTGGAAGCAGTATTAAAGAATCCTCTACATTTTCTTAAAAAGACATCCAATAAGTGTTCAATAAGAAACAACTGTATTCTGTTATCAGAGGGTGACTTACTAAATCATTACTATTTGGAATGTTGGTATGACCATTCTTAGAATTTATAAAAATTTGTTCTAATCAGTTACACATGACAGTAGAATGCATTTTGACACATCACACATAAATGGAGTGTAACTTCTCATTTTTCTAGTTGTATATGAGGTACAGCTACACTCATCATGTAATCACATATGTACATAGAGTAATATGTTTAATTCATTCTACTATCATTCATGCCCCCATGCCCCTCCTCTCCTTTCACTCCCCTCTCTCTAAACCAAAGTACCTCTATTCTTCCCTAGCACCCCCTATTGTGAATTAGCATCTGCATATCAGAGAAAACATTTGGCCTTTGGTTTCTGGGATTGACTTATTTTACATAGCATGATATCCTTCAGCTCCATCCGTTTACCTGTAAATGCCCTAATTTAATTCTTTTTTAGGGTTGAGTAATCTTACATCTTGTCTATATACCACATTTTCTTTATCCATTCATAAGTTGAAGGGCGTCTAGTTCCATAGTTGAGCTATTGTGAATTGAGCTGCTATAAACATTGATGTGACTGTGTCACTGTAGTGTGCCGATTTTAAGTCCTTTGGGTATAAACCACAGAGTGGGATAACTGGTCAGATGGTGGTTCCATTCCAAGTTTTCTGAGGAATCGCCATACTGCTTTCCATAGTTACACCAATTTGTGTTACCATCAGCAATGTATGAGTGTACCTTTTTCCCCACATCCTCACCAACATTTATTGTTGCTTGTGTTCTTGATAATTGCCATTCTGACTGGAGTGAGATAAAATCTTAGAGTAGTTTTGATTTGCATTTCTCTAATTGCAAGAGATGATGAACATTTTTTCATATGTTTGATGATTGATTGTGTTTCTTCTATGAAGTGTCTATTCAGTTCCTTAGCCCATATATTGATTGGGTTATTTGTTTTTTTGGTGTTAAGTTTTTTGAGTTCTTTACATATCCTGGAGATTAGTGCTCTGTCTGTGGTATGGTTGGTAAAGATATTCTCCCATTCTGTAGCCTCTCTCTCCTTGTTATTGATCATTTCCTTTGCTGAAAAGAAGCTATTTAGTTTGAGTCCATCTTGTTTATTGATTCTTGATTTTACTTAGTGCACTTTAGGAGGCTTGTTAAGGAAGTTAGATCCTAAGCCAACATGGTGAGAGATTTGGATCTGCCTTTTCTTCTATTAGGTGTAGGGTCTCTGTTCTAGTGCCTAAGTCTTTGATCCTCTTTGAGTTAAGTTTTGTGCAGGGTAAGAGAGAGGGGTTTAATTCCATTTTGCTACATATGGATTTCCGGTTTTCCTAGCACCATTTGTTGAAGAGGCTGTCTTTTCTCCAGTTTTTGGTGCCTTTGTCTAGTATGAGATAACTGTACTTATGTGGGTTTGACTCTGTGTCTTCTATTCTATACCACTGATCTACATACCAGTTTTGGTGCAAATGGCATGCCATGTTTGTTACTATCATTCTGTAGGATAATGCAAGGTCTGGTAGTGTTATGCCTCTTGCTTCACTTTTCTTACTAAGGATTTCTTTGACTATTCTGGGTCTCTTTTTTTTCCAAATGAATTTCATGATTGCTTTTTCTATTTCTATGAAGAATGTCATTGGGATTTTAATAAAAATTACATTAAATATGTATGTGCTTTTGGTAGTATGGCCATTTTGACGATGTTAATTCTGTCTATCCAAGAGCATAGGAGATCTTTTCATCTTCTAAGGTCTTCTTTAATTTCTTTCTTTAGTGTTCTGCAGTTTTCATTGTAGAGGTCTTTTACCTCTTTTGTTAGATTGATTCCCAAATATTTTATTTTTTGAGGCTATTGTGAATGGCGTAGTTTTCCTATTTTCTGTTTCAGTGGATTCATCACTAATGTATAGGAACACAATTGATTTATGGGTGTTGATTTTATATTCCTCTTTTGCTAAACTCATTTATCAGTTCTAGAATTTTTCTGGTAGAATTTTTTGGATCTTCTAAATATAGAATCATGTGGGCAAATAGTGATAGTTTGAGTTTTTCTTTTCCTATTTATATCCCTTTAATTTCTTTCTTCTAATTGCTCTGACTTGAATTTCAAGGACAATGTTGAATAAAAGTGGTGAAAAGGGCATCCTAGTCGTGTTCCCATTCTTTAGGGAATGCTTTCAATTATTCTACATTTAGAATGATGTTGGGCTTGGGTTTAGCATATGAAGCTTTTACAATGTTGAGATATATTCCTACTATTCCAAGTTTTTCTAGTGTTTTGAACATGAAGAGGTGCTGCATTTTGTCAAATGGTTTTTCTGCATATATTGAGATGGTCATGTGATTCTTTTTTAATTTAATTTTATTTTTTTAATTTTTTTTTTATTTATTGATTGATTGAACACAAATGGAGTACAGCTATTATTTCTCTGGTTGTACACAAAGTAGAGTCACACCATCTGTGCATTCATACATGTACACAGGGAAATGATGCCTGTCACACATTCTGTTATTATTCTTACCCCCTCACCCCGATCCCACTCCCCCTTCCCTCTATGCTATCTATCCTTCCTCCATTCTTCCCACCCTTCCCCCCTGCATCATTCATCATCATTCATCAGAAGACCATTCGGCCTTTGGATTTTTGGGATTGGCTGATCTCACTTAGCATAACAGTCTCCAACATCATCCATTTACCTACAAATGCCATAATTTTATTCTTCTTTATGGCTGCATAATACTCCATTGTGTATATATACCACAGTTTCTTTATCCATTTATCTATTGAAGGGCATCTAGGTTGGTTCCAGAATCTAGCTCTTGTGAATTAAGCAGCTATGAGCTTTGATGTGGCTGCATCACTGTAGTAATCTGATTTTAAGTCCTTTGGGTATAGGCCAAGGAGTGGGATAGCAGGGTCAAATGGTGGATCCATTCCAAGTTTCCTAAGGAATCTCCACACTGCTTTCCAGAGTGGCTGCACCAACTTGCACTCCTACCAGCAATGTATGAGTGTACCCTTTTCCCCACATCCTCGCCAACACCTGTTGTTGCCTGTATTCTTAATAAGAGGCATTCTAATTGGGGTAAGATGAAATCTTAAGGTGGTTTTGATTTGCATTTCTCTTATAACGAGTGATGTTGAACATTTTTTCATAAATCTGTTGATTGCTTGTAGATCTTCCTCTGTAAAGTGTCTGTTCATTTCCTTGGCCCATTTATTGATTGGGTTATTAGTGTTCTTGGTATAAAGATATTTGAGTATTTTGTAGATTCTGGAGATTAGTGCTCTGTCTGAAGTGTGTGTGGCAAAGATTTTCTCCCACTCTGAAGGCTCTCTCTTCACATTGCTGATTGTTTCCTTTGCTGAGAAAAGGCTTTTTAGTTTGACTCTATCCCAATCATTGATTCCTGCTTTTATTTCTTGTGCTTTGGGAGTCATGTTAAGGAAATCTGGTCCTAGGCCAACGTGATGAAGATTTGGACCTATTTTCTCTTCTATTAGGTGCAGAGTCTCTGGTCTAATTCCTAGGTCCTTGATCCACTTTGAGTTGAGTTTTGTACAGGGTGAGAGATATGGCTTTAGTTTCATTTTCCTGCATATGGATTTCCAGTTTTCCCAGCACCATTTGTTGAAGAGGTTATCTTTTCTTCACTGTATGTTTTTGGCTCCTTTGTTACTATTGCTCTGTAATATAGTTGAATGGTATTGTAATACCCACTTCTTCACTCTTCTTGCTAAGAACTGCTTTAGCTATTCTGGGTCTCTTATTCCTCCATATGAATTTCATGATTGCTTGCTCTATTTCTATGAGGTCTGTCATTGGAATTTTAATTGGAATTGCATTGAATTTGTATAGCATTTTTGGAAGTATGGCCATTTTGACAATATTAATTCTGCCTGTCCAAGAACATGGAAGATCTTTCCATCTTCTCAGATGCTCTTTAACTTCTTTCTTTAGTGTTCTGTAGTTCTCAGTGTAGAGGTCTTTCACATCTTTTGTTAGATTGATTCCCAAGTATTTTATTTTTTTTGAGGTTATTGTGAATTGGGTAGTTTTCCTAATTTCTCTCTCAGAGAATGCATCACTTACGAATAAAACTGCATTAGATTTATGAGCATTAATTTTATATCCTGCTACTTTACTGAATTCATTTATGAGTTCCAGAAGTTTTCTGGTGGATTTCTTAGGGTCTTCTAAATAGAGAATCATGTCATCAGCAAATAGGGATATTTTGAGCTCTTCTTTTCCTATTTATTCCTTTAATTTCTTTGGTCTGTCTAATTGCTCTGGCTAGAGATTCAAGGACAATATTGAATAGTAGTCGCAAAAGAGGGCATCCCTGCCTTGTTCCAGTTCTCAGGGGGAATGCTTTCAATTTTTCTCCATTTAGAATGATGTTAGCTGTGGGTTTAGCATAGACAGCCTTTACAAGGTTAAGGAACATTCCTACTACCCCTATTTTTTCTAGTGTTTTGAGCATGAAGTGGTGCTGTATTTTATCAAATGCTTTCTCTGCATCTATTGAAATAATCATGTGGTTCTTGACTTTAAGTCTGTTGATGTGGTGAATTACATTTATTGATTTCTGGATGTTGAACCAACCTTGCATCCCTGGGATGAAACCCACTTGATCATGGTGCACTATCTTTTTAATATGCTTTTGTATGCGATTTGCTAAAATTTTGTTAAGAATTTTTGCATTTATGTTCATTAGGGATATTGGTCTGAAATTTTCTTTCCTCGACGTGTCCTTCTCTGGGTTTAGTATCAGAGTGATGTTAGCTTCATAGAATGAGTTTGGAAGGGTTCCCTCCTCCTCTATTTCATGAAATACTTTGAGGAGTATTGGAATGAGCTCTTCTTTGAAGGTCTTGTAGAACTCGGCTGTGAATCCATCTGGTCCCGGACTTTTCTTTGTTGGTAGGCTTTTGATGACTTCCTCTATTTCATTGCTTGAAATTGATCTATTTAAGTTGTGTATGTCCTCCAGATTCAGTTTGGGTGGCTCATATGCCTCTAGGAACCTGTTGATGTCTTCCAGGTTTTCTATTTTGTTGGAGTATAAATTTTCAAAGTAGCTTCTTATTATGTTTTGTATTTCAGTAGTGTCTGTTGTAATATTTCCATTTCCATCACGAATTTTAGTAATTTGGAGTTTCTCTCTCCTTCTCTTTGTTAGTGTGGCTAAGGGTTTATCAATTTTGTTTATTTTTTCAAAGAACCAACTTTTTGTTTTGTCAATTTTTTGAATTGTTTCTTTTGTTTCAATTTCATTGATTTCAGCTCTGATTTTAATTATTTCCTGTCTTCTACTACTTTTGGTGATGATCTGTTCCTCTTTTTATAGGGCTTTTAGCTGTAATGTAAGGTCATTGATTTGTTGACTTTTCATTCTTTTGTTGAATACACTCGATGCAATGAATTTTCCTCTTAGCACTGCTTTCATAGTATCCCAGAGATTTTGATATGTTGTATCTTTGTTCTCATTGATCTCTAAGAATCTTTTAATTTCCCCCCTAATGTCTTCTGTTATCCATGTATCATTCAATAGCAT